>CAJQZJ010034331.1:5086770-5114386 GCA_907164525.1 Lophiomys imhausi
ATACATACATACATACATACATACATACATACATACATACATACATATATACATATGAATATATTTCAAATGAAACATTCTTTTTTCCTTTTATTTCTTGAGATTATAGCATAATTACATCATTCCTCTCCACTTTGCTCTCTCCACACCCTTGGTATGCCCATCCTTGCTCTTTTTCAAATTCATGGCCTCTTATTTCATGAATTTTATATATACATGTATATATGTATGGTTATCCTACACAAGAAGATAAAACTCCTCCCAAAGCCATGTGTTATGAAACAAAAGTTGGCAATCAGGTTTGGGAAACCTCGATTCAAGCTGTTGATCAGATGAGTCCTAGAGTGATACCTTTAAATCAATACAGGGTATTACTATTGCTCTGTGTCACCACCAGAACTTAATGGACCCTACTTATGAAGACACCAGATACACATCATGAGACATGGAGAAATCAACCTAGCATTGATCTGGAAGTTTCTTCCATGCTGGTTAGCTTTCACAGTATTAAAAGGTGCTAAGCAGACCACTTGAGGAGAAAAGAAATTAATAGTCTTACGCCAGCCATCAACCCTGTTGCTTCAGTAATGAATGCCCTGGCAAGATTGGTACAATAGTGTCATGAATATTGTGGGAGGTAACTAAGACATTTGTGATGGAATTTAAGGCCTTCTCATATGTGAGAACTCATCTCTGGTACTATAAATCTAACTAAGAGCATATAGTTAGGTCATATGGCTGCTGAGATATCCTACTACTGTTCCTTTGTTAAATGAACATCACATTAAACTGCCTTATACATAATTATATTTATAGATTAGTGCAGCTCTCATTCCTTATCAGAAAAGGTTCTTATTACAGCAGACAAACGTAAACACAGAGAATCACAACAAATCAAAGTGCGGACTGTGGAGTTATAAGCTTCAAATGGGACATCCATATCATTCCTTATCCCCAAGGTTCAGGCAAAATCATGGAAGAGAGGGAGGAAGACTGTAAGAGCCAAAAATCAGGGAATACTGTTGAAATAAAGTTCTTCTGTGTCAGTGCCATTAACTCACAGCAACTGTGTCTGCCTACACAAGGTCAAGCCAATTAACATTCTAGCATGGATGAAGGAGAACATCACAAGGACCCATCCATAGCTGAGAACTATTGGAAATTGATGGCTGTTAAGGAAAAAAGAGTCCATTTTCTCCAGGAGCCCTCCCATGTGGAATCTTAACTTCATATTCTTTTCTTACCTTATAACTCACTAAATCCAAGGAGTCCTGCCCATATGTGTATAGCTTCATCTACTGATGAAGCCTAGACAGTCATATTCCTGGAGAAAATGGACAAAGAAGAGCAGATATGATCAAAATATATTGCATAGATGTATGAACTTGTCAAGTAATAAACACAGAAAAAATTAAATAAGAGACATATATATATGATTTAACTGATCATGCATTGTTAAAATATAGTATTTAAATTTTCTTCTCTGAAGTCCATTTTATGCACATTTTACAACCAATCTACATATGCATACTTTGTTTATAGTTTCATAAACTTTCATAGTAAATAAATTAACATGATAATTTATGTGTTATTTTCTTGTCTCATTATATTATTTGGCCTTGTGTAGAATACTTAACTTTCTTGAAAAATATTATTTTATACTCATTATTAGTTTGATAAAATAAAGTTGGTCTAACCATTCCTTCTTTTTAGTGACTATTTGGAACACCAATATCTAACGGGAACCGTGAAAGTCCTAAAGCAACACAGCTGTTTGACAAAGCTCCAGCAAAGCTAAACCCAGTGATGCAATTTCTGTACTGCGATCTTCCACTTTTTGGCCTTGATCTCCATATGTTGCATTCTTGTGAGACTTTTATTATTTGTACAACTTGGGTATATTGGATTGATGGAAAATTTCTTCTGAATCATTTACATGTTTTCCCAGGAATACTGCTTCTAAGGTTCCTCAGGAATGTCCTCACCATAATACCCATTTTTAGGTGAGTTAGGCTTATCTGGCCCTACTTGAAGGTCTTCCTTACACTCTGGAGGTTATGACTCAAAACAAAACAAAACAAAACAAAACAAAACAAAGCAAAAAATCCAAACCAAAAAAATGCCAGAATAGGTTGTAAGAGTAGGTCAAGCCATACCTAGACATGTTTCCTCTCTGATCTATCTCTCATGAAGGGAAACTAAAAGGTGTCTCTCGTATTTGATTCCTCCCTTGCTGCTCTTGCACCTACCTTTCTTCAGGCCCTGGCCCCCATGCAGACTGGAACTATATTTCATATATGTCATTAATACATAAAAGTAGAAATATTTATCAATTTTGGGTAAATTTTAGTATATTTTGGACAAAAATGCATTTTTATTCATGATGAGGCAGTTCTTATGTTTTGAAAATTAAGACATGTTACAGTACTTGGGAAATAGTACAGGGTCCATCAAGACAGTTTTTTTGTCATTACCCTGCAGATTATAAAATATCCTATTTACATTTCAATTTTATGGTTTCATAATTTCTCCTTTGGAGTTACTGTATTTGGCAGCTTTGCACCATTTTGCCATTTGTATGCACTGAGGTGTACTAGGGCTTAGTCCATAGACCTGATCCTTGTAAGTGTTTTCTCCAGCTTATTAAACAAACAGCTTTAGGTTCTGGCCACACAGTGATGACTTTGCAAGATCCACCTCAATGTCTGATTTATCTCACGAAGAGTTAAGTTATTCAAGGGTCTCTGGAATCTCTACGATGTCTACCAATGATTACAGGTTAAATGCCAACAAAATACAACTCCCAATTTTTGCCTATATACTACTCCATTCTGATTACTTCCATTTCAGCTAATGGCAAACATGAACTTATAGGTGTATAGGATAAAAATAAAAAACAAAAAATTCCTGAATAATTTATCACCTACCTCTTAAAGGTCACAAGGCAAACACTATTAGTCTAACCTCTGATGTCTTTTCTGTGATCAATATCCATAACTTTTGTCATCATTAACTAATGAAAAATACCCCATTGAAATACTAATACCATTCTTCCTATCTCTTTGCTTTAGCTCTATTCATCTCTCACACCACTCTCTCTCTCTCTCTCTCTCTCACACACACACACAGAGAGAGAGAGAGAGAGAGAGAGAGACAGAGACAGAGACAGAGAGAGATAGAGCACATTTTTAAATGTTTATTTTTACTTCAAGTTACATCTCCATTACAGTCCCCTCTCTCCACACCTCCCAGTCCCGCTGCCCACCCTTTCCCCCATCTCCCACCTATCCTCCTCCTCTGGAGTGGGGTGCCCCTATATATAGGCACCCCTCAGTTCAGGAGTCACATGAGGGCTAACAGCTTCCCCTTGCACTGGGGGCGTACACCACAAAGTGTCCTACTAACAGGAAACAAAGTATATGTTCCTATTCCTTTTGGTGTGTTGACTGTAGGATAGTTATCCTGTACTACATGGCAAAAATCCAATTATAATTGAGTAGATGCCATGTACATCTTTCTGAGTCTGGGTTAGCTCACTCAGGATGAGCATATCTAGTCCCATCCATTTGGCTGCAAATTGCATGATTTCCTTGTTTCTGATAGCTGAGTTGTATTCCATTGTTTAAATGTATGAGTGTTTTTTTTTTTTAAATCCATTCTTCACTTGGAGGACATCTGAGTTGTTTCCAATTTCTAGCTATTATAAATAAAGTCGCTATGAACATAGAGATGTCCTTGTGGTTTGGAGAGGTATCATTTGGATATATACCCAGAAGTGGTATGGCTGGGTCTCATCTTCTGACATTTCAGTTTTGGATCTTAGCCATTATAACAGGTATGAGATGGAATCTCAGAGTCATCTTGAGTTGCAATTCTCTGATGAATAAGGAAGTTGAGCATTTCTTCAAGTGTCTTAGGCCATTAGAGATTCCTCCTTTGTAAATTCTTGGTTTAGCTCTGTTCTCAAATTTTGATTGGATTATTTGGTTTCTTGGCATATAATTTCTTCAGTTTTGGATATTAGCCCTCTGTCAGATGTGGGGTTGGTAAAGATCCTTTCCCAGTCTTTAGGTTGCCATTTTGTTCGAAAGACAGTTTCCTTTGCCTTACGGAAGCTTTTCAGTTTCATGAGGTCCCATTTATTGATTGTTGATCTTAGAGCCAGAGCTACTGGTATTCTGTTGAGGAAGTTGTCACCTGTGTCAATGAGTTTGAGGCTTTTCCCAACTTTCCCTTTTATTAGATTTAGTGTGTTGGGGTTTATGTTAAGGTCTTTGATCCACATGGACTTAAATTTTGTGCAAGGTGATAAATATGGGTCTATTTGCATTCTTTTACATGTTTGATATCCAGTTAGAAAAGCACCATTTATTGAAGATGCTGTCTTTTTTCCATTATATGATTTTGGCCTCTTTGTCAAAAATTAGTGACCATAAGTGAATGGGTTTATTTCTGGGTCTTTGGTTCGATTCCATTGATCAACTGCTCTGTTTCTATCCAGTACCATGCTTTTTTAAACTTACTATTGCTCTGTAGTATAGCTTGAAATCTGGGGTGGTGATACCTCTAGATGTTATTCTATTGTACAGGAATGATTTGTCTATTCTGGGTTTTTTTGTTATTCCATATGAAGTTGAAAAAAGTTTTTCCAGGTCTGCAAGGAATTGTGTTGGTATTTTGATTGGACTTGCATTGAATCAGTGTATTTCTTTTGGTAGGATGGCCATTTTTATTATATTTATCCTACCTATCCATGAGCACGGGAGATCTTTCCATCTTCTGATGTTCTCTTCAATTTCTTTCTTCAAGGGCTTGAAGTTCTTGACATACAGGTCTTTCACTTGCTTACTTAGAGTTACTCCCAGGTATTTTATATTGTTTGTAGCTATTGTGAAGTATGTTGTTTCCCTAATTTCTTTCTCAGCCATTTATCTTTTCTTTTTTAATAATTTATTTTTTATTTCTTCAAGTTACATCTCAATCACAATCCCCTCCCTACTCCCCCCTCCAGTCCCACACTTCCACCCTCCTCCCCCTCAGCCCCACCATCCTCTTCCCTTTTTTTTTTTTTTTAGTTTAAGGTATTTAAAGAAGGGCTTCTAATTTTTTGAATTAATTTTGTATCCAGCCACCTTGCTGAAGGTGTTTATCAGTTGTAGGAGTTCTCTGGTGGAATTTGTGGGTCACTTATTTATACTAACATATCATCTGTAAATAGGGATAATTTGACTTCTTCCTTCCAATTTGTATCCCCTTGATCTCCTTTAATTGTTTTATTGCTCTAGTAGAACCTCAAGTACCATGTTGAAGAGATATGGGGAGAGTAGGCATCCTTGCCTTGTCCCTCATTTTAGAGGAAATGCTTTAAGTTTATCTCTATTTATTTTGATGTTAGTTGCTGGCTTTCTGTATATTGCCTTTGTTATTTCTAGGTATGGTACTTGTGTGCCAGTTCACTCCAGGACTTTTAGCATGAAGGGGTGATGGATTTGTCAAATGCTTTTTCAGCATCTAGCAAGCTGATCATTTGTTTTTGTTTGTTTGTTTTCTTTTCTTTTCTTTCAGCTTGTTTATATGGTAAATTATGTTGATGGATTTAGGTATGTTGAACCACCTCTGCATTCCTGGGATGAAGCTTACTTGATCTTTGTGTATGATACTTTTGATGTGTTCTTGGAATCAGTTTGTAAGTATTTTTATTAAGTATTTTTGTGTCTATCTTCATGAGGGAAATTGGTGTGAAGTTATCTTTCTATGTTGGGTCTTTGGGTGGTTTACGGATCAGGGTGACTGTGGCCTCATAGAATGATTTTGGCAGTGTTTGCCCTGTTTCCATTTTGTGGAAGAGTTTGAAGAGCTATTGGTATTAGCTATTCTTTGAAAGTCTGGTAGCATTCTGTGCTGAAATCATCTGGCCTTGGGTTTTTTTTGTTGTTGTTGCTTGTTTGTTTTTGTTTAATTTTGTGTTGGGAGACTTTTAATGACTGTTTTTATTTCTTTGGAGGTTATAGGACTGTTTAATTTGTTATCCTGATTGTCATTTAACTTATTAGGTAGAAATGATAAAATAAATTGTCCATTTCACTTAGGTTTTCAAATTTTGTGGAGTACATATTTTTGAAGTAAGACATAAAGATTCTCTGGATTTCTTCAATGTCTGTTGTTATTTCTCCCTTTTCTTTTCTAATTTTGTTGATTTAGGTATTTTCTCTAGGCCTTTTAGTTAGTTTGACTAAGGGTTTGTCTATTTTGTTGAATTTCTCAAGAACCAACTCTTGGTTTCATTGATTCTTTGTATTGTTGTTTTTGTTTCTGAGTTGTTGATTTCAGCCCTAAGTTTGATGATTTCCTGCCTTCTGCTCCTCTTGGGAGTGTTTGCTTCTCTTTTTCTTTCTTTTTTAAAAAATAATTAATTTTTTATTTCTTCAAGTTACATCTCAATCACAATCCCCTCCCTACTCCCCCCTCCAATCCCACCCTCCCACCCTCTTGCCCCTCAAACCCCCATCCTCTTCCCTTTTATTTTTTTAAGTTTAAGGTATACCTTTTTCCCACCAACAGCTCCCCCTTTCAGTCCAACAAATGGTTTTTTCTCTTATAACAATAAATACAATACAAAACAACAGAAATAAATAAACCACAATTATGAGAGTTATATGGCTTAGCATAATTCCCAATGTCCAGTCTATATGTATTTGGCACCTGACTTTCACCTTCTACTATCTAACCATCTCCATGAGTTTAAAGTTCTCTATCTAACTCAGCTTTCATACTAACTTGCATCATAATTTTAAAAACATCTTCTTAGATCCAGAACACCCTCTTGATTCCTAAACAACTTAACTATGAGACTCTAGCTATCTATTCTTCAACCACCTCAGAGACCTGAGAGGAATAAATATATCTGATTATATAGGAAGTGCAGGGCCTGCAGCTTCCAAAACTAAGAAATGACATACCAGTGGCTGCCTGGACAGTTCCCATTTTCTCTCTATACATTACAGCATCAATCTTCAGCCATTTGGCCCCAATTTCTCTGACAGACATTGATTGTAGAGCAGGAATTATGAAGGACTTGCCTACCCTGTCTTGTCAGAGCTAGGCTGTCGACTTACCTGCTTCCAAGTTTTGTTCTTTTTGTACAGCATTCTGTCTACAGTTGAAGCAAAGGGTTTTTCTTGCCAAGAGATAGGCTTGCCACTAATTCTACCATCTCCCACTGGAGATTCTTCGATGCTCATCTTCTACTTGGAGTAGAATAGGGGGTGCTGTCAGGAGCTGACATGTCTTGATATCAAAAAATCTTAAGTTAAGAAAACATCTTTGAATGCCATGTTCTGCAGATCTCTTGAGGTTTTTGAAGACGCCCTATCTATCTCTTATATTTAAATAAGCAAAAGTTGCTTGTCTCTTAGCAACTTGATTTCTGATTAGCTTAGAAAATAACTGTGATAGACTGTCATAGTACCTAACAAAATGACAAGCTTGAATGACTATTAGTTTGCATCTCTTAATTATCCTAAACAGTTTATGACAGCTGGTAGCAAAAGGCCGAAACTTCACATTGCATTTTTAAGCATTACTAGGTACCTTTAAAAAGTGTTACCCTTAATTTTGTATCAATATACAAAGATCAATACCAATGTGGCCAAATATAATCTTAATTTGCAATTTTAAACCAAATGGATGGAGCCAGAAAAGCTCATCCTAAGTGAGCTGATGCAGTCCCAGAAAGATAAACATGGTATGTATTCCCTTATAAATGGATATTAACCATACATCACAGGATAACTATCCTACAACCCACACACCCAAATAGATAGGAACCTAGCATATCTATCCTAGGAAAAATTTTACTCACCAGTGAGTCATGGAATCTGCTGCAGGTTAGTGGAACACCATACCCTAGATGGTGTGCCTTATCAAGCTCCAGTACAAGTGGAAGCTCTTGGCCCTCACCTGACGCAAGATCTGAGGGAGAATGATATGTGAGGGCCCACCTCATCTGAGGAGAAGGAGAGTACCAAGTAGAGGAATAAGGAGGGAGGGAGGGAGGGAGGGAAGGAGAGAGGAAGTGAGGAGCCAGGAGGGGAGGAGGGAGGAAACTATGTTCTAGAAGTAAATAATACTTTTTAAAGAAAAGAGTTAATAATCTTAAAAAATATAATAAAAACACAATATAAAATTTTCAAACTATAATTTATCAAAGGTATACTTGCATTACTGGCTTGAAAGGAAAATGGCTTTAATTTCAGATTAGAATGTTAGACGGCAGGTGGCCACATAGATTACACAAACTTGATAACAGCTTAAAATTTTGTTTGTTTTTTTTTTGTAGGTGTATAGGATATTTTCATGGTTTGGCATTAAAAAGCAGATAACAGGTTTGAAACACTGTAAATAAATTAAAGGTTACTGCTGTTCAACCTGGTTTTCTGAACCTCCAAGAATTGAAAAAACTTGGAGCTAAGGTAAAATACATGAAAATATGTGGTGTTAGCCCATGCCTTTAACTCCAGCAGAGACAGGAGGATCACTATAGAGTTAGTTGCCTTATATATTCTAGAGTTACAAGAAACAGGGTGGTGATGGTGCACACCCTTAATCCCATCATTTGAGAAGAATACACTCTTAATCCCAACACACTAGAGACAGAAACAGGCAGATCTCAGAGCTCAAGGTCAGCCTGATACAAAACAAGCTCTAAATAGAGAAAAACTTCTATCCAGGGTTAGTGGAGCACATCTTTAATCCCATCAGTTGGGAACCACATGTCTTTGATCCCAATACTTAGAATGCAGAGAAAGGCACATAGGATTTGGAAGGATTTAAGTTTAAAACCTACTTACAAAAGGCATGCTGAAATTCAAACAAATTGTCCTTTGAGATCTCAAAATATATACACTAAAGGTTTGTTTAGCTCCAAAATATCAAAATAATTTCTTCTTTAATCCGAATTGAAAGATAATACTTTATATATTGTCAAAAAACAAATTAGCTCCAGGAAAAACATTACCTGACCCCCCCCCCAAAAAAAAAGGTAGTGTCCCATAGTTAGGATTAGGGCAGGGCTCTGTTCTTATCTTTCCAGGAGATTTAAAGCATCCATCCAAGGAATCCAGGGACAACTGGACAATGGAAACCTCAGAAGAAAACAGATCAGACACCAAAGAAGACAAGTAGCACAGATAATCCAGCCTTGCAGATTTCCTCAATAGCTGTTTCCTCAAAAGTCTACAACCACAACAACTCAAAATTGCTAGGACTGTTCAGCTCCACAGACTTCTCCAGCCAGAACTCCAGTAAAGCCCTGAAGTTCAGCTTCTGTCTACAAACTTCTTAAGACATTTAAATAGCTGAGCACAAAAGGACTGAACATCAAATGATTCTATTAACATTTTTAACCATTTTTCCATTCTTATTTGGGCCCCAAACAGGTTTACTATGTCCCAAATCAGCAGGAAGTCCTTTTAAGAGAGCGACATCCCATCCCCAGAAGGTGGGGAGGGTGTCCCCCCCCCCCGCTTTGGTCAGTTGATGGATAATAGAAAATCTTGTTATTTAGGGGAAGAGACTACAAGCTGTTAAATGGTCTTGTTTAATGGGTTTTGGAGGTTAGACCCAGGGACTTCTCTCTCTTCCTTTTCTGTATCCTTCTTTCTCTCCTATGTAGGAGTGAACAGACTTGAGAAAAAAGTGGGACATAGACATAATATAGGAAAGAACACGAAAAAAGGACAGATTATTGAATATGCCCTTATACCCTTGTATACTGATACAAAAATTAATATTATATTTGTCTAAATTGGTATTGAGCTTTGTATATTAATGCAAAATTACGATTGTATTGGGCTATATCGGTATTGATATTTGTATATTGATACAAAATTAAGATTACATTTGGCCACAATGGTATTGACCCTTGTATATTGATGCAAAATTAAGATTGTATTGGGCTACATAAGTATTGATCTTTGCTTCTCTTTTTCTACTTCTTCCAGTTCTGTTGTTACGTTGCTAATATGAGGTGTCACAATTTTGTTTTTGAAGGCACTGAGTGCTATGAACTTTCCTTGTAGCACTTCTCATTGTGTCCTATAGGTTTTGGTATCTTTTGCTTTCATTTTCATTGGATTTTAGGAAGTATTTGATTTTCTCCTTTATTTGTTCTCTGACCCAGTGGTTATTGAGTAGATAGTTATTCAGTTTCCATGAATGAGTAGACTTCAAGTTATTTCTGTTATTGTTGAAGTTCAGCTTTAATCCATGGTGGTCTGAAAAGATATAAGTGGCGATTTCAATTTTCTTCTTTTTGTTAAGGTTTGCATTGTGTCCGACTATATGGTCAGTTTTGGAGAAGGTTCCATGTGGTGCTGAAAAGAATGTATATCCTTTTGTGTTTGGATGAAGCATTCTGTAGATATCTGTTAGGTCCATTTGGTTCCTGGCCTTTGTTAGTCTCATTATTTCTCTGGTTTCTGTCTCAATGACCTGTCCATTGGTGTGAGTGGTGTGTTTAGGTCTCCCACTATTAATGTGTGGGAATCAATGTGTGGTTTAAGATTTAGAAGACTTTTTCTTACAAATATGGGTGCCCTTGTATTTTATGCAGAAATATTCAGTATTGAGATCTCATCTTGATGAATTTTTCCTTCAATGAGTATGGAGTGCCCTTCCCTATCTGTTTGATTAATTTCAGTTGAAAGTCAATTTATTTTGATATTAACATGGCTACTCCAGCTTGCTTCTTGGGACCATTTGCTTGGTAAGCCTTTTCCTAACCCTTCACTCTGAAGTAGAGTGTATCTTTGTTAGTGATATGTATTTTTTGCATGCAGCAAAATGATGGGCCTTGTTTATGGACCCATTGTGTAAGCCTACGTCTTTTTATTTGGGAGTTGAATCCTTAGATGTTGAGGGATATTAATGACCACAAATTGTTATTTCCTGTTATTTTGATGAAGGTGGTGGCTGTATGTTTCTTTTGGTTTAGCTGTAGTTGAGTTTTTTGCTTCCTCTGTTTTCTTGGGTGTAGTTATCTTCTCTATGTTGGAATTTTCCTTCTAGGATCTTCTGTAGAGTGGGTTTGTGGGTAGATACTCTTTATTTTTTTTTATTTTTTTTATAAATACTTTATTTTTTTTTTGTTCAAGTTACATCTCAGTCACAAACCCCTCCCTATTCCCCCTTCCTATCCTGCCCTTCCACCCTCTTCCCCCCAGAAGTTTCCCCTTTCAGTCCAACAGATGGTTCCTTCTCTTATAACAGTAAGTATTATACAAAACAACAGACATAAATATGCCACATTTATGAGAGTTAAATGGCCCAGTATACCTTCCCAATGTCCAGTTTATACATATTTGGCCCCTGACTTTAACATTCTACTATCTAACCATCTCCATGAGTTTAAAGGTCTATATCAGACTCAACATTCATACTAACTTGCAACACACTTTTAAGAGTATCTTCTTAGATCTATAACACCCTCTTGATTCCTAAACAACTCAAAATTTAACTATGAGACTCTAGCTGTCTATTCTTCAACCACCTCAGAGACCTGAGAGGGATAAATATATTTGCTTATATAGGAAGTGCAGGGCCTGCAGCTTCCAAAACTAAGCAAGGACATACCAATGACTGCCTGGACAGTTCCCATTTTCTCTCCATACATTCCTGCATAAGTCTTCAGCCTTTGGGTCCTGTTTCTATGACAGACATTTGTTGTAGAGCAGGGATTATGAAGGACTTACCTATCCTGTCTTGGCAGAGTTAGGCTGTCGACTTCCCTGCTACCAAGTTTTGTCCTTTTTGGACAGCAGTCTGTCTGCAGTTGGTGCAAGGGGTTTTTTCATGCCAAGAGATAGGCTTGCCACTAATTCAACCATCTTACAGAGGAGGTTCTTCGATGCTTATCTTCTACTTGGAGTAGAATAGGGGGTGCTGTCAGGTGCTGATATGTCTCGATTTCAAAAAAAAATCTTGATTTAAGATAACATCTTTGAATGCCATATTCTGCAGATCTCTAGGGGTTTTTGAAGATGCCCTATCCATCTCTTGTATTTAGATAAGCAAATGTTGCTTGTCTCTTAGCAACTTGATTACTGGGTAGTTTAGAGAATATCTGTGATAGACTGTCATAGTAGCTAACAAAGTGACATGTTTGCATGACTAGGAGTTTGTTTTACTTAACTATCCTAGACCGTTTTAGATGGTTGGTATCAAGAGGCCAGAGCTTCACATTTTATTTTTAAGTATCTCTAGGTATGATACCATTAGGAAGCATTACCTTTAATTTTGTATCAATATACAAAGATTTATTCAATTGTGGTTAAATATACTCTTAATTATGTATCTATATACAAAGATCAATGCCTATGTAGCCCAATACAATCTTAATATTACGTCCATATACAAGGGTCAATACCATTGTGGCCAACAATAATCTTAATTTTGTATCAATATACAAAGATCAATACCGATGTAATCCAATACAGTCTTATTTTTGCACAAAAACTCCGATATTTAGGGGAAGAGATTACAAGCTGATAAATGGTCCTGTTTAATGGGTTTTGGAGGTTAGCCCCAGGGACTTCCTACTTTTCCTTTTCTGTATCCTTCTTCCTCTCCTATGTAGGAGTGCATAGGCTTGAGAAAAATGAGATATAGACATAGCACAGGAAGGTCCAAGAAGAAGGGGCAGATTATTGAATATGCCCTTATACCTTTGTATATTGATACAAAATTAGTAGTTTATTTGGCTAAAGTGGTAGATACTCTTTAAATTTTGTTTTGTCATGGAATATCTTGTTTTTTTTTCCATCTATGTTGATAGAAAGTTTTGCTGCATATAGTAGTCTGAGCTGGCACCTATGGTCTCTTAGGGCCTGTAGGACATCTGTCCATGCCCTTCTGGCTTTTAAAGTTTCTTAGAAGTCAGGTGTAATTCTGATGGGTCTGCAATTTCTGTTTCTTGACCTTTTTCTCTTACAGCTTTTAATATTCTTTCTTTGTTCTGTACATTTGGAGTTTCAATTATTTGTGGTGAGAGGAATTTCTTTTCTGGTCTAATTTATTTGGTGTTCTGCATGCCTCTTGGAATTTTACTGGCATTTCTTTCTTTAGGTTTGGAAAGTTTTCTTCTATGATTTTATTGAAAATGTTTCCTGAACCTTAGAGTCAGGAGTCTTTTCTTTCATCTATACCTATAATTCTGAGGTCCTGTTTTTTCATTGAGCCTTTGATTTCTTGGATGTTGTGGGTGAGGAACTTTTTAGATTTCTTATTTTCTTTGGCATTTGTACTGACTTTTTCAATTGGGTCTTCTATGCCTGAGATTCTGCCTTCCATCATGTCTGTAGTTCTTGTTCTCTTTGTTTGGCTTTCCACCTCCAGGATTGTCTCTGTTTGTGTTTTCTTTATTGCTTCCGTTTCCAATTTCCAAGTCTTGAACTGTTTTTAATGTGTCTTGCTCCAATTTGGTTGCCTTTGCCTGTAAATATTTCAAATCTTTCAAAGCCTTGTCTCTTTCCCATTCATGTTTGATTGAGTTAGCTCAGAGGTCTCTAATGGAATTCTCCTTTGCTTTTATTTGTAAAATTGTGGTTTCTTTAAATTCTTTCAGGGATTTATTTTCTTCTTGTAAGGCCTTTGTCATTTTGTCATAATTTTCATGCATTTCAGCTGTGGTGGGATAGTCAGGGCTTGCTGTACTAGCATAGCTGAATTTTGTTGGAGTCATATTTCCCTGACTTTTATCAGTTCTGTTCTTTTGCTGACCTTTAGCCATCTGGTTGTTCTTAGTTGTTCATTCCCGGTTCCTTCTGGACTTGGTGCCTCACTCCACAAGGAGGGAACTTTGGTGTAGAGGCTGTATAATCTTGGCAGCTCTCCACAGGCTGGATGGGAGCTTGTGTTGGGGGCCAGTTCTCAGTGTGCCTCCCAGAGGTCATTCCTTCCTGTTGTGTCCAAATTGGGAGCTCAGGTCAGAGCTTGGAGTGGGATATGTTATTCACATCTGCAGGTTCCTGTGAACCAGCTGTTCTTCTTAGTGATGTTGTAGGAGTTGGCAGGCCACAGACTGCAGGCTAGATCTGCATATCCCCTGCAGCTTATGTGTCAGGATCTTGATGGTGGTCCTCCCAAGCTGCTCTCAGGGGACTTCTGATTCAATTAATGCCTTATTTTCAGAAGCACTGTGATCTGGTACAGCCCACATCCAGGCAGTAAGCAATGGTCTGTGGTTGTTTCACTGCTGCAAGGTTAGAGTTCTCTGTGTTGTAGCCTGGGTGTTCAGCTTAGGGAAAAGGCAGGTGTCAAAGGGGAGTTCTGATCTGGAATTTACACCTTGTCCACAGTGCTTGGATTTGGGAAAGCTCAGCTGCCTTTTCCCTGCCAGAATCACTGTGCTCCAGTCCAGCCTACCTGAGCCTACATGGCTTCTGATAGTTTCCCTGTAGCTGTGGTGTCGGGACTGTGGTTTGGTCCTCCCAACCTACTCTTAGGGCAGTCTCAGGATCAACCTGTGTCTCTCTGTCAGAATCTCTGTGGTCCGGTACAGCCCACTTGCTCAGGGCAGCACACAATAGTCCAGAACTGCTTTACTGCTCTGGACCGAGATCTAGATGCTCTAGACTGAGGAAGAAGACTGAGAGTGCTGCCAAAGTGGGTGTGGGCAGGGAGTTCCAATATGGAGTTCACAAGGCGTCTACAGCACTTGGACTCAGGTGAGATCTCAGTCGCCTTTTCCCTGCCAGAGGTGCTGTGTTCCAGAGTAGCCTGTCTGGGTAGGCAGGGCTTCTAATAGTTTCCCTGTAGTTAGGGTGTCAGGAGTGTGGTTTTTGTTCCTCCCAAGCTACTCCCAGGGGGGTCTCAGGATCAACCTGTGCTTCTCAAACTGAAGCTCTGTGAACTGGCATAACCCAGTTTCTTCAGCTGCTCACAATGGTCCAGAACTGCTTTACTACTCTCAGCTAAGATATAGATTCTGTACCCTAAGCACCTAGACAAGGGCCCAGGTGAGGGGGGGGCAGGAGTTCCAATATGTAGTCTATATCCTGTCCTCAGTGCTCTTGGGCTCAGGGAAGCTCAGTGCCTGTTAGCTTGATCCCCCAGTTACTGATCAGCCAGATGCTGCCATGTTGCAAATCCCAGGGAGAATCACCCTCAGTCTTACCATAGTGGCTCTGCGGCTCTTCTTTTTGGTGTCAGATCGCCTTCACAGAAGCTTTGGACTCAGGAAACTGAGGAGGACCTCTGTTTGGAGGTCAAAACCACCAGCTGGCTTCCTGAAAAGATCCCATCTGCTAGCTTCTCCACAGTGGAGGAAGGTACCCTGTCTACCAGCCAGAAGCCCTCTGTCTCCCATATCTGGCACCTCTGTTCTTCAAGTGTCTATATTTCCAGTACAGAGGTTTTTTTTTTTTATTATTGTCCCTGTCTTTCCTGGGAAAACCCAGAGAGGTTTGTGCATCACAAACTTCTGTTCAAGAGGAGTATATCTCTGCGGTGGTCCAGTTGGTCTTCTGATGATCAGAATGCATACCGAGAAAGCACATTTTTAACAAAGCTATATGATTCAACTTTTTTTATTTTTGTGCTTTGTTTTTTGTTTCTTTTTTAACATTTATTTATTTATTCAAGTTACATGTCAATGATAGTCCCCACCCTCCTACCCTATTCCCCCTAAAGTGTATCTTTTTCCCTCCAACAGATCCCCCTTTTAGTCCAATAAAAGGTTCTTTTTCTTATAACAGTAAATACGATACAAAGCAATAAGAACAATTAGGCCACGATTATGAAAATTATAAGGTATAACATACATTTCCAATGTCTAGTCCATACATATTTGGCAACTAATATTAATATTCTATCATCTATCTATCTATCTATCTATCTATCTATCTCTCTATCATCTATCTATCTATCTATCTCCATGAGTTTAAAGTTCTATACCTACCTAACTCAGTTTCCATCCTAACTTGTGCTACAAACTTAAAAACATCTTTTAAAAAATAGAATCTCTTGCCAACTTCTAGGGTCATCTTTTCTCCCAGAGATGAAAATTAAAATTTCAACAATATGATACATGATACAGGGTCTCCTATGCTCAGGCTATTAGCCTTTTTTCTTTCTACCCCAATACAATGATCTTCTTGATCCTTTTCATAGCTCTCTTCCCCTTATTCTACAATGTCATATTGTAGTTTTTTGTCATCCCAATAGCTCTAAATATTAATTTATGGATTTTAGGTATATTTATATTAATAACTTCTCTCCACTAGAAATAGTTACATATTTGCTTCTACTTTTCTAAGTGTATCATTTGAAGAAAATTTTATTAATTAAAAAATAGTCATATTACTTTTGTCTTTATTCAATTTATGGATTTACAAATATCACTGGTGGATGCTATGTTTTCTGTAATTATGTATGCTAAGAAATTATTTATTTCAAGTAATAATTTAACACCAGTGGCATTTTTCAATAGAATCTTCTTTCAGGGGTTTTCCCACTCATTGTTGGATATTTAAGAGAATTCTTAGCCTTCACATCACAGATGTCAATACTATAAACCCAGTTGTGGTAACTATAAAACTTCAGTTGTGATAATATAAAAATCAATGCTACAGATGTTTCCAAGTGTTTTCTAAATCACAGATTTGCCCCCAGTTGAGAAGAACTGATCTTTATGGAGTAACAGATGTCTTCTTAAAGCCATATGCAGCCCTGTCATGTTTGATATGTTTCCTGTGTTCCATTGCATCTTAAATGGTTCTTTCTGTAAAATTTTTATTTATTTGTTTATTTTACATTCCAATCATCATCTTTTAAATAGTTCTTAACTAAAGATCATATAGAAGGCAACAAAAATGGCTATAAGGAATAAAGAGGTCAAGTGATTTTCTTAAAGTCTTACACAGGATAAATCCGTGACTTGGTCATAGTAAGTCCTCCAATTCATGTGCTGTAAGGAGAGAATAATGGAAACTACATAGACACCAGGGCTCAAGAATCTGGACAAGGTTATTTACTCACTGTAGATGATGCATATGAGTTTATACATATGACTTAAACAAGGCTCAGTTTTATCATCTGCTAAGAGCCAAGAGGAAGGGGCTACTTTGCACCCATGTTATAATGTCTAATACTGATGGGTGTCTTGTCCTTGCTTACTTTAATCAATAGATAATTGAAACTCTATTACTGTCTTTTTTTTCAACATTTATTTATTTATTTGTTTGTTTGTTTGTTTGTTTATTTATTTATTCAAGTTATATCCTGATCACAGCCCCCTTCATCCTTTGCTCCTGGTCCCACCTTCCTACCTTCTTCTCCCTTTTCCTCCTATCCTTCTTCTCAGGTGAGGGGGCTCTCCCATATCCAACATGTCAGTTCATCAGTCACATGAGGGCTAAGAGCTTATTCTTGCTCTGGGGCATGATATGGCAGCCCAGCTAGGGTAAGATGTCCCATTAACAGGCAACAGAGTCCTTGACTGAGACACTCCCCATCACTTGGTAAAGGATTTGTATGAAGAACCATTTGCCTATCATCTATATTTGTATGGGGGGGTGTTTAGGTCTAGTCTAAGCTTTTTTTCTCCTTCTGTTTCTTTTTCTTTTTGGTTAGTGTTTCAGTATTTGTAAGCCATTAGGGTCTTAGGTCTATTAGTTCTGTTGATCATGTGTTGTTCTTGTCCCCTCTGGGTCTCTTTATTCCTTCTTCCTCTCTCTTTTTTAAAATTAGGTTTATTTATTACTTCAAGTTACATCTCCCTCAAAGTCCCTTCTCCACCCTTCTCAGTCTCAACCTTCTACTCTCTACCCACTCTCCCACCTATCCTATTCCTCCGATGTGGAGTGCCCCCACATCTCAGCCCCCTCAGTGCATCAGTCATATAAGGGCTAAGCACTTCCTCTTACACTGGGAGCCTACATGGTAGCTGCACTAGAGCAAAGTGTCCCACTAACAGGTAACAGAGTCCACGTTCCTCTTCCTTTCTGTCTGTTGGTTGTAGGGTAGCTATCCTGTACTATATGGCTAAAATCCATATATAAGTGAATAGATGTCATGTGCATCCTTCTGACTCTGGGTTAGCTCACTCAGGATGAGCTTTTCTGGTTCTATCCATTTGGCAGCAAATTGTCTTATTTCCTTTTTTCTGATAGCTGAGTAGTATTACATTGTGTAAATGTACAACAATTTTTTAAATCAACTTGTTGGTTGAGGGACATCTGGGTTGATTCCAGTTTATAGGTATTACAAAAAAAGCTAGTGTTAATATAGTTAAGGAGATGTCCTTGTGGTTTGGTGATGAATCTTATGGATATATGCCCAGAAGTTATATGAGTGGGTCTTGAGGTAGAGTTATTCCAAGTTCTCTAAGATATCAATGGACTGATTGCCATAGTAGTTGTACAAGTTTGCACTCCTGCTAGCAATGGAGGAGTGGTCCCCTTTCTCCACATCCTTACCAGCATGTACTGTCTTTTGAGGTTTTGATCATATCCATTCTGACTGGTGTGAGATAGAATCTCATTGTCGAGCAATATGATAATTAAATGAGATCAAGGGAGTACAAACTGGAAAGGAAGAAGTCAAAGTATTCCTATTTGCAGATGATATGATATTATACATAAGTGACCCCAAAAATTCCACCAGAGAACTCCCACAATGGATAAACACATTCAGCAAGGTGGCGGGACACAAAATTAATTTTAAAAAATTAGTAGCCCTTCTCTATAGAAATGTTTAGTGGGTTGAGAAAAAAATCAAGGAAACAACATCCTTCACAATAGCCACCAACAATATAAAACACATGAGGGTAACTCTAACCAAGCAATTGAAAGACCTCTGTAACAATAGTTTTAAGTTCTTGAAGAAATTGAAGAGAACATCAGAAGATGGAATGACCTCCCATGCTCATGGATAGGTAGGATCAACATAATAAAAATGGCCATCCTACCAAAACCAATCTACAGATTCAATGCAATTCCTATCAAAATACCAATACAATTCGAAAAAACAATTTTCAACTTCATATGGAATAATAAAAACCCAAAATAACTAAATCAATCCTATACAATAGAAAAACAACTGTAGACATCACCATCCAGATTTCAAGCTATACCGCAGACCAATAGCAGTAAAAACAGCATGATACTGCTATAGAAACAGATCAGTTGATCAATAGAATCGAATTGAAGACCCAGATATAAACCTACACTCCTGTGGTCACATAATTTTTGACAAAGAAGCCAAAACCATACAATGGAAAAAGGATAGAATCTTCAACAAATGGTGCTGGTCCAACTAGATGTCCACATGTAAAAGAATGCAAATAGGCTCTTACTTATCACCTCACTTGAATTTTTTACCTTAGCTATATCTGACAGGTATGAGACGGAATCTAGGAGACATTTTGAGTTGCGTTTCCCTGTCAGCATTTCTTCAAGTGTCTCTTGGCCATTAGAGATTCCTCTTGTGTGAATTCTCAGTTTAGCCCCATACCCCATTTTTTAAATTGTAGTTTTTTGTTTGCTTGTGTTTAATTTCTTTAGTTCTTTATATATTTTGGATATTAGCCCTAGTTGGATGTGGGGTTGGTGAAGATCTTTTTCTAATCTATAAGCTGACATTTTGTTCTAATGGCAGTGTCCTTTGCCTTACAGAAATTATTCAGTTTTATACGTTCCCATTTATTTATTGTTAGAGCCTGAGCTATTGGTGTTCTGTTCAGGAAGTTGTCACCTGTGCCAATGAGTTTGAGGCTTTTCTCCACTTCTGTTAGATTTAGTATGTCCAGTTTTATGTTGAGGTTGATCCACTTAGACTTAAATTTTGTGTAGGGTGATAGATATGGGTCTATTTGCATTCTTCTACATGTTGACATTCGGTGAGACCAGCACCATTTGCTGAAGATGCTTTATTTTTTTCCATTGTATGGTTTTGGCTTCTTTTTAAAAAATTACATGACTATAGATAGATGTGTGAGCTTTTTTTTCTGGGTCTTTGATTAGATTCCATTGATCAAGTGGTCTGTTTCTATGCCAGTATTGAGAGTTCTTCATGAAACTCAAGAGACAGTTTAAGGAATGAGAAATATAGACTACTTGATTAGCCCTGCCCTACCTGAACTATACTTTTTTCCTTTTTATTGCCACAGACATTTACAAAGTTTCTTTGGAGAGACTATCTTGAAATGTATTTTCAAATGCATGAGATCCATATTCTATCATGTTTTGTGCTTTTTCCTGTGGAGATGTGAACAAACATATTCACACTTGATAGGTCACAAATTTCATATCAACTAAATGATTTTACCAGTATCTGGAAAGATGGATCAGTGAGTAATAGTGCTTACTTTTTGAATATGGAAACCTCAGTTTGAATTCCAAGCAACCATATGAATAGACACACATGATTACTGTCACATGAAACTGTGCCATTGGATCATTGAGAGAAGCATATCTCAGTAGGCAGCCTAGCCAAAATGGCAAACTTTTGTTTAAATGACCTGTCTCCAGGCAACATGCCAAAAGTTGGCCTTCACAAGCACATGCAGAGGTGCATGTACTTACAAACTCATAGGCATGCACCACATACACTGTCCCCTTACCCCAGTTATGCACACGTGAATATACACACACACACACACACACACACACAGGAACAACACTAGTTTAGTGTATCAGTGAGTTTACTATGGTTGTTTACAGGATATGGAGTAAGGGGTTACTTACAGGAGCATAGATTACACAAAGGCATCTGTTATTCCAAAAAGCCCACCCCAGTGTGTGTCATGGCTCATGAAATTACAACCCTGGGCATCTATATTGCACTTGCAGTTGGCTTTGTTAGTCAAAATGTTCCACCTCCCAAGTCAT
Organism: Lophiomys imhausi; assembly: GCA_907164525.1. Lineage (NCBI taxonomy): Eukaryota > Metazoa > Chordata > Mammalia > Rodentia > Muridae > Lophiomys > Lophiomys imhausi. Next base: position 5,107,656 of record CAJQZJ010034331.1, read on the forward strand.
CAGTTTGTATAAAGTTAAGAATGATGCTTGTAATCTTATAAGTATCAGAAACTCTCTGAGATTTGTGAGTTGCATACTTTCCCAAGCCTTGAAGCATTTGCTTACTTTGTGAATTTTGATGAGATTCTCTACAGCACACAATTTTTTTACAGTGGTTTTTTGAGACAGGATTTCTCTGTGTAACAAGACCCTGACTCCTCTCTACTTGTTCTGTAGTCCAGGATGGCCTCAATCTCACAGAGATACACTTGCCTCTGCCTCATAAATGCAGGGATTAAAGGCATGAACCACCAAGTCTGGCAGAATGTTTTGTTAGGAAGAAATTGATATACAACACACCAAAAGGCTATGATCATTAGAAGAGAAAAATTAAAACAAAAACATGCTGATGTAAAGAGTCATAAGCTGTAACAAATATATGAATTATCCTGGCACAAGTAATAGAGTTTGAGGGGCAATATTTCTGCATCTATTCATCTTAAGACAGGATAGATATGTTAAAAGTTATATTTGTGTGTCCTATTTACAGGACAATATTAATTATGCATGGTTTGTGAATATAAGGTTTCTATCAATAGATCAAGTCTCTGTAAATTCCCCTGTAGAGTTGAGCATTTAAGGTATATAAAAAGTCTAATATCCAATTTCAAGAATTTACACCAGTGAACTTTTATGTTTCTAATTTGTACAAGTAATTTATTGGAGATTTGGAAGGGATGTCTGGCTTTTTGAGAAAGTTGGGAGTAGCAGAAAATTAACAAAAACTTACTTTAACTGGCATGGTGCTTCCAGTAAAAGAATTCTGTTAAATGCAAAAGCCTAGGGTTGATAAGATGAAAAGAGCTATCTCTCACAGCTAAGATCAGGGATCTTTTCATCCACAAGTAATACATGTTGATTCTTGAAAACATTTCAGTATGCTGCATATTAGTGTGCTATTAATATTTCATTAAAAGAATGTTTCCCTCTGCCAATTCCCAGATCCATCAAAATTAGTTTAGGAGAATATATAAATAAGCACATATTAGTTGCTTCAAGTTTCTAATTTTTCTCAAAGAAAAATGAGACCCAAAGTAATTAAATGACTTTTTCAAGGGCACATATGTACTATAGTCAATGTAAAAGTTAGAACATGTTGTCCCATTTAGCACAGAGCTTTCCCTCTACATTTTCCTACCTCCTCATTGACTTCACTCTGCCATCTTTTGTTTTAAATGAATGGATCTTAATAAAGTCCTAAAGTCCAATGTACCTTCAGCTCCATTTGAAGAGTTCAGTCTCTAATTGTTTCACATGATCTCTGTCCCAGGGGGCAAATGCTATCACTGGTGATAATTTGAATCCACTGAAAATACCTGGGATTTGTACATGTTGCCACTGACCTTCCTCACTGAAGCTACACCATTATGATAGCCAAGGATGGCCACTGCCACTTTAAATTAGTGGTTTTTCTTGAGTCCTGGAGAATGGTAGTGGTTTCAGGGGGGATAATATGATGAATCACAGGGCAGAGAACACATGTAGCCATGATTAATGGGGCATTACACAACAACAAAAAAAGTAGAGCCAACTGTGTGTGGAGATAACTGGAAGCACAAAGACCAAATTATTGTCTAAGGTGATGTAATTAACTCCGAACCGCTCCATAGCTTGGATGGCTGATTCCAGTGAGCCTTTCTATTGTGCCAGTAATAATGACGAGGCTGTGGCTTCTTCTTTTAAAATCCTACCTTATTAAGGAACATTTTTTTTTTTTTTACTTCAATGCCTGGTACTGATAAAATGTCAAAGACTAAGATATAGCAATTTGAAGAAGCACAATTTTAACCAAGTGCTCAGGTTCATTCAACTTTCCCCTTTTCCCAATGAAAACAATGGAAGAAAAGGGCAAACACTCATCTTATGATATATGAGCTTCTTCAAATATTTTAATGCCTGAAAAGCTAAGTGAATATCCATTTTAATGGGAAGGGACATGCTCCTATGTAAGGAGAAAAGTAGCTTTTAGAAAACCTTCCACTGCAGTAACTGTGATGTAGAAAGGTTTCTTTTGGTTTGTCACAACCTGGCCGGAGTCTGACATGCTTATGCAAGGTAAGTAATTGTTTTGCCTCTGAGCAGGAATGCCTGATTTGCATATTTGCAAATGTGCAGGGGTTTCAGAAATTACTTTGCACATTTTAAATAAAGAAAATTGCTGTGTGAATAGATTTCTCCTCTTAATTCTTATTCATAGTTTTTCAATTTGCAAATTTTGAAAGTGAATCAATATTTAAAAAATCATTTTCAACCCCTATGTAAAATACAGAGTCTTTCCTAATTTTGGATACCTAATTCATGTCACAAGGAATAGAGTTACAGGGACAAAGTTAGTGCAATTATTCATCTCAAAAGTTTTGGAATTACTTGGCTACTTTCACATGCTAAAGGATAGCAAATCTTTCCATAAAATTCAGATATATTCTAAAGTATATTTGGAGCACCATCTTAGTTCCCATCTTCCATGTGTACTTTTTCTCTTTCTCCCTAAAATTTGAAATAATTGGGTTGGGGGGGGGAGAGGACTGTGATGGAGATGTAATTTGAAGTAATAAATAAACATTTGAAAAATTGAAATAATTAGAACTTCTTATATTTTATAGTGTGCCTACATTCAACACCTTTGCTTTCTACAAAATAGTGCTTAAAGAGTATGCATGGGATACATGAAACATGAATTTTGGTTTCACATACCAGGATGTGACTTACAAGTCAAATAATTATCCACTTTTACTGCATGAATTTTATGTTTTATCTATTAAGACAGAATAATATTATTTCACTAAAGTTTACAAATACTGAAAAAACAAAAACATTGTATGCATAGTGTGTTGTGAAAGTTATCATGATTCCTTTGCTACCCATATCGCTTTCATATAAGTGACTGCAATTGTGCAATAAAACAAACCAAAAAGAAAGATTTACTCTAGTCTTTGAAGAACGTTTATTAATAATGTACCACAATTCAACCTCTACTGGTGCTAGTTTCATCAACATAAGATTACTTTTTTACTTTTCTCAATTTTTACAAAAAGGATCTGTGGTAGGTTTAGTGTTAGCATATAATAGCACGGGGATGGCAAAAGTCTGGCCTTTAAGTTAAAAGACCTACCTCTGAAGTGACATGTCCTTGGGAACTCGCCAAGGACCAGGACCTCTTTGATCTTAGGGCTAGGGGCAGGATATGTTCCCTGAGGTCTCCTGTCATTTCACAGCCCTCTGTGAAAAACATCTGAATGACATGCCCTGAGCCACCCCTCACATCTGCAGACTGCTTGTGAATTCACACCCCTCTGCAAAAAGCTTTTTTGAAAAAGACTGAGCCCAGGGGCATAACTTGAAAAGTGCACGAAAGCTTCTGCCGACAGGTGAAGATATTTGAGGCAGGATTAATGTGGACAGAGGACTCACACAATTTCTCTCTTGTTCCTGACTCACTCAGAAACATTTTCCTCGACCAGCAGAAAAACAGGCATCACAATCTTATTGGAAAGTTTCACCCTCTGATGTTGACCTGTTTGGGTCTGAAGAGGAGATGGATTCTCCCTGAAATTCGGGAGTGCTTAGATATGGAGCTGGAGCTCCAGGACTTTGGGCCTTTGCAGGCCATAAGCATCTGAATAGGTGAGCTGCCTGGGACACTTTCATATGTTATCTTAAGAGACTATTTTTTTATAATTTATTTTTTATTTCTTCAAGTTACATCTCAATCACAATCCCCTCCCTACTCCCGCCTCCAGTCCCACCCTCCCAACCTCTTCTCCCTCAACCCCCCATCCTCTTCCATTTTTTTTAAGTTTAAGGTATATCTTTTTCCCCCCAAAATGCTCCCTCTTTAAGTGAACAAATGGGTCTTTTAAGAGACTTTAAAACTGAAAAATTGTATGAAGACCAGCCATCCATCAGGACCCATGCTCAGAGAAAAAATATCCTTTTGAGAAACCTTAGGTTAATGTTAAATGCTTGTATTATAGGTACTAAGAAGTTTTAGAGGCCAGGCGGTGGTGGCGCACGCCTTTAATCCCAGTACTTGGGAGGCAGAGGCAGGCAGATCTCTGTGAATTCGAGGCCAGCCTGGTCTACAAAGCGAGTCCAGGACAGCCAGAGCTGTTATGAGGAGAAACCCTGTCTTGAAAAACCAAAAAAAAAAAAAAGAAGAAGTTTTAGGTGCTAGGTTTCAGAGTTATGGTTTGGGTATAGGATTTAGGAATTTTATAGACAATTGTTAGGTTATTGTTAAGTATTAATAAATATATGTGTGATAAATAAAATTTTACTGTTACAAGGATCAGATTTCAGGGACATTATATAGTTTGTGTTAATAAAGCACAGTCTGTTATTTTTTATTTCATTTCAACAGAAAGTCATTGAAATGACAGTGTGACATTCCTGGTCCTACTTGGAAAAGTCTTCAGTCTCTGTCTCCACCAGGTGCCAATAAGTCAGCATCAGCAAGGTGCTGGAGAAGCATGTATCTCCAGAACCTGAGTAGATTCCAGTCAGAGTATACTGATCCACAATCATTGTTTACTTTTCCCCCCATGCGTGTGTCCTGTTCCTTATTCCTCAATCTCTAAAATAATGTGTGAGCTGCTCTTGGTAAGGATCACCCACCATCAATGGAAACAGTTTTAAATTTATCTATGCTTCTGGTTTCACTATCTCTCATTTACCATGACTACCATAGATAAACATCTTTTGAGACTTAACTTTCTTAGACAATCATTTTTGACATCATTTTAGATAAAACTTAAACCTCCTTAAATTTGGCCATGTGTAAAAGCACAAGACAAAGGGGAAAATGGGATGAAATCAACCTCACCCATGTCAATCTCTCCCTTATGCTGTAATGCAAGAGGGTGATCTGCTGTGGGGGCCGCAATTGATATGTTGCCATTTCCACTGGATTCATGAGTCACACGGGAGAACACCTGTGACCCTCAGAAGATGTATCTCAATACCTGAAGAAGTTATTATCTGAGATGCTAATGGCATCTAATGGGTAGATCAGAAAGGCTCATAAACTACTACAGAAAATAGGATCCCTACTCCTCCAATGGAGAATTGTCTGGTCCTTTATGTGAGCAATGCCATACTTCAGACATCCCCCCCCCCCACAAAAGTGCAGAATCATGAGGAAGCAGCAAGAATGCTCTGCTCTCACAGCTAATTTCACTGATTTTCACAAATGCGAGGACAGCCATGTATAAGAGATGGTTACAGGTCGGAATTACGGTTGCTGTACTTACTTAAATCCTCTCATCTTCTTTATGACTTCATGTCCATCAGACTCAAGAGGAAGTACTTGCTGAGAATCCAATATGTGCAAATATAAACAATTAGAGGAAGAAGATTTTCCATATTAGCCCTGACCACTAGTACCTGCCTCACAATTCATTCACTCTCTGCAGATGTAAAGACAAGTATAAATTCTACAACTGGCCACTAATACAACAACTGTAACAATCATAGAAGAGTGCTCTGAATTGCTGTATGTGCTGTTGGCCAGGTGCTAAATAATGCAGTATAAATTAATAATGCATTGTAATAAAATGTTTATTCTCCTTCTTATTTATATTTCTTTATTCAACTTGGTTTCTGTATTTGAGCTTCCTTTATTGTTCTTTTACTGTCTTCCATCCATCCAGCTCCAACTGCCTTGCTTATTACTTCCTTAAATCTCAGTCACAATCTATCATTTCTTTGTATTTTTGTCTCTGCCCTCAATCCTAACTTCCTTCATTTGTAGTCTTTGATATCATTTGTTGTTTCTTTCATGCCCTTTTAAATTAATTTTGTTTTTTCCCCTTTGGAATTCAATGTTTTTTGCTCTTGAAAATGACTTTTTTTTTTCTTTCTTTTTTTTTACTTTCAAGAGAAGTTAGATAAGGGGAAAGAAAGGAAATCACAAAAGGTAGGTAATTGTTAATATAACAACTTCCTTGAATTTTTATCTCAAAAAGGCCTTTCAAACTTCAACTGTGATGTGCACACCCTAGAAAAGAATAAGGTCCTACTTAAGCCTCAGGACACAGAACATAAGTCTGAGATGCTGGTAGCTGGGTAATGTCTTGAAGTACAGGGTTGTGTTTACTTAGGAGTACCCTGGCAGCCTTGAAAACAGGCTGTTTTAAGGTTAACTCATTTATCTTTTTGACAAATTTTTATGTTGTTAGTAACACAATTCTACAGAGTGGATAAGCAGGAAAGAAAGAAGTTTTCTTGGGTTGCAGTTCTGGAGCAAGGTTAAGAGGGACTTCTAGTGATGGCATTAGCTGGTAGAGTCACAAGTAGTTCTGTGATTTGGAGAGTGTGTGTCCCCTGTGAACTTTCTTTTTCTGGTTATGAAGCAGTAAGACTAATCCTCAAGGTTGCATGATGGTGAATTAACCTATCCCAAACATCTTCCCAAGTCCCAACCCTAAATAACAGTGTCATGTTATGGATTCACCTTCTCTTTTTCAATATTTTTTACTAATCATTGAATTTTATATACAATATATTTGGAGCATATTTGTCCTCACTCCACTAACTCTTCCTATTAATATCCACCACCCTCATCACCCGCAGGATCTCCTCATTCCTTCCCACACAACTTTGTTATTTCCCCTTTCTTCTTTCCTTCCTTCCTTCTTTCCTTCCTTCCTTCCTTCCTTCCTTCCTTCCTTCCTTCCTTCCTTCCTTCCTTCCTT
>CAJQZJ010034331.1:5114396-5136597 GCA_907164525.1 Lophiomys imhausi
CTTCCTTCCTTCCTTCCTTCCTTCCTTCCTTCCTTCCTTCCTTCCTTTCTTATTTTCCCATCAACTCCAGTTTGTACTGCCCAGCTAATCATGGAGTGGTGTCTGCTCTGGCGTGGTTATCTTACTAAGGGTTATATCATAAAGAAAGTAGATTTCCTTTCCCAGAGGCTATAAAATGCCAATAGCTCCTCAGAAAATGGGAGGATTTCATAGATTCATTCACCCTTCTATGCTAGCATTTTGTCTGACCAGAGCTTGCTCAACTCTTGTGAATGCTGTCACAACTGCTATGAATTCCTATGTGCATCTGCCCTGATATCTCTGGAAAACACTCTGACCTTGATGTTCTCCACTACCTCTGGCTCTTACAGTCTTTTTGGAAGCTCTTCCATGGAGTTCCTTGATGAGTGTGATGTGAATGTCTTATTTAGAGCTCTGTGCTTTGAAGTATTGTATTCTATGTGCATGAACCATTTGGGATTCTCTTTGTTAATTGCCATCTACATCAAGGAGATGTTTCTCTTATAAAAGTTGGGATGTGTTCTTGTCTGTGGGTATAGTATTAAATTGTTAAGAGTTATTCTGTACTACAACTACTTAGCAAAATAATAATAATAACAACAACAACATTGAATTCTCTTCTAGGGTCTATGATCTGTCTAGCCCTAGATTCTTGGTCTCTTTGTTAGTGGCATATATGGGTACCATTTCATGGAGCACGCCTTAGTTCCAAGCAGAAAGTGATTGGTCACTCCCTTAAAGTTTGTGCCACTATTGCACCAGTTGGCATATCTGATAATATTTGTAGCTTGAAGGGTTCATAGCTGGGTGAGATTGATAATTACTTTTCTCATCTGGTGGTGTGTATAGCACCTTCTAGCCCCACAAACACTAGTGAGTAAAGATGAAACTTCTAAGTATGTACAAGCCTGATTTCTCCATGTTCTATTATTCAACTATATGGTATCATTTAGCAATATCATCTCCCTACTGCTTTTTTAATACCTCAGAGTAGAGGCTAGCCTCCAACATGAGAATTTTAGGAAACCAACCATATTCCAATCATGACATATTGTCATGACCTGTATCTTGGAGCCAAATACTCTTTTCTGTACTTCCCTGGAGGCGGCAAAACTTTTATTGGATCACACTAATTTCTACCTTTGTGTTTATAGGACTTGTAATTTCCCCTGTAAATATCCACCCTTCCCCCCATTCCCTGTTTTTTGCATAGTACATTTCTGGTCATTCTTCAATGCTTAGTCTAGAAACCCTTTCCCTTCTCAGTCTGTCTTGCTGCAAGCAAGCACCTACCATTGAACTTCCAAGTGCTTATATTTAATCTCGCTTAATTATTAAATTCATTTGTTCATTGTGTTTTTTTTTTCCTTACCATCTAATCAATTGTTGTGGCTGTGGCTTGATTGGCTATTTATTCTGTCTTCTCTTAGCCTTATGAATTTCACTAAGACGTCTGAACATAGGACCTTTCCTTGCATATTTCATTACAGTAAAGTTAAATTTCTCACACTCTGGTGAGATGAATCAAGTAGAACTCAGGAAACAAGCATGCCTATGGAACTTCCTATACCAAGATTCAAAGCTGGCACAATGACTCTGTCAATATTGTTGTAGTTGACCTAGGATTTAGGATTATGGAAGTTAAGTCTTCTTTGTGATCCATTTTGGGTACACATAGAGAATAACCACACTTGGTTTGTTGCCAGTCTATTACAGACCATTGCAGACTGTCTAAGATAGTTCTCTTTATCCTGTGATAATATTGTAACCACAATTTAATTCCTCACAGACATAAAATCTAAGGGGCAGGATTTTGGAAGAGTGAGTGATGGATTCAGATATGAGCTATATCATTCATTCATATGGCAGCTCAGAAGATCAAATGAGGTGGTAAGAATCCTATGGGGGAGGTAAAAGGGTAAAAGTTATGTTTCTTAGGCATACGGCTGCTTTTGAGTATAGTTGTAAACAATGAAATTTTGCATGCTGTTTTATATTTATTATGTAGCTAGTTATATTTCTGCTGCAGAAATGGTAAAACATGTTTCATAATTTTACAAGAGTATGTTTTATACAGTAGAACTAACAAATATGTAAATATATCTATGTATATCAGCAATTGAAATGCAATTTGTCTGTAAGTTAATATTTTAGATTAGATTAGAAAATGCCTCTAAAACATGATGTGACATTCACATTTTCCTTACTTCACTTTTATTTGTAAAGACTTCTATATGAATTTTACATGCCCCAAAATTTTCCTACAATATCCATTACCAATAAACACTTACAGTGAATATTCCTGTACTTTAGTTGCTGCATTATTAATTGGCAGAAGATTGTGAACATGATTCATGAATTATTTACCATGTGTGTCTACTGGGAGGACAAAATCTGGATACAAATAATACAAGAATATGCATGAGTTTGGGAGAGCGCAATTCCTAGTTCAGAAAGCCAGTCTGAAGTATGTAGTACAGAGCACCTCATTTCCCTAGATCAGAATGTCTGGGGCTTTTGTTATGTTTCAAGTTTCCTCATAATTCAAATTGTAATAGACTATTGATAGATAAAATAGGATTTGTAAGTACATTGAATATTATTTCTTCTCTTCCATTCTGATTTTTAAGGAAGATGTATAAAAAAATCTAAATAATAATTTTCTCTAAGATGTGAGTAAATTCTCATGTCTTATAAATATAGATTAAAGGGCCAATATATTGCTATTATCTTTAGTAGAAATTATAAGTGAAGAATACAAGTTTTCCCTACCTAAGTTGTTAGCCACAAGACAAAGAACTTCCTTATATTTGAGAAAAGACAGTGCTTTTATTGCTAACAGATCAGGTGTAAGGCATACCTCATAATATTAGACATGTAGACGTCTTTTATTTGCTGATATTGAAATCCGTACTTGCACAGTTTTATCAGTTCAACCTCTAATTATGGTCTTGGGTTTTTCCTCTAAGACTGGAGGAGAGGACAACAATTTATATTTATGTAGGAGTCCATGATAACAAAGTGAACTCAGCCATGGTGTCTGGTTTAGCAGCGTTCAGTAGAGGCACTGATAAGACCTCTACTGAAGTCCGAGCAGATAACATTTGAATAAAGCTGCTGTAGAGGTAGATGGCCTTGAAACAGAAACTGGGAAAGGAGAGGGACAGGTGAATGAATGTCATATCAGAGTATCACAGAGTAAACAGTCAAATGTAAACTCAGGTTAGGCTAACAGGCACAGGTTGTTAAAGTCATATTCAGTGAATAGAAAAGCTATCAAAAGTGCTGTTTTTGTTTAAAAATTTGGAGATAATATAAATGCATGAACACATAATATGAATGTGTGTATGTGTGTTAACACGCTCACATTGACAAACTTCCTTAATCTTTATATTAGATTGCACAGTTAGTTTCATGACCTTTTCAGCATGTAGCTGACTAGCTTAAAATAAAAAGAAATGTGGAAATAACATACATAATACAAATGTATAATTACAATATATCTAAAATTAATTGAGCTTTGTAGTCACATTAAGTCTATTGAATGAATATTTGGTGAGACTCAAGACTCTTAAGTTTCAATTTTGTTTACAAACCCAACAGTTTTGTGAGTGTGGTCAATAGCCTTAGCCATTTCATTATGAAGTGAGTTTTCATGCATTTCAAAATTAAGGGCATTGCCAAAACCTTAAAATTCTATCCTATCCCATGACTCTAAATACTGTGTGTGTATGGTGTATAATGTATGCATGTGTATATCCAGATGTGTATGTCCAACATGTATGTGTGTGCATATGTGTGCATCCAGATTTATGTGCATTTATAGATCAGGGGTCAGCGTCGGGTATCCAGCTCTATTGCTTTCCAGCACATTCATTCATTTATTTATATAGTTACTTAATTATTGAGACAGTGTTTTTCACTGAACCCAAGCAAGACGAGCTGGCCAGCACCTCCAGGGATCGCATTGTCCCCATCGCACTAGCACTAGAATTATAGGTGTGCCCCACTGTGCCTAACTTTCAGGTGGATGTTGTGATTTGAACTTAGGTTCTCATGTTGGCACAATAGGTACTTTACTGACTAAGCCATGTTCCAAGATCTTATAGGTATTATTTTAATATAATAGAAACTAATGTTATATTAATAAACAATATTAACTAATATACAAATGAATAACTTGAGAAAATTCTACCTTTCTGTGCAGCTAGTATCTTTTGGATTTGAAATGACCCTCACAGACTTGTCTCTCTGAATCCATTTGGACTCATGATAGTGGTGTTTTTCAGGAGTATGTGAAAATTTTTTCATGGTTCCTGGGTATTAGATGCAGTCCGTTAATACGGCAATGTTATCCTATAAAAGTTCCAAGCTGAAGGCATTGCTTTCTGATTCTGAAGCTGTCTCAGGCTTCCAGCTATGAGCAGCTCCTACCATCCTGCCTTCTTTGCCATGGTGACTGTATCCCCTGAACCACGGAGAAGAATGCATTCTTTCTCTTTAAGTTGTTTCTGTCGGGCATTCTGTCACAGTATTGTTTATATTATAATGCTATCAATTTATAAAACAGACATATAATTTATATTTTTGCATGGCATTGCTTCGGAATATCTAAGGAATCATAAAACTGTCTACTGTGTTTATTCACTCAGAAAGAAGACACTAAGATTGTAAGTGTGTTTGTCTATTTGTCTGCCAAATTTTGAGTTGAGGGCCAGGCTATCTCCTCAAAGGGAATATAACATTCACCAAGGCTGCAAATCAATTGTGACAACACCTAGTCAGACATAAGATATCTAGGTGTCAGTCAATTTTATTATAAATAAAATGCTGAGATGGAAGTCATGCTTAAATGTGAGCTTATGCAATGGTATATCCCATGCATCAGTGAAGGTTTGGCTCATCTGAACCCACGCTAGACTCTGTGCAAGGATCTACATACTTTCATTCTCCATTAATACTGAAGTAGGCTGATCAGTTCTCTCAAGGTCAAGAAAATGCTATTGAAAGACCGTGGTATTCAAAGCTTCTTGCTGTCACTTTATTTCTTTTACAACTACCACATGCACTATGATTAATTAGCTGGGCCATGTCTCCATGAAGAACTGCAATCACCTGGAAGGTTGAAAATAAATTTAACCAATACTAGACCACATACAGAGCAGGAAATTGTACATGAATGAGAAGACATTTGAGCCAAATTTATTCTAACCAGAGAGCACATCTACTATCATATGAATAAGTCAATAAATGTGTGAACCTGTCATACTCTTCATGATCCGGGGGTAATAACTAAGTGTGCAGTCACAATGGGAAGCCTGGGAAGACAACAATATACTGGATAACTGCTGTTGGATGCTCCCTGTGGAAAGCAGGACATTGCAAAGGAAAAAGTTGAGGAAGATTTTTTTTTTCCCCAGGAGGAGAGGAGTCTGAAGAGGTTTATTTATTTATTTTCTAAAATTACTGTTCACATTATACCATTGATAAAATATTGTGTTCTTCCTTATACATGTCTTCTATTCACTTTCCCAGGCAAATTTGTGGCCTTCTATTTTATAGCTTTCTAGGTGTGCTGCTGCTTATATCATCTACCTGTCTTTTAGCTTTTGTCTCTTACAATTATCTGTTCTCAACTATAGTTGTGGGTGTCACTTCCTGGAAGGAAATATTCTATCATTCTATGTGTACATGTGTGTACATGTGTGTGTGTGTGTTCACATATGTGTCTTTATTACTTATTCTTGGGAACTGCTTTAGTGTATATGGTGAGGTAGTCACCAGTGTGTCTACCAGACTGTGGCAACCAGTGTCTTGGGATTCCATGGAAAACTCTACTGCTTCTCTTCTTGTGAACAGCTCACCTTAGTCACACCTTAGCTCCAGGATTGCAGAAAGCACAGAGATATCAGTGATTTGACTAAACAGGAGAATAATCCTGCAGAAGATTCAGGCTTGGGCTAGCTCAGCATCTTCTGCCCTCCCCAACCCAGTAGGTTCCCCACTGAGAGATTCAGATTTCAGGGAAGATGGAGGAGACAGAGAGAAATGCAGCACTTTGAGGCTAAAGGATTGGAAAAAAGATACAAGGTAGAGTGATGAATGAAAAACTCTTTGCCAGTGTTCTTGTTTAAGGTTTAAGAGATAATTGTGTCCTTCAGAGAGAGACTCGGGCTGCCCAAACCCTCTGGCCTTTAACAACTGCCTTATCTGCCTCACTTTTCTCCTGAAGGATAGTTACATAAAAATAATTATTTTATTAATATTTCTTATAATTCAAACTATAACTTTACATTACTAAATGGGATTAATTATAGACATTTCTCTAGCAATCTATGAAACTATGGAAATGTCCATGACTTTTAATTATCTTAACTCAATTCCTGAATGGTTATAAGTGCTTGAAATCAATTAGTTTTCCCACAGCCTCAGTGGGCAAATTACCCAACATCCATGATGATAATTGCTTTCATTTCCTTCACAATAAAAGGAGTTTCACTTTTCTTTCCATTGTAGATAAAATGTGGGTTTCATTGTGAAGTAAGCAAGTCTAACTGAGACAGACAGATGACATGTGATTTAGTTGTGGTTTCTTATACATAGTATGTGCAATTATTTTGTAATATTTGGAAGGAAGTTATAGAATATAAAGTATATATTGTATACAAAGAAAATTATAAGTGCATATGAAGGTAAGTACATTTGAGTGATGAAAATATAGGAAGGTGTTGCTTTCTTCCCCATTTTTCAAATAGCTTGTCATTATTTTATAATGGGTTTTAAAATTAGAAAAATAAAACATTCTTATCTTATAAAGACATTCCAGAGGCATTACCTATTGCAAAAATGGAAGGAGAGAGATTTAGAATGTAAAGCTTTGTGTTGAAAACCACCCTGGCAGTTCTGCCATTTCTTTTCATCATTTTTCCCGTAGCTCCCTTCCCACCACCTTCTACCCTCATGGCAGGCCTCCTCTTCTTTTTATAATAACAGAAGCATTTTTCTGGAGGACCTGATAAAAGAGACTTTTTCACTTTAAATTTCTCTCCATTTCATCAGTTTAATAGCCTTCTACTCCATCATTCATGATGGTTTCTACGCTAATGTCTACTGTTGGAATTGAATATGACTACAGTTTGCCAGATTTTAGAAACAGAGTCGTGTACAGAATTTATAATTATAGGATAGCCAAGAGGTCCTCTCTCAGAAAATAAAAGCTGTACAGTTGAAGAGAATGAAATATTAACATTGCCAAGAATGGGGTTCCAAGAATAGTTCTCTGAGACAATAGAGTGATAGCAAAATTCTCAGCTAACTCAGACCCCTGTCCTCATCTATGGAATGGCATGTAATTCTCCATCTAGTTAAATGCATATGGTCATAGTGAGGATAAGAGAATACAGCATATTCAAAACAGAGTCCAGTTATCCAAGAATTCAAAGGAAGGACATGGATCCTTCTAGTTCTAAACATTCCCACAAAAGGAGGTGATCCCCTTAATATATACACAGTTTAAGGGTGAAGATCCCTCCCATCTATGTCTATTCAGTTAAAAAGAAAGACAAACAAGACCAGACATTTGTACAGCTAGGGTTTGACTAGAGATTTGTGGAACAAGATTTGTGGAGAGAGATGTGCCAGTTGATGCTGCTATTGGATCTGAATAACAGTAATGTTGATTTCTCTACCAGAAAATACAAAATGACATCTTGAAGCCCAAGTTTATGTCCCCAAGAAACATGTTTATTTTAGAATATATCAACACCATTGGATACTTAGTCTGAGTCAAAATTACTTTTAAAAATAGGGCTGCTGATATTGTTGATATTGGAAAATCAGAGCAATGTTGGTAAAATTGTCTATCATATAGACATTGTAGATGGAAATTATAAAAATCTAATGTTTTTTTTATTACGCCGAGAGACATGTCTGGAATCTCATTAATTTTTTACATGCCAAGAAAATTATTGCGTGTCAATGAAGACATCAAATATAATGTACATCTGGCTAGTGTGTCTTAATTTACTGCTTAATTGATAAATTAAATGACATCAAGTAGTGTCAGCCTTATAAAGTTATTGCACACTAGAAGTAGGCCTGCATCTAATTTATTTTGCAGATCCATTTGCATACATATGCATGTTTATGTAACCTTGGTGGTGGTTCCTCAGGAACTGTCTATTGTATTTTGAGACATGGTCTCTCATTGACCTACAACTATCCAATTAAGTCAAGCTGGCTAGACATCCAGGTATAGATCAGGAATCTTTTTGTCTTGCTTCCCCAACACTGGTATTACAAGTTCACACCACTATGCCTGACTTCTTAAAACATGACTACTGAGGACTGTACTAAGGTCCTCACCTGCAAGGCAAACACTTTCCCACCAAACCCATCTTTCTTGCTCTAAATGCTTATTTTAAAGTTTAGAAGGAGAAAATTGATGCATAAATACTGAGGGACATCACATACATGCATAATCGAATATATATATATATATATATATATATATATATATAATAAACCATTGAAATATATGTATAATTTAAACGGAAATTGGCCATATATTCCTGACACATGCTGCTCTATCAAACTGTGTCAGTGTGTGTGGGTGTGTGTGCATGTGTGGGATCCATATGATGTATTACACCTTTATTTTATGTTTACTAGGAGCTCTACTTAAATAGGATATTGACACATATCCTGGGATTTTAAGTGGGGATTTGATATTTCATTATGTCTCATAATCAGTATTATAGTCTAAATTCAAGTGTCATTTGGTGTGTCTGTATTGAGCAAGATATATTTGTATACTTAACTGAAGCAGCAATTTTCTTTAAAGAAAGTCTATATGTCATGAAATCCCTGGAAACAAAACTACAATCTGTTGCTTTTTCAGTTTATTTTCCCCCAGAAATTATAACGAGAGAATTACACAGTTCTAACATTGAGTGAGCAAGAGTGAGCAGGTAGGGTGTGTGATAAGAGTGGCAGGGAATAAGGAATCATGGAAATGGGTAGAGTGCTTCTTGTATTGTGGATCTGATGTTGTTAGATTTATCGCCTCTGCCTGTATCCCTGGCTAGTGTACTATATGATTGGACAGGCCAACCCTTTACTTGGGACACTGACTCCCTTAACATTTGCTCATGTATACTTCTGTGAGTACTATGTTCTACGTAATGAATGCTTGGGACTTGATTCTTGATATCTCTACACATACAGTAACCAGGTCTTATTTCTTAGATGTAAATAGTTTTTTTTTCATATTTGGTTTTTGTATAAGCAGCTTCCACTTCTTAGAACATAAATACACAGTTCTTTGCAATAGTAGCTTTTTTGTATTTTTACATTTTACTTAAAAGATAAATTTTCATTAAAGAAATCTTCCCCTACTATTCTAAGTAGTCACCCATTTTAGGTTATCATAGTCAATAATTGAATGACTTCTACTGTTTTACGTGAAATGTTTTGTCTATCATTAAGTTTTTGTTGGTTGGTATTCATGTACACTAGCCCATAAAATAAAAATACTTGAGTGTAAGATGTAAAAGACTTGATGACAGTCTTGTCTCAGTAGAAGTTAATATATATTTGATTATGAGATAACTGAATGAATGGATGTGTGCCACATAATTAGAACACTAATGCTGTCATCAGAAGCCCTCAGCCTATTATAAATAAAGTTCCTGGAAAAGGCGATGAACTGAGCTGACTCCTGCAGAGTTATAAGCTAGGGATTCATGAGAACTCCCAGCCCTCCATGGCTTCAGAATGCAGAGGTGAGAGTACAGACGTCAGAGTACCAGGATGACCTCAAGAAGCTGATTTTGGCCCATGTTTCAAGCAATGAATGACTAAGAGATAATGACATACTTTTATTAAATGTTAATAACATTACTATGAACTAAACTTGATCCCCCAAATTAAAGTGTGGAAGCCATTACTCCAATGTGACTGTACCTGGATATTGAGCCTTCAAGGATAAAACTAAGGTGAAATGAGTTAGAAAGGTGTGGTCCTAATTTAGAAGCATCATTTCTTCTTAGAAGAAATGACACCAGAGGTCTCTCTTTCTTATTTCAGAACACAAAAAGAAACGGCTGTAGGCACATCAGGGACCATGCCTTGCTGGAACTGGCTGGCACTCCAACCTCTGGAATCTTGAGAAAATGAATTTGTTTTTTAAGGCACAAAAATCCATGCTATTTTGAAATGGTAGCCTGAGTAGAATAGTTCTACAAGCAGGAGACATTTCCTAATTAAATTTTCTTCATTAAAGTTTCTTAATATGCTAAGCCTGACCTTAGCTCTTTTTAATACACTGCCTTGAACTTTCTTTTTTTCTATAACTTGCTCCTGAGATTTTAATCTTTCCTTGCATATATCACTGCACCCTAATTTGCCTCGAGTGTTACTTGGAAAGATAGGTAGGTTATAAATTAGTACATTATAATAAAACTTCCCTGGCCCTAGACAGTAGTAGCCTGAAATTTATGTTCTGTTATTTATTTATTATTTTAATTTTATTAGTATTCATGTAGTCACGAGAGAGCTTTCACTGATTGCTACTCTTTGTCTTTTACCTCTCCTCCTGCCTGTAGCAATACTGAAAATATGTCTCTAGACATGCAGTGATGTGAATTTATTTTAATTGCAAGAACACTGAGGTTGTGACTAATTTACTCTTTTGTAATTTACCTACTGTTTTATGGCTTCTTAACAATTACGGTTAGTGTTGTTTGGCTTCTAAATCTAAATCAATGTTCAGTAATACCCAGAGGTTATCCAACAGTGTGAAAGCTTCCAATGGGGAGTGGGACACCTACTCTTCAATAGCATAAGGTAAAAGAACATTATTTTGTGTGTGCTTCAAATACATCACTATTTTGATAAATTTCTAAGATAAAGTCACTTTTGCAAAGTAACCTGTGAATTACCATATCAGGTTAGAACTTTATTTCAACCAGAAACAAAGTAATGTATTAACATGGGAAGAAGTTAACTCCTTTCTGTGAGTTCTTTGAAAATATACCCATACTTACAGGATCTTTGCTTCTTGGGACAATAGGTTCCATAACTGATGAATAGCTCAAAGACCTAGAGGCCACTGAGTCATATTGTAGAGATTATCTCATCAAGACGAGCTTTATTGTAACTGCAATTTAATTATCAATTGTATTTATTAGTAAGCATAAACTGTAAGATTAGGCTGGTGGAACAGCCAGCAGCTTGGCAGATCAGTGGGCAGCCTGGCCCACATTAACTGCTTGCTTGATTTGTCCTGCAGAAAGAAAGAGCCAAAGGTGGCCTAAACTCTGTTAATTAATAAAGTTGTTATATTAGGACAATAGAATTACCAGCAGCTTGGCGGGAGGTTTACCTGGTTTCGAGGGGAGTCCGGGAGTCTGGGAGTCTAAAGGCCTGGGATTGCTTGGACTGGGCCTATAAGCCACCACAGTCCTTTCCCCAATAATTAAATGCACCAAGACCTTTTTATGTTTTAACGGTTAACCCTTATCTGGGCAGACTCTCAATTAGCTACTCTAGGTTAACCCGGATCACCTAATCCCAAACTACCATGTGCCTGTGATTACCTTCCAGTGTTCTCAATTTTGTCCATCTGCTTCTGTGTCTCCTGGCAGAAAGAACTAATCCTCTGTGTAAAACACAGGGTTCCTGTTCTAATCTCAGGAAGTGCCACCTTCCTATACTTTTTCTGCCCAGCTAATTGGCTATCAGCGACAATTATTAACCAATCAAGAGAATGCCTCAGAAGGGATGGTAACCAGATCTCAGCATTGAAATCAGCCTATCAGAAGCAATAATATTAGACCCCAACACTTTATTTTATGTTTCTGATAAGAAAAGCAAATGATACTACATTGTTCAGGAGTTGATATTATTTTAGAGAGTATCCATAGCAAGAACATTGTAAATGACCAAAAGTAGGCTTTCTACTAAATTTATTATGTGCATATTTATGACTCAAGACAACTTCTAGGTAGTTGGAGGTTAGTAACTCTTAATAGAGCATCTTTTCCTAACTCCTGGGTGTTTGTAGTATGGTGCCATTAATCTACGTTGAAAACACAGACCATTGCCTTCTAACTTGCACACAATACTTAAAGGGCAAAAATGCAACTTCTTCGAGTGATGCACAGGGAGCATGCACTTCCTACCTGCCCTTTGGAAAGTCATAC
Organism: Lophiomys imhausi; assembly: GCA_907164525.1. Lineage (NCBI taxonomy): Eukaryota > Metazoa > Chordata > Mammalia > Rodentia > Muridae > Lophiomys > Lophiomys imhausi. Next base: position 5,126,621 of record CAJQZJ010034331.1, read on the forward strand.
CCAAGAAGTGTTCTGGACCAAGCAGTTGTGGTAAAGTGAGAACTGAACAAACTTGAAAAAATAATGTCATGAGATGATTAAGACTGACTTCACACTAGCAACTTATGCAGCTGTCTTTATGTTAATAGTAAATGTTGACTGTCACTGTCTCTAATCAATCTCTCTAGAATTTGTCCAAAATGTTATTGATTTTCTGAAACTTCCCTGACCTGCTTGACATAGATCTGTCAAGTTGAGTTGAAAGCTTGCTTTCTGATAGTTGGCTTTATAAGATGCTTCTTACTGACACACTCACAAACTAGACTGTGGGTGCTTGGTGCTTGAAAGGAAACAACTTTGCTATTTTCTTCAGTCATGTGCAAATGTTAGTAAACGCCCAAGTGTATGCTTACAAATACATTATAGAAGCAATGACAGAAAGTACTGGTAGCTCATATTTCTGTTTTAAGTAGCAAGATATAACATTTTTATATCTGAAAAGGTAGCTTTACTTATTTCTTTTTTTTTTCTATGAATATAAAAAATATGTGGGTTAGCACTACTTACCCAAATTTAATCAAAAGAATAAAATAGATTTTGGGGTAGATTTCAAAATGAATGTGTTGGACAGTGGTCAATACCTGGACACTGAATATGACTTATTTTAATGTAATCTTCAAAACAAATGTAACAGGAATTGTCATCTCATACTCTCCTATACACAGAATGAAACTGAAGCTCAGGGTAAGCAAGTATGGAAAGAAAAAAAGATAAACTTCCTTAAGGCAGGGTATTCTCTAAATAGGATGGTTTTGGACTTAGATTTGGACTCCATTCTGCACAAAACTATTAGCACTTTCAAATAATCTAACAATCTCCCCCCATTCCTCTCTTTCTCTCTCACCTCTCCCTCCATGTACATCTATCTATCTATCTATCTATCTATCTATCTATCTATCTATCTATAATATATGTATTTATACAATTTTATATTATACATTATGTACATATATAATATATATTACATATATGTAGGCATGATGACTTCTGGATAACTATTTCAAATTCTAGACAATGAAAACAGATGCACTTTTTTTTAAGTAAGTGTGATTTTTGTAGGAGAAAGTGGATGGACACTTCTGCTATAAAGAGGGAACAAGCTTAATATGGAGAAATTCTTCACTATGTAGAACTTATGTATTTTAGTTGTGGCTAGGAAAGAGATAGGATAGTATAACTTCAGACAGTCATTACTGTAAAAGAAAGTGCACAGGAAAGAATGACAAAGGCTGTCTAGGTACGGGAAGTGAACTGAGGGAACCACTATCTTTTGTTTTCTCTTCCATATCTGCTTTCCGACCCTACTTGGCTCAGTTCTGGTAGGAAGCTAACAGAGGGAGAATAGATTGATTAATATATCAGGTTTCTCCAATATTTTTTCCAATTGAAGCCTCTCATAGAGAGTAGAGGAGAGGAGGAGAGGAGCAAAGCCCAGACATTTATTTCCATTGCTATTCAACTGAGCTGGTTGATCATTCCAGAGACTCTACAGAATTTCTCCTGACACTCTGTTAACTATATTATTCCTTTGTATCTTTATACATATGGATGATTCCAGATCTACCTCTCAGTCCATGGACCTATATTTTGTCTTGTGGTTCTCCCAAAACCATCTGCTCATATCCAGCCTTCTTGACTGAAAATACAATCTTTTACTTTCTGATCTTGTTATCCATCCTTGTTGGTATTTGCCTAGTACTCAGTCCTTCATGGAAGGTCTCATGCAGTGTAAAATTGAGTGTGTGCTAAGTAAAATACTAAATAAGAATTATATAAAATTATTTGTAATCTATACATGAATTACATACTTATAATACAGGCTACTTAGTAGGCTCAGGCAGGAGGATGGCAAATTCAAGGCCTATCTATGCAACTTTCTGAGAGTCAGTATAAAAATAAAATTCAAAAAAGGGTGACCTGTAGTCCTAGTTGTAAAATAGTAGCATTAAATTATAAGGTAACTGTTTTTGCTAATTTTTCTAATTGCTGCACCAAATGCACAAAAAATTTCAAGTGATAACTTAGCTGATGGCAGCGCATCTGTAGTTATGAAGCAGATAAATAAATGTTGGTTGTCTGCTTACTGTCTCATTTTGATTCAGTGTAGGTTACCATCCATTGTATGATGTCACTCACATTTAGGGGTATCCTCCCACCTCAATTAAAACAATGTAGAAGCTCCTCAAAGACACTCTCAGACGTTTATAACTGAGATGAGTCTAGAACCTGTCAAGGTGACAAATGGAGGTTAACCATCAGTCAACAAGTTCAGTTCTCCATACCACATTGAGCAAAATGCAGAAAATTCTAGGTAGAAAGACAAAAAATATATCATAGAGACCACAACAAATATGATGTTTGAAGAGAAAGAAGAAGAGAGGTGTAACTGGCACAGATGATGATAAACATGGGAGAAAGTCTTCAGGCCAGGGAGTGGTACCAGTTTGTCATAGCAAACCAAATTGATGCTCAAGAAATATTCTAATCAGGGGAAAAGGGCAGTGTAAGGAGGTTCATTGTTACAGGAAAGTCCTCTTCAATGGGTTAAAGAATGGTCCCTTGTCACATGTGTGTATTATGTCCCGATGCCTATGCATATTCTGGGGGATGAGAAAAATAGTCTTTGTAGGAGTAACTGGATTTGGTTTTATGAGATGAAAAAACACATCTTTTTGGACTCTCTAATAATTAATCTTTATTGAAAATTTGTCTGAATTTAGCTTGACTCTAGTGGCATTATTCTTCCTGTGTCTATGAGGGCACTTCCACAGAGGAAAGAAGGCACATATGAGGGTGCTGAGGTCCTGGATTGAATGTAAAGAAAAGAGAAGGAAAATGAGCTTAACATGAATATTTATCTCTCTATGCTTCCTGACTGTGGATAAAATAAGACTAGTTACATCCTGGTACCATCATCACATCTTCCCCATCAAGATAGACTGTAACAACTCAAATTGTGAGTAAAAATAAACCCATCTTTCATTAACATGATTTTGTCAACCAATATGTCACAGAATAAAGAAAAGCAGCAAATATACAGATATTTAATAGTAACCAATTTTTACTACTTAGAGAAGGAGATTAAAAAACACAGAGGAGAAGACAGAAAAGAAGGTGATGTGAGAGTAGAAATAGATATGCAATGTACTCACAGTTATAAAGTTGACAAGGATTTTCACAGCCTCTACAGACCAGGAGAAGCAAGGAAGAAGCCGTTTTCTCTATAATTGTGGCCCCTACTCAAACCGTAAATTCCAACTTCTGGCTGCAAGAACTGTGACAGAACAAGGCTATTGTATTTTAAGACACCCAATTTCTGCTAATTTGTAATCAGCCTCAAAGTAATAACAGACTTTCAGAGACTTCCACCCAACTCAATATGTACATGAACAGTCACTTTGCTACAACATCAGCTCTTGTGTCACCTGAAAGCATCTTCGGCTCCTGATGTTTTGATGGTGCTTTGATTGGAGTTCCAGGTTTCCCACATTCTAGGGATGGATATACTCATCCACTAATTCACACTTTCATCTCGAATCCTAACATCTGATGTGAGTACCTACCAGGAACAACTAACTTTACCCCTGACAAATTTAAAAGAGTGGTATTTCCTCAATGATGCAAATCAACATTGTATGAACAAGAAACTTAGATTTTCATAAAAATATGCAAAGTCTTTTCAAATAGGGAGGGAATACATATTAGGTACTTTGGGAAAAATTCCATTAGGATTTATTATCCATGAGATAAAAGGAGGAATCTAGGTAGTCAGGAGAAACGCATATCAACAAATAACATTAAAAGATTCAGGTAAAAGCTCTGAACTTTGAATTCCCAGAAGGGGAACAGAGATATTGATTGTAGCTTAAGAATCAAAAGATCCCATCTTTTGAGAAAAATAATGATCTCCTAGACTCAGTCTTACAAGAATATTCATCCATGTTTTCTGTCTAGGATAAGGCCTAGACATGCATTCAAGGGCCTTCCATTTTGGTCAAGGGCACCTTGTTCTTTGTGCCAACTCCTCCAGTGCTCCTGTGTACTTCCCCAGAGCATTTGGGAATTAAGGCCAAAACTCTTAGTAATTGCATGTACTCAGCAGGATTTTACAAATGAAACAAACAAGTAGCATATCAGCTAATAAAAAAATAAAATGAAAAAATCCAAATGACTACAATAATAAATTCTAGAGTATTTTATCATTTTGAGCCAAGTAAAATATTATAGAATGACTGAGAAAAGGGGAAGTCATTAAAAATATAACTGCCTAATTATGTGTGACGAGATGACTGAAAAATGCAGATGATACTTAAAAACTTTAATTAAATTCAGTGCACATATTGTTTTAAATGTCTTTACATCCTGATCCATTAACAACTACAAAGAAAAGCTTCGACAAATGTCACAATGATTCATGGTGAAGTGACTGGGAAAGGGAAGTATTCAAAACCCCAACAGGAAAACAGACCCTAAGAAAAATTCCTGGATTTATAGTTCAAAACTAGGAGGTTCACATAGATTTAATAATTTGAAATTAAAAAATATATGTAAGTTATCTATGTATACATCATTTTCCAATTTTTGTCATGGTTCTAATTTGGTTCTTGTGGCTGTAATAAACTGCACAACCAAAGTCAACTTGAGGGAAGAAAGGTTTATTTCATCTTAAACTTAATCATCAAAAGAAATTGAGACAGAAACTCAAGGTAGGAGAGTTAAGTAAAAATCATGGAAGAATGATGCTTCTTGGATCCTGCTGGTGCATGCTCAGCAAGCATTTTTATAAGGCCCAGGCCCACCTGCCTAAGGATGGGCAAACCAGTAATCAAGACAAAACCTCATAGACATGTCCACAGGCCAATCTGATGGCGCCTTCATCAGATTAGCCTGTGGTATATATTTGTAATTACTAATTGATGTAGAATCCATCTCACTGTGAGCAGAATTATTCCTTGGTAGGTTTTCCTAGGTTGTATTAAAAAGCAAACTGAGCAAGCCAGGGGTAGAGGTTAGAAAGCAGCATTCCTCTTTGTCCTTTGTATCAGCTTCTTGAATTCCATCTATGACTGACTATACCTTCTAAGCCACACCATCCCTTTCCTTTCCCAATTTCCTTTTGGCCAGAATGGTGCAGCCCAGCAACAGAGAAGCAAAGTAGAACAACAACCAAGATTAGATAACACAGTCACTGTAAGGGAATTTTTTTTAACTGAATTGACTGATTCTGGCCCTTATCAGAGCAGAAGGTCTTAACAACTTCAGGTTAAAGACAAACAGGCTATCTTCATGTTAGAAATGGATCTCACATGTATCCATACCTCTTTCTTTCCCTGTGCATCATGTCAGCCTGACTTAAGAACGTGTCACTACCTGCTCCTAGAGGCATTGCAGGCATAGCTGTTGTGTCACATGTATGTCAGTAGTTGGCAGAGGAGAGAGAGTATGAATAAACTCAGTGTTCTTACCTATGACTATCTGAGTGATTAGTAGCCTAACAATACCTGAAAAAAGAGAGCATAAGACAACCACCAGTCCAGTGCTACAGGACCTGGACAGGGGCCTAGCATGAGATGACCACCAGTCTAGAGTCAGTCAGGCCTTGACAGGTTTCCCGGGCAAGCAGCAAGCTAGAGATTAGAGAAAACCTGCCTGGGACTGTAAGCCCTAGCTAGAGTGAGCCAGAGGCAGACATCCTTCTCAAGCAGTCACTTGGGTGAGTTGGCTGAGAAGAAAGCCTAAGACAACTACCAGACTAGTGCCACCGGGCTTGGACAGAAAGCAAGCCTGAGATAAACACAGTGTCTGGCACCATGCAGGCCTGGGAGAAGAGGGATAAGCCTTTCCCAAGATGATCCCTGTCTAGTGCCACAATGCAAAGCAGGGTATATCACTCTTGAGACCACTCCTGAGACAACTCCAGACACTCAGAGACAGAGACCCTGAGTATTACTAAGAGGAGCAATGGAAGAGAAAGAAAAACAGAAAGGTGTGGGCAAAATGGAAAGAGGCAGAACTGGAGACTTGAAGGTAGTGAGGAGCAGTCTGATGTGAATAGCTGGTGATGCTAGCTGGGACCATCATGGGCTCCTGGCCTGTGCTGCCACATCTAGGTATATGTCCCTGCAGCAGCAAGGGTCTGTTACTACCAAAGGCCAGGCACATGTTCCTGGTCTGGCCTGCTGACCAGGAACATGTTGGTGTCTGAGGACTGTGTGGAACTGGAGCCACCCTTCACCTGGGCATTATGGGAGAACTATCTCTCACATTATGAGAGCTGCAGGTGAATAGGCCCCAAGGATTTGGGTGTAGGAGAACTGACCCTACCATTAATCTCCTGTGTAATGGTATGGATGAGGGAGAGATACCCTCCTGCCCCTTTGTCCTTTAACACCAGCAGCAGGCAGGAGACCTAGCCCTAGGTCCATGAGAGCAGGAGAGTTGGCCCTGTCAAACACCAGTTTCAGCACTTGGGAAACTGAGCCTGGCGCCTTACCTGGGCATCACAGTAAAGCTGCCCCTGGTGACAGGGCATGGGCAAGCTGGTCCCAAGGACATGAGCGAGGGAGAACTGGCCCCACCACTTGTCTGTTGTGTGGTGACATGGGTGAGGGAAAGATTCCCCCTGACACCTCTTGCCACCTATATCAGGCAGGAAAGCTGGACCAGGGGTCATCAGAACAGGAGAACTGGCCCTGCATCTCATCTGGGTGGCACAGTGGAGCTGGCCTTGTGTTTGGGCTTGCAGATGAGCTGGGCCCTAGGGTGTGAGAGCTGGAGAACCTGTGGGCTTTCCAGCTCAGACACCTCAGGCCTAGATTCAGAGTTTTGAATTGGCGTATTCCAATATCTACCTCATTGATGAACTGCTGGAGTACATGAAGGTTCCAGTCCTACAGATCCAAACCACAGGATCTCCACGACACAGAGTAACAACAGGATATCTAAGAGACCCAGTGAGATTCCAGTATTGACAGAGTAGCAGAAACCAGAGACCAAAGCTTCCACAAGATTTTTTTGTCTCTGTTGAGGTGGGAGGTTGCAAAAGTAGAGGGTGGTATTAGGTGAAGGGAAGATGAGTGTGATTAGAGTTCCTAATACGAAATTCACAAAGAACCAATAAAAAGTCATTTTTTTTTTTTACTTAAGATTTTCTTACATTTATTTATTTATATATATTGTGAGTAGTTACAAGTGTGCCATGGTGTACATGTGTGGGGTCATTTTTAAAGTTGTCAATCAATGTTGCCAGAAGCCAAATAACTACTGTGCTTAGTTGTATGAAGTAGATTGTAACAGAATGTTTTTTCTTTGAATTTTATGTGGGTAATGCTTGCTCATCTTGTTAAGACCTTTATTTCATATTTATTATTATACTTTTTTGTGTGTTAGTGGCTCTATTTTTAAGCCTATTTAAGAATAGTTAAAGTCAGAGTTCAGGCTAGTGAACAAGAGATATGATCTGGCAAGGAAATACTGTTTTGAATCAGAGGAAACGATGAATGCTAAACTAAAGCAACATTTTCCGACAAACTGTATTTTGTTTATTTATTTGTTTGTTTGTTTGTTTGTTTGTTTTGTGTGGGTTGGTGTGCATGTTTCACAGAGTCTCTGTGGAGATCAGGGTACAGTGTGTGGAAAGTGGTTCTCTACTTTGACTATGTGGGACCTTGGGATTAAACTTAGATTGCCAGGTTTGGTGACAAGTATCCTTAGTTGCTAAATCATTTTGCCTACTTTTCAGGATATATTACTGATCACCCTATACACCTTAAAGCCTTAAAGAATTTCCTACAAAAAAAAGGAAAAAGAAAAGAATGATGAAGTTAGAGAAGTTCAAGTTTTACTTCCCAATCACAGTATAATGTACTGAGCAGAAAAGTGTGAGGCAACAGATGACTTCCTAAGATTTTCACCTGTAAGTCTCTTCATTTCTAACAAATTCTCATGAAATAGTCTTAGTAATCAATATAGACAAAAAAACACAGAGATACATGATCTTTTTTACTTTACAGACAGACATAAGTATCTGAACCCAGCTGAATTTCCAACACTGGGTTTCAGAATCTGACCTCATTTATTCAGCTTTTTTTTTTTCTTCAATATAGCTATGTATATTGGCAGAGCCTCATTGAGTTACTATTACAAGTGTTCATAATAAAATACCATACACTGGGAAGCTTGTAAGCAGCATAAATTTAGTCCTCACAGTTATTGAAGCTGGAAAATCTGATGTCAAGTTGCCAGCAGATTTAATGTGTGTTGAGGCCCACCTCCTGGTTCACAGAACCCAGAAATATGTCCTCGATTGCTAGAAGATTTGACTAGATTCATAAGTAGATTTTTCCTGTGCAGACAGTAACACAATTCATGAACACTCTACCCTAAAGAAATGCTGTGCACTATATTTCAAATGAGCCTCAAGGGCTATGGTAATGGATCAGTTTCCCAGTGAGCAGCTGCTGGAGGATTGTGAAACCTTTAGGAGGCAGCATCCACAGGAAGGCTGGTAGGTCATTGGGGCATCCTAAAAGCAGATCTAGGGATCCTGGCCTTTTCTTTCTCCATTTTTCATTTTGGATGCTGTGAGGCTAACAGCTTTGCTCCACACACATTCCTAGTCATGATGCTCCCTCTCAAAAGAAGGTTCAGAGCCACAGTCAACCAGACATGGAGTTCAATTTTAGATCCAAGACGGAAAGTAAAGTTTTCTTTGTTATAAGTGGCTTACCTCTGGAATTTTGTTAATGGGAAGATATTTAACAGATGTTCTCAGTATGATCTAGAAACCTTCTTCCTAATACCAGCATCTATCAAGGGGACATTTCAACATATAAAGGTATAGGGGTGAGGATTAGGGGCACAAATATTCATCATATGAAGCTGTAGGCGTGGGTGGTGCACAGATATTTAACACATGGAAGTGGAAGTTTGGGGAACACAAGCATTCAATATACAAATGTGGGGGGGTGGAGAAGCACAAATATTTGACATATGAGAGTAGAAGTGTGGGTGGGACACAGCATTCAACATATGAAGGTGGAAGGATGTGTGGGACACAAGCATCCCTATCATGGGCCACAGTTTCTTAACCAAAATTTGAACAAAGAAAAGTTTTGTACATAATAATGGGCTATTCATTATTTTGCCATAAACAAAACAAGTAAAATAAAAAACATCTCTCTGCTTTTAAAGATGGGATTAGTCAAGTTCAAAAAATTGTACCATAGTCTGAAGATCCTTGAGCACTGGGAAAAACCTTCATTAACAACTACCATGTGTTTTTTCCATCTACTTATGCTCAGAGTATAGTCCAATGTTGTAGATTTAATTCATGTTCAATAAATATTAAATTTATAGCTAATGATACCTAAGTTCTTAAATATGTGCTGGAAAATGTACAAAAGTCAACTTTTAAAATGTGTCTATTCTCAAATCTTTTTTTTTTTTTTTGGTTTGGTATGGTATATTCATTCATAAGTATTAATATATTCTACTGTTTGCTCAAAATCATTTTATAGTCTTACCATGTGCATGCAAATTTATTAAAATAGAGACTGGAAATCAATCTTCAGTCAAGTTGGCATTTGTACTGTTATAATATTTATCTTACCAATTTAGGTTACAATAAACTTTTCATCTTCTTTGTTTTAAAAATAAACTTAGTAACATAAAGTCAAGATGTAATATGCTTATACTATTTGTTCACTTTTTTTTGAAATGGGAATTTGCCATGTACTTCAGGATGGCCTGTAACTAATTATCTTCCTGCCTTGGACTCCTGAGTATGGTAATACAGGTATACGCTACCATGCATAGCAGATTTAGTATTTGAAAGTAAGACGTTTACATATTTGAAGATTTCATTAAAAAATTAGAGCCCATAAATAGCAAATAGATAGATAGATAGATAGATAGATAGATAGATAGATAGATAGATA
>CAJQZJ010034331.1:5136607-5169929 GCA_907164525.1 Lophiomys imhausi
ATAGATAGATAGATAGATAGATAGATAGATAGATAGATAGATAGATAGATAAATGGCACTCGGGCCTTGGAAGCAGGTAGGGCAATTACAGATCTTTACCTCTCCTTTCACTCCACCAAATCCAATCACACAACCTCACCAGTCTTTCCCCAAGCTTTGTAGAATACCACTTGCTGCAACCTTCTTCTGACAACTCCATCTTTATCTCCAGTGGATCACACAGACCTCCTCCAATCACTGGATTATCCTAGCTCCAATGCCCAAGCAGGCATTCCCTTGGTAACTTCAAACCATCAGGCCAGGGAAGCACATAGGTGAATTGCAGATATTCACCTCTCTTACAGATACAACCCCTCAGGAATATACCTGGTTCTATAGCAGACCACCTGCAACATCCTCATTTCTCTCCTGCTCATATCTACACTGGATCACAGCTCTTTCCTTCATACATCCTTTCCCCCAACTCATTCTATTATCCTAGGACCCTTAGTCTATCAGGTGGGAACCACCTGGCCACCAAGGTCAGAGAAATAGACTAACTTCAGATCTTCACCTCTTCCATCTCAATGTCAAATCCCATCTCTCTATGGCACCCCAAGCTCTGGAGCAGCCAACTGTTTCAGTCTCACCTCCCTCTGTGCACCCATTTCCAGTAGATCACAGAGATCTTCCCCTACAAACTTTCTTCCTCCAACTCACCCTATTGTTTCAGTCCCCAACTTCAGCAGGTATTCTCTGGGAAAACTGCAGGCCAGTATAGCCAGAGAAACATGTATCTTCCTTCTCTCCTCCAAATTTACTCTGCCAGTCTCACTCCCAACTCTGTAGAAGACCACGAACTGTGGCTTTCCCCTTATTTCTGCCCCTATTTCCATATAAATCACCCAGATCTTTCTCTCCACACTCCTTCCACACTCATCCTGTTATCCTAGCCCTCAACTTAGGTAGTGTTGCTTTGACTGGGAGCAAAGCAGCCTAGCTTGACAGAGAAGCAAATATGTGGACAAAGCATGCAGGCTAGCTTCAGATCTCCACTCTCCTTCCTTCCCTCCATATAAAATTTCCCAGTCTCAATCCAAGCTCTGTAGTAGACTATCTGTTGTGGCCTCTTCTATCTCTCTGTCCCTGTTCCCAAAGAACTAAACAAGTCCTGATGTAATGCAATGCTTTCTTCCCTCCTTTGGACCCAGTCAGCCTACCCTCCCAGCCTATCTTAATTCCTAAATATCAACTCCTAATACCTAGGAACACATTTTACCTGGAACACCAAGTGACCACATCTATTTGCTAATAATAAACTGTTTAGGATAATTAAGAAATGCAAACTAATACTTATGCAAGCTGGTCCCTGTGTTAGGTACTATAACAGTCTATTATAGTTATTTTCTAAGCTAATCAGAAATAAAGATGCCAAGAGTCAAGCAACATCTGCTTATCCTAATATAAGAGATAGAGAGGGCTTCTTCAAAAACCTCAAGAGATCTTCAGAATATGGCATTCAAAGATGTTTTTGTAACTTTAGATTTTTTTGATATCGAGACATATCAACTCCTGACAGCACCCCCAATTCTACTCCAAGTAGAAGATGAGCATCGAAGAATCTTCAATGGGAGATGATAGAATTAGTCGCAAGCCTACCTCTTGGCAGGAAAAACCACTTGCTCCAACTGTAGATAGAATGCTGTCCAAAAAGGACAAAACTTGGAAACAGGTCAGTCGACAACCTAGCTCTACCAAGACAGGGTAGGCAAGTCCTTCATAACCCCTGCTCTACAATCAATGTCTGTCAGAGAAGCGGGGACAAACGACTGAAGATTGATGCTGTAATGTATGGAGAGAAAATGGGGACTGTCCAGGCAGCCACTGTTATGTCATTTCTTAGTTTTGGAAGTTGCAGGCCCTGTACTTTCTATAAAATCAGATATATTTATCCCTCTCAGGTCTCTGAGGTGGTTGAAGAATAGATAGCTAGAGTCTCATAATTAAATTTTGAGTTGTTTAGAAGTCAAGAGAGTGTTATGGATCTAAGAAGATGTTTTTAAAATTGTGTTGCAAGTTAGTATGAATGTTGAGTTAGATATAGAACTTTAAACTCATGGAGATGGTTAGATAGTAAACTGTTAAAGTCAGGTGCCAAAGACATATGGACTGGACATTGGGAATGTATGCTAAGCCATATAACCCTCATAACTGTGGCCTAATTTTCTCTGTTGTTTTGTATTTTATTTATTATTATAAGAGAAAGAGCCATTTGTTGGACTGAAAGGGGGAGCTGTTGGGGGAAATAAGATATACCTTAAACTTAAAAAAAAGGGAAGAGGATGGGGGATGAGGGTGGGAGGTTGGGACTGGAGGGGGGAGTAGGGAGGGGATTGCGATTGAGATGTAACTTGAAGAAATAAAAAATAAAGTTAAAAAAAGAAAGATCTTCAAAAAAAAAAAAAACCTCAGAAGAATTTCTGCCCAGGCAATATACAGCTGCAACACTTTTCTAAGACCAGAGAAGGTAACAGAAACCAAAGAAGAAAACACCCAGCCCCCCAAGCAAAACCCCCAAAACCAAACCAAGCCAAACAAACAAATAAACAAACAAAAAAAATCAAGAACAGATACCAGTAGCTATAATTGCCTAAGATTCTCTCTTTTTTTTGTTTTTTTGTTTTTTTTTAATAATTTGTTTTTTATTTCTTCAAGTTACATCTCAATCACAATCCCCTCCCTACTCCCTCCTCCAGTCCCACCCTTCCACCCTCCTCCCCCTCAACCCCCCCATCCTCTTCCCTTCCTTTTTTTTTTTTAGTTTAAGGTATTTCTTTTTCCCCCCAACAGCTCTCCCTTTCAGTTCAAAAAATGGTTCTTTTTCTTATAACTATAAATACAATACAAAACAACAGAAATAAATAGGCCACAATTATAGGAGTTATATGGCTTAGCATACATTCCCAATGTCCAGTCCATATGTATTTGGCACCTGACTTTAACATTCTACTATCTAACCATCTCCATGAGTTTAAAGTTCTATATCTAACTCAGCTTTCATACTAACTTGCCTCATAATTTTTAAAATATCTTCTTAGTTCTAGAACACCCTCTTGATTCCTAAACAACTCAAAATTTAACTATGAGACTCTAGCTATCTATTCTTCAACCACCTCAGAGACCTGAGAGGGATAAATATATCTGATTATATAGGAAGTGCAGGGCCTGCAGCTTCCAAAACTAAGAAATGACATACCAGTGGCTGCCTGGACAGTTCCCATTTTCTCTCCATACATTACAGCATCAATCTTCAGCCATTTGGCCCCATTTCTCTGACAGACTTTGGTTGTAGTGCAGGAATTATGAAGGACTTACCTACCCTGTCTTGGCAGAGCTAGGCTGTCGACTTATCTGCTTCCAAGTTTTGTCCGTTTTGGACAGAAGTCTGTCTACAGTTGAAGCAAGGGGTTTTTCTTGCCAAGAGAACGGCTTACCACCAATTCAATCATCTCCCACTGGAGATTCTTCGATGCTATCTTCTACTTGGAGTAGAATAGGGGGTGCTGTCAGGAGCTGACATGTCTCGATATCAAAAAATCTTAAGTTAAGAAAACATCTTTGAATGACATATTCTGCAGATCTCTAGAGGTTTTTGAAGATGCCCTATCTATCTTTTGTATTTAGATAAGCAAATATTGCTTGTCTCTTAGCAACTTGATTTCTAAGTAGCTTAGAAAATAACTGTGATAGACTGTCATAGTAACTAACAAAATGACACGTTTTCATGACTATTAGTTTCCGTTTCTTAATTATCAAGATTCTCTCTTTTATCTTTTGTATTCTGTTGGTGAGGCTTGCTTCTGAATTTTTGTGTTAAATTCCTACATTTTTTATTACTAGATTTCCCTCTGTTTTTTAAAAAATTGATCCTATTTTCATTTTTAGTTCTTGAACTGCTTTATTCATTTCCTTGTACTGTTTATTTATGTATTCATTAATTTCCTCTTTAAGGACCTATATCATACTCATAAAGGTTATTTTTAGATCATTGTTTTGTGAGTCAGTTGGATTCCTTGGAGTCTTCTGTGATAGGGTTGCTGAGATCTAGGAGAGAAATTGTCCTGACTGCTATTGATTGTGTTTTTATACTGGCATCCAAGCATCGGGTTTGAGACGATTGCAATTCTAGCTACTGGTATCTGTTCTTGATTTTTTTTTTGTTTGTTTATTTGTTTGTTTGGCTTGGTTTGGTTTTGGGGGGTTTTGCTTGGGGGACTGGGTGGCATAGTTAATTCTGCTGTTTTGTATAGAATTTACTGTTATAAGAGAAAAAACCATTTGTTGGATTGAAAAGGGAAGCTGTTGGGGGGGAAGAAGGGGGAAGTGTGGGACAGAAAGGGGGAATAGGGAAGGGTTTGTGACTGAGATGTAACTTGAAGAAAAAAAAATAAAGTGCTTATATATATATATATATAAAAAGAACACAACATTCAGAATCCAGGACGCCATGAAAAGATCAAATCTAAGAATAATAGAAATAGAAGAAGCAGAATAAACCCAGGTTAAAAGTGCAGAAGACATTTTCAACAAAATCATAGAAGAAAATTTCTCTAACCTAAAGAAGGAGTTGCCTACCAAGGTACAAGAAGTACACAAACCATCAAATAAACTGAACCAGAAAACAAAGTCCCCTTGGCAAATTATAATCCAAATACTTAATTATCAGATCAAAGAAAAATATTAAAAGCTGCAAGGGAAAAACGACCAAGTAACATTTAAAGGCAAACCTAATAAAATAACACCTGACTTCTCAATTGAGACTTTAAAAGCCAGAAGGGTATGAACAGATGTTCTATAGACTCTAAGAGACTTTCAATCACAATAAATATATAAAAAAGATATTTTGTAATAAAACAAAATTTAATAAATAGCTATCTACAAATCCAGCCCTACAGAAGGTGCTAGAAGGAAATTTCTGACCTAAAGAGGTTAAGCACACTCAAGAAAACACAAAGAATAAGTAATTCCATACCTGCAAATCCGAAAAGAGGAAACACTAGACAGACAGACACACACATACACACACACACACACACACACACACACCAGCAAAAAAGAAAAAAACCCAACAACAACAACAACAACAACAAACTTCCAAAACAGGAATCATTAAACATTGTTCAATTATATCTATCAACATCAAAGGTCTCAATTCCCCAATAAAAAGGCATAGACCAACAGAATGAATGTGAAAACAGGATACACCCTTCTGCTGTGTCCATAAAAGCATACCTTAAGGTTATCCACCAAATTAAGTTAAAAGATTGAATGTGACTGTTGTGTCACATGTATAACAGTAGGTGGCAGAGAGAAGAGAGGCTATGTTTACATCCAGTGTTCTAACCTAAGAACATCTGAATGAATAGTAGCTTAACATTCTCTTTGGGATAAAAAAGCAAGCCAGATACCAACATCACTTCAGGGCCATGGGGCCTGGAATAGGGGCTAGCCTGTGTTGACCACCATTCCAGCACCAGGCAAGCATCAAATGAGCTCCCAAGAAAGGAAGCAAGCCAGAGACTAGGGTAGCCATACCTGGCCCTGGATAACGGGGCTGTGGGTGAGTCAGCCCTGAGGGTGTGAGTGTGGGAGAGCCAGTCCTGCCTTTTATCTGCTTTGCAGTTCAGATCCACTCCCCTTTGTCCTCACCACCAGTAGTAGATAGGAGATCTGGCCCCAAAGGGGTCACAAGAGCAGAAGAGCTGTTCCTGACCCTCACATGCTGCAGCATTTGTGAGAGCAGGCCCTGTACCTTGCCACAGCAGCACAACAGCTGACTCTAGATATGAGGGTTATGAGTGAGCTAGCCCTGATCCCTCAGGGAGCGAGTGTGGGAAAGCCAAACCTGCCTCTTGTCTTGTTGACAAGTGTTGGGGAGGGAAATATATCCTTTATTCTCTTGCCCTTGCCACAGGTAACAGGTAGGAGAGTTGACCCTGATAGGGTCATGAAAGCAGGAGAGCTGGTCCAATCCATTACTTGCTTCAGCACTTGGGAAAACTGGACCTTCACATGGGGGTTGCATGCCCAGAATCAGGGCTTTAAGTTGACCCACCCCAACATACACCACATGGATGCAATGCTGGAGTGAATAGAGGCCAGTCTACAGACCAAAAATCTATAGTGTCTCCATGACACAGGACAATAACAGCATATCTGAGAGGAGTCCCAGTGAGGTTCCTGTATTGACAAAGTAGCAGAAGCCAGAGGCCTTTTATCATACCAAGGATTCATTATAATGAACATTTGCAAACAAAATCATGTGAATAAAAGAGGATATTATGGAACACACTGAGACAAATGACAGCTTTCATAAGGAGATCATGTTGTTGTTTGATAACAACAACAGAAGCAACAATCTCATGGAAACTGAACAACTCAGATCTAAATGAAAAATGGTTCAAGACGCAAATTAAGAAAGAAATCAAAGACTTTCTAGGCTTGAAAGAAAATGAATACACAGCATAGCCAAAGTTATGGGACACAATGAAGGTGGTTCTAATAGAAAAGTTCATATCATAAATGCCTAGATAAAATTTGAAGAGATTTTTATGAGATTTTTATCTCATTCTAGTAACTTAATAGCACACCTGAAAATTCTAGAACAAAAAAGAAATCACACCAAGAAGGAGTAGACAACAAGAAATAAATTTAGAGCTGAAATCAATATAATAGAAAAAAATAACAATACATAAAATCAATGAAACAAAGATTTCGCTCTTTGAGAACATTAATAAGATTGACAAACATCTAAAACTAACTAAAAATGGAGAAAGAACACTAAAATTAACAAATTAGAGATGAAAACGGGAATATAGCAGATACAGAGGAAATCTAGAGAATCTTAAAAACCTATACTTCACCAAATTGGAAAATCAAAAAGAAATGGATAATTTTCTTGATATATACCACTTAAGTCAAATCAAAATCAGATAAGCAATTTAAAGAGACCAGTAACCCCTAGCAAAATAGAAACACTCAGTAAAAGTCTCCCAACCAAAAGTAGCTCAGAGACAGATGGTCTTTGCACAGAATTCTACCTGGCTTTCAAAGAAGAGTTAATGCCAATACTCTTCAAATTATTTCTGAAACTGGAAAGAGAAGTAACATTCCATGATTCACTTAATGAGGCCATAGTTTTCCTGATACACAAACCATATAAAGACCCAACAAAAGAAGAGAATGGCAGACCAATTTCCCCATGAACATAGTTGCAAAAAAATGCTCAATAAAATACTTGCAAACTGAATCCAAGAGCACATCACAAACTTCACCCATAATGATCAAATATGCTTCCTCAAAAAGATACAAGGATGGTTCATCCTAAATCGATAAAGGTAATCCACCATGTAAACAAACAGAAAGACAAAATCCACATAACCATCTTACTAGATTCAGAAATACCAGTAGGGTCTGTATCTGCTTGTGTGTGAATATTGGCTGCTAAGTCAACGATAAGCAAGCACTGATCCATAGAGCCAAGCACAGAGGCTATGTACAGAGTAGAGGACTATAGTGGAACAGAAATATCTCTTATGGAAAGGAAGTAGAATAGATAGTTATGGATGGTTGCAGATGGAGACTACAAAGGGAAGAGAGAGGATGCTTATGGAGGGAATATGAGGAGAGACAGCTAAAACTAAAGGCCATTTGAGTGGTAGTATGAAAACTTAGTAAGATAGATGCTTCCTAAAATATATACATATATGATGTCTATATAGATCAAATCACCAAATAATGGGGAAGACATAGCCCCAACTGGACATCTCTTGTCACCAAGTGAAACTTATAGTACGTGGAATGAATTATATCTAATTAAGTTGTTTGTCAAAGGGCCCAATGGGAAGGCAAGAAATCCAGACTTTTGCCAAGACTATGAGTTGCCCTTCAAAAACTGACAGCAGGGCCTGTTGCTAAAAATAATGCCTACACAAACCTTTGAACATGGAGGAGTCAGGCTGGTGCCTACATAAAAGCCTTCACATCTAACTGTTAGATTCTTTGTTGAAGGAAGTTATTCCGCAGGCTACTTACAGAGAAATATAAGCACCAACTCAGCCACATATCCTTTGATCTACAATGATATATTGCCTGAAAGATATGCTAGGGCAATAGTGGCATAAAGCTTATGAGAGTAACCAACCAATATCTGATTTGACTACAGATACTACAAGATGAAACACATACTGGACACTTTTTGGGAGAGCAGGAACCTCAAACTAGATCATCCAGGCACTCATGGTAAAACCAAATACTACTGTTGTGAAGACATCAAAAGAAATTAGCAACAAAATGAGTCCCAGTGGCATTCGGCCATACTCGTAGATCAGTGCTTTGCTCAGTCTTTAGTAGAAAACCTGCCTCATGCAGCAGTGGGCAGCAAATAGCAAGATCCACAGCCAAACATTAAACAAAGAGTGAGAGACCTTATAACACTCTTCACTAAAAGGATGGCCTCATCAAATCCCCCCATGTAGAGCTCAGAAGACTCTTTGGAAGATGAGGTAGAGAAAGCTCAAGAGCCAGATTAGATGGGGGACACCAAGAAACCAAGGCTCTCTAAGTCAACCAGAGCAACACACGTGTGAACTCATGAACTGAAGCAGTAGGCATTGTTCCTTCACAGTCAAGCTCATAAAGCTGAAAGAAGTGGGTAATTGTCTCCTTCCTAACCAGAAGCAATGACCAATTGACAACCTCTTGCAAATGAAAATTTAGTTTCCTCCAAGGAAGTCTCACTGAGGAAACAAATTACTCTTATGGGTAGGTTGCCTTCCCTGCAATACATGGCCAACAGGAAATAAACTCAAGGGCATTTTCAAAGGTTCCTTCTCTCATAATATCCTATCAGGGATGTTCCTTTTTTTTTTCAAAAAAAATATTTATCATATAATTTTTTTATTTTTACTTTATTTTATTTATATATTTTGTCTCTCTTTTCACACTACAGGTCCTTTGTAAATATGTTACAATTTTCAATTTAGCATTTCTATACTATTCCTGAGTATATGAATGTGTAGGTCTCTGTATCTTGTGCCTCTGTTAGGCTCTTTCCTTCTGTTTCTTTGTTTTGTCCAATTCTGAAGTATTAGTTTTTGTTTTACCTTATTATATTTTATCTTGAAACCATGAATCAAATATTATCTTCTTTATTTCAGCTGTTTTCCTTCGGGTATTTTGTCATAGTAACACAAAACTAATACAATAGTTAAATGCACAGAACTATGCAATATAGGATATAGATTATTTTTAGTGACTTTAAAAAGCTTTCAAGTCAGAACTCCTTATCATTCATTGTTTTAGTATTTATCAACAACTTATTTAATGGACACTTATGACATATTGAACATCATTGACCCATGAAAAGGTGTCATTTTTGTTTTTCCTTGTTGTTTAGACCAAGGTTTCCCCAAGTAGATGTATATGTTATATCAATATTTAGTACATAGGTTTGTTAGTAAAAATCTAGATTATCATGTTAGTTTGCTTAGGCATTTGTGGTAGATGGAAAACTGTTCCCCATACTTTATATTTTACTGTATTTCTTCATTGCTGTGGTCTCATCTTAGTTGTGTACCTCATAGGTGCAGTGACTTTGAACTTTGCCACATGACTTAATTCACAAAATAGCATATATGTAAATATCACAGGGTATCAAGTCTGTGTCTAAGTCTCTGGAGGAATCCTCTTTCAGAAAATATTCCTCTGTCATTAATAGAAAAAGAAAAAATTTCTCACTTTGCACCTTTGGCCAAGGTCCCAGAAAAAAAAAAATGCTTTATAGGGTAAAATTACTTAAGTACAGCCAAACCTGCTGGTTGAGTCAAAGACAAACAGCTGAGCAAGCCCAGACTAAGTTGTATGGTTTTTATTTAGACTAATTTAGTGTGGATGAACAAATATTGTTTTCATCTACTGAGTGCTTACTAGTTTAGTTTGATTTACTGTGACTATGATAAGGTACTCCAACGAAACCAACTTAGTGGATAAAGGGCTTATATCAGCTCACAGTTACAGGTTGTAATCCATCGTAACAGGGAAGCCACAGAGTTGGAAACTTGACGGAGATGGTCAAGCATCCACAGTCAGCAACAATCAGCATCCAAAGTCAGCAACAGTCAACATCCACAGTCAGCAACAGAGAACAAAGTATGCTAGTCATTAGCTTACTTCCTCTACTCTTACATAATTTAGGATGCCTTGCCTAGCAAGTTGTGCCACCAACAGTGGGCAACTCTACCCATCTTAGTAAATTTAATAAAGATAATCCCTTGTGTACATGTCCACAGACTAACCCAATGTCTACAATCCTGTATTGAGACTTTCTTCCCAGATGATTAGAGACTGTCTCAATTTATGCTAATGATTTCTAAATTAAAACTAATCATTACAATTGCCCTTTGTGATCTATTGTTTTAATTGTAACATTTGACTAGATATCTGGTAGCCTAATGGTTCTGACTACCTCTGATCCCCTATTTCTTTCTTGTCTTTACTGAAGAAATTACCCATTTTGTGAGCCTTTGGAAAAAAAAATATGTGCTGTGTCTACATTTTCTTTTAATCTTATTTTCATTGGGTTCTAGGTACCTGCAATGATAATCAGTCTTCTTGCTGGCATAATTTCATAGTATGGAACACATGCATCAAGAATGAAGTGCAAAGATACCCTTGTTCAGTTGGCACAGCACTGTCATGCTATGTAGCTAAAGGCCTTAAATAGAGGTGCTGAGAAAGAACCAAAGGATGGTGAGTGAAAGGCATCTTCACTAACATCATCCTAGAAGTAATAATATTCCTAATTTACCATCATCTCTCTTACTGCATTTTACTTATGAAGCTTTTCAGAACCCAAACATGTAGGAGAGGTGCCAATCATTGACAAGCTTTAAACATTAATATCCAGAACTTTGGTGAGGAATCATTTGGATATGTACCCAGAAGTGGTATGGCTGGGTCTTGAGGTAGAGCTATTCCAAGTTTTCTGAGATATTGCCAGACTGATTTCCATAGTGGTTGTACAAGTTTGCACTCCCACCAGCAATGGAGGAGTGTTCTCCTTTCTCCACAACCTCTCCAGCATGTGCTGTCATTGGATTTTCCTCATCTAAGTTCATAGCAGCCTTATTTGTTATCTAGAATCTGGAAACAACCCAGATGTCCCTCAACCAAGGAATGGACAAAAACAAAACAACTGTGGTACGTCTACACAATGGAATACTACTCAGCCATCAGAAACAACAAAATCATGCAATTTGCAGCCAAATGGATTGAACTAGAGAAGCTCATCCTGAGTGAGCTAACACAGACCCAGAAAGGTGCCATCTATTCACTTATAATCAGATTTTAGCCATGTGGTACAGGATAACTACACTACAACCAATGCACCAAAGGGAACAGGAACATAGACTATTTTCCTGTCAATGAGACACTTTGCCCTAGTGGTGCTGCCTTGTAGGCCCCCAGTGTATGAGGAGGCTCTTGGCCCTCCTATGACTGTTGAACTGGGGTGCAGGACTGATATGTAGGGACACTCCATTCCAGAGGAGTGGGTTGGAAGGGAAAGGGAATAGAGGGTGGGAGGGTGGAACTGGGAGAGGTAGAAAGAGGACACTGTGATGGAGATGTGATCTGAAGTAATAAAAAAACTTAAAAAAAAATCCAGAACTTTGTTGTGTAGCAGTCTCTTCTGAGATTGAACATTTCAACTTGCAGGAAAACTTAAGCCAGAAGAAAAACTAAAAATAGCTTCAGGAAGTTCCTGAAATGACCAGATTCAGTAGACCCCTCTCTCCCTAGAGTAAGCAATGACGTCAGAGAGTTGCCCTCAGAAAACCTGAGCTGCAGAGAATACTCTGAGACCACACTAGCTGCTTGGAAGAAGCAGAAATCAGCTGTGCTGCCTGGAGACAATTTAAACCAAATTAGTCATTTAGAAAGAGCACTTCCCAAACTGTTAATCTGCTTGTGTAGTGTGTACCAGGTTCCCAGCTTGGTGTGCTGTCACCCAGACTGGGGTGAACTTTGATGCTGCTGCTGTCTTTGAGTAATTTCTGCTACTATATGTAACCCCTCACCCATACTCTTGTAAGTAATCCCAATAAAATGAATTGGTTCACCAAACTGGACTTTGGTTTAGACTGTTGTGGGCTTCTAATCTGGGGTGAAAGATGTGTGTGTTGCATCTCCCCAGGAAAAGTCCTGTCACACAACATACCTGGATCAAGTGGTTTATAAGGTGCTCCATAGAAAAGTTCTTCCTCTGTGGTATTAATCATGACAAGGAAGGGTTAGAATTACTGTGGCCATTTGATTTCACTGAGTATATTCAGAGTAGGTTTTGAGAAAGATGACATGGTTGAGTCTCATTACTTGGTTAATTAATATACATGTCTATATATCACACATGACACCAGATCTGTGCTTCACAAATATTAATTCATTTAAGCTTTGCAAGAACCCTACATAATAATATGAGAGTTCATATGTTGGATTCCTATAACAAAATGCACAGACTAAATGACTGTGATAGTGTTAATTGTGAACTGGATAGATTCTAAAATCTCCTAGAAGAGAAGCCTTTAGACACACCCTTGAAAGATTGTTTAACCTCTTCAAATGCTTGGGGAGGGCTGTGTTTATTTGATAATTCCAGTAGGAAAATGGATACTAGAGTTGCATATACTATTCTCTTGGCTTTAATCTTGAACTAGATGCAAAGAGAACATCTAGCTGAGCACAAATATTCATCATTCCCTGTCAATAGATGCAATGTAACAAGCTGCTACAAGCACTTATTGTTTTGGCTATCTTCCCATGACAGATTACATCCTTAAACTGTAAGCCAAAATCTTCCTTTATACCTCCAGCTGATTTTGCCAAGGTATCTTATCACAAGAGCAAAAGTAATTTCAAAACACATTTCTGGCTTCTTGGAATTGTAATATGCTACTGGCAGACCTTCTGCCTGTTCACAGTCCTGATTCATGGATAGTGATTTCTCATTATGTCCTTAAAGAAGAGAAAAGCCTTGTTTGTACTCAAAGAAGGATCTCTTCTTTCTTCAGCCTTTATAAACATATTAATCCTTAAATATCCCCCCAAAGCCCCACTTGCTGATTCAACCACGTTGAGAATTTAGCTTCAACATATGAGGGGGAGGGCATAAGTAGTCTATACCAAAGTTATCCTATGACAGAACTTTATACATGAGATTGTCGTTTTAATGAAAATATAATTTAAGTACAGACATAGGAAGTGAGTTTTTGAGGTCAACCATTTGTGAAATTGTGGAGCTAGTTTTCAAGACTTCATTATGTCTATGATATTACCATATTAACAGTCTTTTAGTGTGGGTCTACATACCTTGTGTTGCCCTATTGTGTACAAGTGGTGTTTTTCATTATTCATTTTGGCCTTTAGACAAAACTGTATGTTTCTATTCAAGTCTGTTGTCACCTGACACCTGACTTAGACCTCAATGCTCACAGGAGTTGGAATTTAATCTATATCAGCAATTTAGGGCATATTTGTGCAAAGACAACAGTTTATAAATCATTATAGAATATAGGCTTAGATATTGTTTGCTTTAAGTGAAAAGCAAATTTTAGAAGAAACAAACATTGGCTATAGACGTTAGAAAAATGTTAAACACTGGAGCTTGTCATGAAACAGACGTTCTGGAGTTCAAAAAGTGCTATTGTAACTATAAGATAGACAGATAATATTAGACACAGGAAAAGTGAAGATGTCAGTAAATCACTTCACTGGGCTGACTGTACATTCCATTCATGGGAGCCTTGAGGAAGCTGCTAGACCTTGATCATAACTAGAGAGTTTGACCTTAGCACACTCCAAGTTGCTATGGAAGCCCTAACTCTCCTCAATAATAGGCACAGTAGACTTCTGCTTACTTTCTAGCCACAAATGCCATCTAGACAACAATCAGCCACAGATGAGGAGCAAGCCAAACTTCTCTGATGTGATCTTCAGCTACACAGATGTAATCCCAGCAGTGCTTCCAGAAACAAATACTCTTTGGGATGCAGAGCTTTCTAGTCTGCATATTATATGGCTGGAGGTGTAGTTGGGTAGTGTTGACTTGATATAAGCTAGAGTTAGTTATCTGGGAAGAGGAATTGAAAGAGAGAAAATGCCTTTCATCAAATTGCTAATAGGTAAGGTTATGGGATGTTTGTCTTGGTTAATTATTGTGTGTGGCAGGGTCCTGCCCAATATGAGTAGTGCCATCCCTGGTATATTCCTGAGTAGTGTAAGTATAAGAAATCAAGCAAAGCAAACCATGACAAGCAAGCCACTCCTCCCTTGATTAAGTCTCTAAATTCCTCTCATTGCTTCCCTTCACAGGCTACTGTAAGATCAAAATGAAATAAACTCTTTCCTTCCCAAGTTGCTTTGATTATGGTATCTATCATAGCAATAGAAACAGAACTAAAACAGTAAATTTACTTTTATATTACCATAAATTTATTTCTTTGCACGTTTTTTTTTTCATATAGGATCTCTTACTGAACCCAGAACATGCTATTTTAGTCAGATTAGCTGGCTAGTAAGTGCATGGGATCCTCATGTCTCTGACATTCAAACACGGAGTTTGTAGACACGTGAAACCCCAGTTATCTTACATGGTACTTTATAAAGTTACTGTAGATCTGAACTCAGAGCCTCGTGGTTGCATAGCAAGAGTGTATCTTCTCAATCATCTTCCCAGTAACTTGCTGTAGATTATTGGGATAAGATATAGGCAGTTAAGATGAGGTCAGCACCTGTAAATTTATGTCTATTTAGAAGGATGAATTTTAGATTAGAACTTTTATTCACAGAAAAGTATAAAACAGTATTTTAAGCATGGTTTCCCTTCTTTTGCTTCATTCTCAAAGTTAATTCCAAAACTTGCAGTTATTTAAAAATTTAAATCACCTTTAGATTTAATTTCTTCCTCAAATTATTGGACATATTTTAAATTAAATTTGGGAGTACCTTCATATCTTTGGCATTTTGAGGGTCTTAATAATGTTTAATCTCTCAGTGGAATCAGTAATAAGATAGTTACATGCCTAACATGGCTGAATGTACATAGCCATAGAAAAGTTGAATACAAGTTGAGCTTTTAGTTTTGACTGCTGACAATGATGTAATAAAATAATTCAAAATTACACTTCTGTGGCATGTAACCAAAATGAATGGGTGAAATATTTGAAATAAATCTTTAACTCATGAGACTACATGCAGAAAAATACTGACCACTGAAAATGGAGACAGTGAGGCTAGGCTCAGGACTGATTCTATTTTATTTTATTTCTTCCATCTATCATCTATATAAATATTTAATTATCCTATTTATCCACCTGTCATCTACACAAATATTTAATTAGCTTATGAATTACACATTGATTGATTGCTCTGTGTGTGTGTGTGTGTGTGTGTGTGTGTATGTGTACATCTGCACAATTGTACCAAAGTCAGCCTGTGGAGCTCCAAAGGCAACTTGCATTGGTCCATTTCTTCAAACATAGGGGTCTTGTAAATCAAAGCTGTGTCAGGTTTGGCGGAAAGTGCCTTTACTCACTAAGCCAGCACTCTAGCCCCATGTAGGTTTTTATTTTATTTTATTTTATTTAAACATTTATTTATTACTTCGTTACATCTCCATCACTACCCCTTCCCTCCAACCCCTCCCGGTTCCACCCTCCAACCTCTTACCCCCTCTCCTACCCATCCCACCCCTCCCGTGTGGGGTGCCTCCATGAATCAGCCCACCAAAGTTCATTAGTCACATGAGGTCTAAGAGCTTTCCCCTTGCACAGGGGGCATACATGGCAGTTCCACTAGGGTGGAGTGTCCCACTAACAGGTAACCAAGTCCATGTTCCTGTTCTTTTGAGTCTATTAGTTGTTAGATGGTTATCCTGTACTAAATGGCTAAAATCCAGTTATAAGTGAATATATGCCAAGCATATCTTTCTGAGTCTGAGTTAACTCACTCATGATGAGCTTTTCTAGTTCGATCCATTTGGTTGCAAAATTGAATGATTTCTTTGTTTCTGATAGCTGAATAGTATTCCATTGTGTAAATGTTCCACAGGTTTTTTTGTTTGCTTGTTTGTTTATCCATTCTTCGGTTGAAGGACATCTGGATTGTTTCCAGTTCCAACTATTACAAATAAAGCTGTTATGAATATAGTTGAGGAGATGTCTTTGTGGCTTGGTGAGGAATCTTTTGAATATGTTCCCAGGAGTGGTACAGCTGAGTCTTGAGGTAGAGCTATTCCAACATATCGCCACACTGATTTCCATAGTACTTGTACAAGCCTGCACTCCCACCAGCAATGGAGGAGTGTTCCCCTTTTTCCACCTCCTCGCCAGCATGTGCTGTCATTTGAGTTTTTGATCTTAGCCACTCTGACAGGAGTGAGAAGTTCTCACTCTCAAGGACAATGTTACTTAAAGATAAGACTTTCATAGAACTTTTTATCATCCTCAGGAATTTACTCTCTCCTCAGTTTTCTAAACGTTTTAGTTGAAAATGATAGTTTTAAATCTATTATAGGCATTTTCTGCATTTTTGATATGATCATATTGTTTTTTTTCCTTCTGTAGACTTTCACTGAAATATATAGCGTTAAGTAATATTCAGTTGTTGAACTTGACAAATCCCACCTGATTGTGGTATAGAATTATTCTTATGTACTATTAGATTCAAACTGTTTGTATTTACTGAGAATTTTTAGATCTATAATGATGAGAGAGATTGGTCTGTAGTTTCTTTTCCTTTTAATGTCTTTGTTGTCTTTTGATATAAGTATAATGAAAACTCCTTTGGATGACTTAAAGCAAGTAATCTTTCTGGTTCTGTCTTCTCAAGAAGATTATTTTTTTCTCATTTTCTTTCTTTTTTTTTTCCTTTATTTTTTATTTCTTAAAGTGACATCTCCATTGCAGTCCCCTCCCTATTCCCCCTCCAGTCCCACCTTCCCATCCTCAAACCCCCATCCTCTTCCCTTTTTTTTTCTTTTAAGTTTAAGGTATATTTTATTTCCCCCTACAGTTTCCCCTTTCAGTCCAACAAATGGCTCTTTCTCTTATAATAACAAATACAATACAGTACAACAGAGGTAATTAGGCCACAGTTATGAGGGTTATATGGCTTAATGTACATTCCCAATGACCAGTCCATATGTATTTGGTACCTGACTTTAACATTCTACTATCTAAACATCTCCATGAGTTTAAATGTCTATATCCGATTCAACATTCATACTAACTTGCAACACAATTTTAAAAGTATCTTCTTAGATCTATAACACTCTCTTGACTCCTAAACAACTCAAAATTTAATTATGAGACTCTATCTATCTGTTCTTCAACCACCTCAGAGACCTGAGAGGGATAAATATATTTGATTTTATAGGAAGTGCAGGGCCTGCAGCTTCCCAAACTAAGAAATGACATACCTGTGGCTGCCTGGACAGTTCCCATTTTCTCTCCATACATTACAGCATCGATCTTCAGTCATTTGGCCCCGTTTCTCTGACAGACATTGATTGTAGAGCAGGGGTTATGAAAGACTTACCTACCCTGTCTTGGAAGAGCTAGGCTGTCAACTTACCTGCTTCCAGGTTTTGTCCTTTTTGGACAGCATTCTGTCTACAGTTGGGGCAAGGGGCTTTTCCTACCAAGAGATAGGCTTGCGACTAATTCAATCATCTCCCACTGGAGATTCTTCGATGCTCATCTTCTACTTGGAGGAGAATAGGGGGTGCTGTCAGGAGTTGATATGTCTTGATATAAAAAAATCTAAAGTTACGAAAACATCTTTGAATGCCATATTCTGCAGATCTCTTGAGGTTTTTGAAGAGGCCCTATCTATCTCTTATATTAGGGTAAGCAGATGTTGCTTGCCTCTTGCTGGTTTATTCCTGATTAGCTTAGCAAGTAACTATAATAGGCTGTCATAGTACCTAACTGAATGACCGGCTTGCATAACCATTAGTTTGCATTTCTTAATTACCCTAAACAGTTTATGACAATTAGTAGTAAAAGGCCGAAACATCACATTTCATTTTTTTCTTTACCTCCTAACCCTTCTATCCCATTTCTCTGGGGTGGGGTGTCCTTATATAACAGTCCCTCATCGCAGTTGAGAGGTCATATGAGAGCCAAGAGCCTCTTCATTCATTGGGGGATCTACGAAGTAGTAACATCAGTGAAAAGTGTCTCGTTGCCCGGGAGAGAGTACTAGTAAACACACAAACCAGTAAGCATACAATACATAAAAAGACTAAAAAATAGAAAAAATATAACTAATATAAAAAAAATAAATAAAGAATAAAAATTAAAAATAAGAAGTCTATGTCCAAGTTCCCTTTGGTGTGTTAGTTGTAGTATTGATACCTTCTACTATATAGCTAAAATCCTACTATAAGTGAATAGATGCCATATGTGTCCTTCTGAGTCTGGGTTAGTTCACTCAGGATGAGCTTTTCTAGTTCCATTCATTTGGCTGCAAATTGCATAATTTCATTGTTCCTGATAGCTGAATAATATTCCATTGTATATATGTACCACAGTTTTTTGACCCATTCTTCGGTTAAGGGACATCTGGGTTGCTTCCAGTTTCTAGCTATTACAAATATGGCTGCTATAAACATAGATGAGGAAACTTCCTTATGATTCCGTGAAGAGGCATTTGGGTGTATACCCAGAAGTGGTATGGCTGGGTCCTGAGGCAGAGCTATACCAAGTTTTTTAAGATATCGCCAGACTGACCTCCATAGTGGTTGCACAAGCCTGCATTCCCACCAGCAATGGAGTAGGGTATGCCTTTGTCCACATCCTCGCCAGCATGTGCTGTCATTTGAGTTTTTGATCTTAGCCATTCTGACAGGTGTGAGATGGAATCTCAGAGTCTTCTTGAGTTGCATTTCTCTGATGATTAAGGATGTTGAGCATTTCTTCAAGTGTCTCTCAGCCATTAGGGATTCCTCCTTTGTGAATTCTCTATTTAGCTCTGTCTCCCATTTTTTGATTGGATTATTTGGTTTCTTGGCATTTAATTTCTTGAGTTCTTTGTAGATTTTGGATATTAGCCCTCTGTCAGATGTGGGGTTGGTGAAGATTTTCTCCCAGTCTGTAGGCAGCCATTTTGTTCGAATGACAGTGTCCTTTGCCTTACAGAAGCTTTTCAGTTTCATGAGGTCCCACTTATTGATTGTTGATCTCAAGTCCTGAGCTGTTGGTGTTCTGTTCAAGAAGTTGTCACCTGTGCCAATTAGTTCGAGGTTTTCTCCCACTTTTTCTTCTAGTAGATTTAGTGTGACCGGCCTTATGTTAAGGTCTTTGATCCACTTGGACTTAAGTTTTGTACAGGGTGATAAGTATGGTTCTAACTTCATTCTTTTACAAATGGACATCCAGTTGGACCAGCACCATTTGTTGAAGATGCTGTCCTTCTTCCATTGTGCGTTTTTGGCTTCTTTGTCAAAAATTAGATGGCCATAAGTGTGTGTGTCTATTTCTGGATCTTCAATTCGATTTCATTGATCTACTGGTCTGTTTCTACACCAATACCATGCTGTTTTTACAACTATTGCTCTGTAGTACAGCTTGAAATCTGGGATGGTAATACCTCCAGATGTTTCTTTATTGTACAGGAATGATTTATCTATTCTGGGCTTTTTGTTGTTCCATATGAAATTGAGGATAGCTTTTTCCAAGTCTATAAAAAATTATGTTGGTATTTTGATAGGAATTGCATAGAATCTATATATTGCTTTTGGTAGGATGGCCATTTTTATTATGTTGATCCTACCTATCCATGAGCATGGAAGATCTTTCCATCTTCTAAAGGCCTCTTCCATTTCTTTCTTCAAGGGCTTGAAGTTCTTGTTGTACAGGTCTTTTACTTGCTTGGTTAGAGTTACCCCCAGATATTTTATGTTGTTTGTGGCTATTGTGAAGTGGGTTTCCCTTATTTCTTCCTCAGCCCATTTGTTTGTTGTATAAAGAAGGGCTTCTGATTTTTTTGAATTAATTTTGTATCCAGACACTTTGCTGAAGGTGTTTATCAGCTGTAAGAGTTCTCTGGTGAAATTTTTGGGGTCGCTTAGTATACTATCATATCATCTGCAAATACGGATAATTTGACTTCTTCGTTTCCGATGTTTATCCCCTTGATCTCCTTTAGTTGTCTTATTGCTCTAGCAAGAACTTCAAGTGCTATATTGAAGAGATATGGTGAAAGTGGACATCCTTGTCTTGTCCCTGAGTTTAGAGGAAATGCTTCAAGTTTCTCTCCATTTATTTTGATGTTGGCCACTGGCCTGCTATATATTGCCTTTATTATTTCTAGGTATGGCCCTTGTATGCCCGTTCTCTCCAGAACTTCTAGCATGAAGGGGTGTTGGATTTTTTCAAATGCTTTTTCTGCATCTAGCGAGATTATCATGTGGTTTTTTTTCTTTCATCTTGTTTATATGGTGAATGACTTTGATATACTTTCGTATGTTGAACCATCCCTGCATCCCTGGGATGAAGCCTACTTGATCATGGTGTATGATACTTTTGATATGATCTTGAATTCGGTTTGCTAGTATTTTATTAAGTATTTTTGCATCTTTGTTCATGAGGGAGATTGGTCTGAAGTTCTCTTTCTTTGTTGGGTCTTTGTGTGGTTTAGGAATCAGGGTGATTGTGGCCTCGTAGAATGATTTTGACAATGTTCTTTCAGATTCTATTTCGTGAAAGAGTTTGAAAAGTATTGGTGTTAGCTCCTCTTGAAGGTCCAATAGAATTCCGTGATAAAGCCATCTGGCCCTGGGCTTTTTTTGGCTGGGAGATTTTTAATGACTGTTTCTATTTCCTTATGGGTTATAGGGCTGTTTAATCTGTTTATCTGATCTGAATTTAGCTTCAGTAGGTGGAATCTATCAAGAAAATTGTCCATTTCATTTAAGTTTTCAAATTTGGTAGAGTATAGATTTTTAAAGTAGGATCCAAATATTCTCTGGATTTCCTCAATGTTTGTTGTTATTTCTCCCTTTTCATTTCTACTTTTGTTGATTTGTGTTTTCTCCCTCTGTCTTTTAGATAATTTGGCTAAGGGTCTGTCAATTTTGTTGATTTTCTCGAAGAACCAACTCTTGGTTTCATTGATTCTTTGTATAGTTCTTTTTGTTTCTAAGTTGTTAATTTCAGCCCTAAGTTTGATGATCTCCTGCCTTCTGCTCCTCTTGGGAATGTTTGCTTCTTTTTTTTTTTTTTTTTCCAATTCACCCAATTTAGCTGTTACTTCACTAATATGAGCTGTCACAATTTTCTTTTTGAAGGCACTTAGTGCTATGAACTTTCCTCGTAGCACAGCTTTCATTGTATCCCATAGGTTTGGGTATGTTGTGTCTTCATTTTCCTTGGTATAAGAAGTCTTTGATTTCCTTCTTTATTTCTTCCCGACTCAATGGTCCTCTAGTAAAGAGTTGTTCAATTTCCATGTGAGTGTAGACTTTCTGTTGATTCTTTTGCTGTTGAAGTCCAGCTTTATTCCATGGTGGTCTGATAAGATACAAGGGGTTATTTCAATTTTCTTGTATCTGTTCAGGCTATCTTTGTGTCCAACTATATGGTCGATTTTGGAGAAGGTTCCATGAGGTGCTGAGAAGAAGGTGTATTCTTTTTGTTTGGGTGAAATGTTCTGTAGCTATCTGTTAGGTCCATTTGGTTCATGATTTCTGTTACACTCATTAATTCTCTGTTTGGCGTCTGTCTTGATGATCTGTCCATAGTTGTGAGTGGGGTGTTGAAGTCTCCCACTATTAAAGTGTTTGAATCAATGAGCAATTTAAGTTTTAGAAGTGTTTCTTTTAT
Organism: Lophiomys imhausi; assembly: GCA_907164525.1. Lineage (NCBI taxonomy): Eukaryota > Metazoa > Chordata > Mammalia > Rodentia > Muridae > Lophiomys > Lophiomys imhausi. The sequence continues at coordinate 5,158,528 of CAJQZJ010034331.1, forward strand.
AAATGTAGGTGCCTTTGCATTTGGGGCATAGATGTTCAATATTGAGATGACCTCTTGGTGGATATTTCCTTTAATGAGTATGTAATGCACTTCTCTGTCTTTTTTTATTAACTTCAATTGGAAGTCTATTTTGTTTGATATTAGGGTGGCTACTCCAGCTTGTTTCCTGGGTCCATTTGCTTGGAAAACCTTTTCCCAGCCCTTTACTCTGAGGTAGTGTTTATCTTCAATAGTGAGGTGTGTTTCTTGTATACTGCAAAAAGATGGGTCTTGTTTATGGATCCAGTCTGTAAGTCTGTTTCTTTTTATTGGTGAGTTGAGTCCATTGATGTTGATGGATATTAGTGACCATGGGTTGTTATTTCCCATTATTTTGGTTTAGCTTTCTGTCTTGTGTTTCTCTCTTGTTTAGTTGCTGTGAAGGTTTCTATTTCCTCTGTTTTCTTGGGTGTAGTTATAGTCTCTGGGTTGGAATTTTCCTTCTAGGATCTTCTGTAGGGCTGCGTTTGTGAGGAGATATTGTTTGAATTTGATTTTGTCATGGAATATCTTGTTTTCTCCTTCTTTGTTGATAGAGAGTTTTGTTGGATATAGTAGTCTGGCTGGGCACCTATGTTCTCTCAGGGCTTGTAGGACATCTGTCCAGGCCCTTCTAGCTTTTAAAGTTTCTGAGAAGTCAGGTATGGTTCTGATGGGTCTGCCTTTGTATGTGACTTGGCCTTTTTCTCTTACAGCTTTTAATATCCTTTATTTGTTCTCTACATTTGGAGTTTCTATTATTATGTGGCGAGAGGAGTTTCTTTTCTGATCTAATGTGTTTGGTGTTCTGTAAGCCTCTTGGATTTTTACTGGCATCTCTTTCTTTATGTTTGGGAAGTTTTCTTCTATGATTTTGTTTTAGATATTTCCTGGACCATGGAGTCGGGAGTCTTCTCTTTCCTCTATGCTTATAATTCTTAGGTTCCGTCTTTTCATTGAGTCCTTGATTTCTTGGATGTTGTAGGTGAGAGATTTTTTTAGCTTTCTCATTTTCTTTGGATGTTGTACTGATTTCTTCCATGGAATCTTCCATGCCTGAGATCCTGTCTTCCATCTCTTGCATTCTATTTTTCATACTCACATCCGTAGTTCCTGTACTCTTGATTCTCCATTTCCTCTTTTAACTCTGACTGTGTTTTCTTTATTGTTTCCATTCTATTTTCATGTCTTGAATGGTAGTGTTTGTTTTGTACATTTCCTTCTCCAGTTTGCTTCTTTTTGTCTGGAGATCTTTCATTGCTTTATCCTTTTCCTTTTCAAGCTGGGTCACTTTGGCTTGGAGCTCTTTAATGATGTTATCTGTTGTTTTGACTTGTAAGACTGTGGCTTCTTTGAATTCCTTCATAGTTTTAAGTTCTTCTTGAAGGGACTTTATCACTTTCCATACTGTAGAATTGTCATCATTTTCATGTGTTTCAGCTGTAGTGAAGTGGTTCGGGCTGGATGGAATAGTGTTGCTTTCTTTTGTTGGAGACATCTCGCTCTTTTTTTTTTTTTTTTTTTTGTCTCTGGCCTCTGGCCATGTGGAATTTGCTGTCTTCTGGACTTGGGTCCAAAGGGGGCACTGTGGTGTAGGATTCGAGTTGCCTTACTCCACCCCTATTAGGTGAGTCATTCTGTCCTGCCTCCCAGGTGGGGACCTAATTAAGCTCTGATTCCGGCCGGAAGGGCTTGTACTAGTACATAAGACCAATATAGACCATTTCAAATATCTTGCAGTTTTCCCAGGGTTAGTTCCTGTGGCGGGTAAGTCTGCAGTTCAGCTGCAGTAGCCTTGCTGCTCCCGCAGCTTGGAAACTGGCCAGTGACGTCACAGACTGTGATCTGTGGTCTGAAGGCACTTTGCAGGGGATCTCCTGCTCACTTCCAAAGGTCACAACCTTTCGCTACATAATTGGATCAGATCATCTGTGTGAGACCTGGGAGTGCCCAGCAGGGTGGGGATTATCTCTGCATGGTTTCTGAATCTGCTGGCTGGATATTAGGTTGGAACTTACCAGGGATTTCTCCTTTTGGGGGGATGGGTTATCCCGATTCTGGGGTCCAGAGGTGTCCTAGAGTGTCTGAGATTTGGAAGGGGCTTCCTGCCCAGGCATCTTCCGTGGTCCCTGTGTAGCTGGGTGAGATTTAGAAGGGGTCGTGCCCTTTTTACAGTGTCCTGGAACACTTGCCGCCTTGTGATTGTTGACCCCGAAATCAAAATATGTCTGCACTGGCCGCCGTCGTCTTGGATCCCCCCATGTAGGTTTTTAGATAGGATCTCCCTCTGTTGCTCACGGTGTTCTATAACTCACTGTAACTCCTGCCCCAACAGATTTAGTGTTGGGAATATAGATGTGAGCTACCACACATAGTTTCCACTTTTAACTGGAGGAAATTTCTTCTGAGGTTCAATCAGGGAAATCCACTACAAGAGACCCAGAGAAGAAAAAAATAATTATCCCAACTTGAGGTGAGCACTACTTGTGTGTATGTGTGTGTGCGTGTGTGTTTATCTAACAATCAAACTGCAGCCCACAAGCACCTATAGTATTATATGTTAACAAAAAAAAATTTAAATAAAGATCTTTAATAAGAGAGAATTGCTAGCTGTTTGATTTGAGCATTGTATACTTTATACATGTGTTGGATTGTCACATGCTAACCCCTAATCTTGTATAAAATTTATAGTAATTAATAAAGAATTAGAATAAGAATGTCAATAGCTGTGTGCCCAAGGGAAAGAAACCCTTAGGAAAGTGCTGCATATGCCTTCACTTGCTGCTCTTAAATCTATATCAGAAGAGTGTACTCCTGCATTTAAAGATAGTTATACTAATTTTCCATTTTTATTGTAGTGTCTATTTACATGCAGAGTGAAGAGTAGGCATGGACTAAAACAAGATGCTTTTGGGTAAAGAAGCAGCATGAGGAATGTGTGAACCATACAATTTTCAAATATTTAAAGTTGTTCATAGCAGGGAACTCCGTAGGAGAGGTCCATTGAACACACAGGATATCAGTCAATAGGATCCATTATACTAACACTGAGATTGACAAAATTTTCTTAGACTATATGCCAATCTTCCCTCTTTTCTAAAGAAAACTCCTAAAAACCAATTTTTTAAATATAACTTGATTGTTTTGGGATATCTTTTTTTATTATATCTTTCTTTTGTTCCAAAATCTCACCCTTTTAGTCCATAAAAGGCCCTTTTTCTTATAACAATAAAGACAATACAAAACAATAAGAACAATTATGGAAACTATAAGGTAGGATATATATTCCCAATGTCATATCCATTTGTATTTGGCAACTAATAAGAATATTCTATTATCTATATATCTTGATGAATTTAAAGTTTGATACCTTACTCAGTTTCCACCCTAACTTGCATTACCAAATTTAAAACATCTTCTCAGATCTACAACATCCTTTTAATTTATAAACAACTTAAAACTTAACTGTGAGACCATAAATATCTAGCCTTCAACCATATTAGAGACCTGAGAAGGATAAATATATCTGAATAAACAGGAAGTGCAGAGCCAGCATCTTCCAAAACTAAGAAATGACAGACAACTGACTGCCTCTCTGTAACATTGGAGCATCTATCTTCAGCCTCTTGACCCAGTATCTCTGACAGACATTAATTATGAAGCAGGAATTATGAAGGACTTGGCCAATTAAAACAAATTCTCAAAATGAATGTTGAGGAAACATAAAATGAATAAATGAAAGTCAAATATTCTTTAAAGGAAAAACAGGTTCTATCACTCAGAGAGCACAATGACTGAATCACTGCCTAAAAGCCCCAACACAGACCTCTGCATTGTGCATCACCATTAAACATATGAACTTTTGGGGAGACACCTCATATCCAAACAGTAACATCAGTAAAATACTTTGGAAATGTTATGGGGGAGGGGAATTGCTCTGGAGGAACAGAATTTGAAATGATAAAAATTGGCAACAGTAGTGAATCATAAACAATAATGAAAGACAGTATTAAGGAAAGAAAAGCAAATAGAAGTTGAAACAATAAAATGTTCAAATGAAACAGGAAATTAATAGTATAGTGTGATGAATAGGTAAATATAGTTAATTTCACACTGAAAAATTTGCTAAATAATATTGTTCATTCTATATTTGGGATTTTTTGTTTTGTTTTTTTATGAATTTATTCATTCATTCATTTTATGTCCCAATTGTACACCATTCCTCCCCCTTCTCTGGGTCCATTGCCTCCAATCTCCTTCCCCTATCATCACCTCCCCTTCTTCTCAGAAAAGGGGAGGCCTCCTGTATCCTCCCACCCTAACACATCCAGTCACATCAGGAATGAGCACATCTCCCATGGAGGCCAGGCTCGGCAACCCTATTGGGGGAAGTGATCAAAAAACATACATCAGATTCTATGTCAGAGACAGCCCCAGCTTACTTGCTAGGCGACCCACATGGTGTAGTGACCTTTAAAATTTATGCATTTTAAAAGAAGCCCAGGTCAAGTATTGGGTTATCCATTTTGGAGTTGTTGGCCAGTAAGATCCATCCCACAAACCCCTCCCAAATATTACATGCTATTGACAATGCTAATTGTTATCCTATGGGACCTGACAGTAAGACCCTATTATTTAAGGTCTACATACTTGAGCCATAGAACACAAAAACATTAAACTAGTGTACTGACCTGAAAGGTATATTTCGACTGACTATCTTTTGTAATGCTGAGAAATTCTATGCCTGATACTGGAAGAGAAAAGTAATCATCAATCATACATAATCATCAATCATGCCCTATGGGTCTCCCATTTTTTTCAGGAACTATGGGTCACTGTAACAGTAAATTTTTATTTATTAAGGATATATTTATTAATACTTAATAATTACCTAACAATTGCCTATAAAGTTCCTAAATCCTAAAAAACTCAAACCTCAATTCTAAAACCTAGCACCTAAAACTTCTCCATACCTACAAAACAACAATTTAACATTAACCTAACAATTGTCTATAAAGTTCCTAAATCCTAAAACCCAAACCATAAATCTAAAACCTAGCACCTAAAACTTCTTAATACCTACAAAACAACCATTTAACATTAACCTAAAGTTTCTTAAAAGGATATTTTCCTCTGGGCATGAATCCTTATGGATGGCTGGTCTTCACCTAATCTTTCAGTCTTAAAGTCTCTGAATTTCGTTAGTCATGTCTTAAGACAGTTTATCAAGCAGGAATTTCCTTGGCAGTCTTAAGAGTTCAATTATTTACCAGATGAAAAGTTTCTTTGGCTCACCATTCAGATGCCTTAGGCCTGCAAGGTCTTGCCTCAGTGATCTGTCCAATGTGAATCCCCTGGGCTCCAAGGGGAGACAACTCCCTGCTTAGATACTCCAGAATACCAGGGAGAATCCATTCCCAGATCCACAATGGGTCAATACAAGAGTGTGAAGCCTCCCTGTTGAGACTGTGATGCAAGTTTCTCTGCTAGACAAGCAGGAGGTGAGACAGGAGGAGGAGAGCAGAGCATCTGTCTACATGAATCTTGACTTAAATATCTTCACCTGTAGTAATTAATTGGCAACATGATTTTTTATTTTCAGCAGAAGCTTTGGTGCCCTTCCAAGTCATGCCCCTGGGCAATGTCCCTCCAAAGCTTTTTGCAGAGGGCAGAGGAACAGTAGGTGGTCAGGAGATTGTATGATCTATTTTCATGGATCTCAGGGCAGGAGCCTCAGGGCATGTCACTATCCATAGTCCTACTATCAAGAAAGTCATCAAGAAAGGTTTCCCAAGGACATGTCACATCAGATGTAATCTTTTACCTTAAAGGCTAGGCTTTTGCTATTCCAAATGCTATTCCTATGCTATTAAATGTTATCACTAACCCTACCACAGGTCACCAGTTCACAAGAGCTAGGTGCGCAGAGACAGGGGAAAGGAGAGGCAGGAATCTGACTTAACTTCCAGGATCATCTTCAGTGAGGCAGCTCAACTTTATTCAGAGTGAACAAGGGTTATATTGAACTCTGGGGAGTGGATGGAGGTTTCCAGGGTAGATGTATATCACTGGGAGCAAGTTCTTAAACTTATGACTTGTCTATCCACATGTTCTTAGCTCCAGTAAGGGTGCCAGATATGTATTTCCTTTTGTAGAACAGATATTAACCCTAGTGGAAAGTAATTGGTTAAGTACTGGAATACCTCATTTGCATGGAGAGGCATTCCAGGAATCCCAGGTGCTTGCTGAGTAGAGAAAGGAAGTTGAACCTGTAATTTCACTAAGGTCTATGTGACATTCCTCTGGTAGAGGATGTGGGGATTCAGGCTCCCCAGATCAGGAGGAGAAGAGGGATCCCTGCTGGGAAAGGGAGTCCTCCATTTAGTGCTGAGCTTAGGGCTTTCTATAATGTGACATTAACAGCAGGGTTTGCCAACAATACCCAGCTGTGAACCCTGTAAACTGCAATGACATCCTGCCAAGACATGACTACTGATGCAATAGTGACAGGAATGTAATGGGAGTAACCAATTACTTTCCACTAGGGTTAAGTCTGGTCCACAAAAGCAAATACATACCTGGCACCCGTACTGGAGCTAAGAGCATGTGGATAGATAAGTCATAGATCCTAGGGGTGAACCTATAGCAATTACTCTGCTAAAAGGTCACAGTCTGAAACTGACTCCTGATAACTTGCCACTATACTCATAGTGATAGATTAGTGCATCTCTTGGCCCTCAATGGGAAGCTTCTTTTTTTGTAGAAGATGGCAGCTAACTCAGAGACTCAGATCTGGTGTGGTACATATAATATTTTTAGTTTTGAATGAATCATAATTCATTAATATAAAATTAAAATAAAACCAACTATGATTAAAATATAAAATTTAACTATATGTAAATTATAACGCATTTAATTATAATCTATGTATTTAAGTATAATAAAATATTTAAATAAAGTACCATTTTAATTAAATTTCTATACTTTCTATGTGCTATGTATATATATACATATATATCACATATCGTGAATTTTATATGTGGTAACATTATCTTGATGCATTTACAGTTGATAAATTTTTTCTCTAGTCCATATTTAATATCATCAATAAGTATTTGAAAATATTAGGAATCTATCTGTGAGGCTGAATATTGACTGTTAACTTGGCTGGATCTAGAATCAACTAGGTGACAATCTGTTTGTATGTCTGGGAGGAATTTTCTATATTTGGTTAACTTTGTTGAGAAGCCCTACCCTAAGCATGTTCATCATCAGTTCATTAGCTGGGGTTGTAGGCTGCATAAAAAGAGAAATCTATCTGATCAACAACATTCATCATTCTCTGTGTCCTGACTAGGGTACAATGTGGTCAAATTCCTCTGATGGGCTGCCATGCTTTCCTTGCCAGAATGGAATGTATAGCTGAACTATGAACCAAAACAAACCCTCATTCCCTTAACTTGTTTCTTGTCAAGTATTTGGTTACATGAGAAAAAGAATTAACATACTACCTAGATTTAATATTATATTTATTAGCAAATGTGCTTATTTATCCAGTGTTAAGTACCATTTAATATGCCTTAGTATATTAGAATAACATGTTTTCTTTTCCATTTCATTTATTGATAGCTAATAAGATAAATGAACATTTGTATTATGATTATTAATCATGGTTGTCAACTTGACTGATTCTGTAATCACCTAACAGACAAGCCTCTGGACCCATCTGTGAGTGACTTTCTTAATTAAATAATTAGTGGGAAGGCACATTGTAGATCTGTTTGGTATCTTCTAGTGGTGTCCCAGATATAAGGAGGTTCAAGAGGAAAACATTTCACTGCTGAATTTACCCACCCTTGTTTGTACTGTTGCTAAGTTCACCTTGTTTGTATGCTACCATTGCACTATTAACTCTAGAAAACCCATTTAGTATTGCTTGTTTTCCTCATGTTAGGTTGAGTAGAAACACATATTTCTAGGAATTTCTAGAGATTTCAAATCTGAAATAGAAATCACTGACACTGAGTAAATATTTAAAATGTCAATTTCCTTATTAAAACATGCATCGTGTAACTGGAAAGAGCAAGCTGTTACCCAGCATACAGAAGCCAAAATGTCAGCTGGAGTGGCCTTGTACTTCCTTCCTTCCCAGATATTTTCTTCTTCTCCATGCTGAATGACCCAGTGATAAACATAGCAAATATTTTTAAATGGAGCTACATTTTAAAAATTTCCAACTGCTTGCAGAGATAGATTCTCCAACTGGGAAATGAAAAGTCCTTCTGTAAAGGCAGATGTCTGTATACTTGTAATACCTCATATTGTGGGGTCTTAGAAAGAACACCTTCGAACATTGTACTTTGGTGGTACTGCATAGAGTGATTTTCTTTGAAGTTTATCTTGTTACTATATTCCTAGTACTTATGCATGTACAAAGGATCTCAGTGAAACATCATTCTGTGTAATTAATTCACACTAACAAGATAAAATGTAAAAGTGACTGTCACACCAGAGATCACTCAGTTGCTATTTACATCTTTCTTGTATTATCCAAGAGCTCAAGGGTAAGAATGTGTGACAGAGAAATGAGGATAGAATTGTCCCAATGTCCAGAAGCTACAAGGGGTATGTTACACAATGTTATTTTTTCTTAAGGGCCCCTAAAAGTCTCTTAATCTCTCTTTAAAATGTCCGGAGTACCCATTTCCCTCTCCTTGTGAAGAGGACAGGAGATACAAATCTTTGTTCAGTTATTATTATAAAAGCCCTGACTTTCTGAGATGTATCTATGTAAACAATAAATTCTTATTCTCTTTCTGCTGTTAAGCTCTTTACAACTTATCTCCTAGCCTTCAAAAGATAGAAAGATAATTTTGGCATCTATATGACCCAGTTAAAAAAAAATCAAGTTTCTTGTATTCAGTTACTTAACCTGAACCAGGAAGTCTGTGAAGCTGCAGAAGCACCACACACAGACAATTTTGATAACAGAAAAGCATGATCATCAGCAGTTATGGCAACTATAATCAAGCAAGTGGAAATAAGATCAACTACTTATTCCCCAGATTTACAAAAAATAAAAGAAATTTACTTGAATAGAAGGGAGGTAAAAGACTAGATTTCTTTTAAGAAATTCCATCAAAAATTAAGTTTATATTTTACTTTCAAAAGCCAGTTGTTTTTCAGTGTGAAGGATGAAGCATTATTCCAAATACCCTTACTCCTATAATCAAGGGCATTAACTTCATGGATCTGTGGATTTGCTTACCTTGTATAATCCCAAAGTTGGGATGTTTTCTCTTTGTTCAGTATTAAGGAAAACAAGATGATAATGTTGGTGAGGTGAGGAGGCTTGCCTGTCCATGCCCTTCTTTAGGGTTACTGTTTGGAAATCACTCTGAGGGTCAGAGATTCCTGCAGTTCTGAGGAAGGATGCTTCATGAGTTTAGGAGGTTGAGTCGCCATAAGAATGACAGTGGGAGTAGTAAGAGAGACAGTGGCTGTCTCTTAATGGTGAAAAGAGACAGCCATTGATTCCATTTAATTTCTGTAGTGAGAGTCTATGAGCTTTACGGTTCACACTATCAAGCTTTCAGCAGAAGGATTACACTTGGAGTCAGGGACAAACCTGCTGAATTGAAGAGTATTGCCTCTCCTACTGGAAACAGAACTAAGAAAAAGTTTCAGGCAAAGGGAACACAGTCTCTGCACAGAAGAGGAGAAGCTGACTAGGTGAAGGGAAATGGAAACAGTGTTTCAGGATGATATTAATTATATTGAAAAATTGAAAGACTGGCAAATCCCATCCTCATAGGTAGCCAGTCAAATGTGGTAAAGAGAAGGACATTCTGGGTATGTCAAAGAGTTGTGCTCTTATGTTATTGTATATTTTATATTGTTTGCTTATAACTTGTTGAGACCTTGCTTCACTGCATAGCTTTGCCTGTCTTCACATTGTCTGTGTGTAATAGGCTGGCCTTGATCTTCCTCCTTCTGCCTCCTACATAACAGAATTACAGATATTCGCCACTCTACCAACCTGTTGTGCTTTTAAGTTAGGCATCTTATGCTGCATGGCAGAGACACCAGTGTGACATTTCGAAGCCCTCTAGTCTTAGAAGAAAGAACTATTGTGAGGCGGTGAGTGTTCTGTGGCCCAGCATGGAATTTCTTTCAATACCACATAGTTCTCTTTCTCTTTTTTTCCTTTTGCTTCTCCTCAGAAAGTTCAATTTTCCAGCAAGTTTTTTTCCTTCCCACAAAATGGACTTTTATTACAGTCAATTAACATTCAATGAGCAACTCTTTGGTTCCCACCCCACTTTATTGATTTGCAGAAGTGCACAAGGGAAACTGCTAGTGTGAACAAATTGAATTTGACACTAAAATAGAACTCATATGCCAGGCTTTCAATGCAAGCAGAAGAAGAGAGGCAGAGCAAAGGGCAATGTTAGCAAATAGCCTTGGGCATAGAACAGGTGACTGCTTTTGAAAAGCAGCAAGCGAGCACCACAGGCCTCTGAAATTGGAGACTGACCAGGACCTGAGGTATCTAGTAGTTTCTCGCTAGAAGGGGCACACAGAAAGCAGGAAAAACACCTTAATTTGTCATAAATGTGGGGAAAAAATCCAAAACACAGAAAAGTAGTGATGCAGAATCAAATTGACAAATATCCAAATGCCATCCTCAATCTCACCTAACCCTAGTTTAGCCCCTGTTACCTCATCAATACGTTGGAACTAGAATGACATCTTAGAGCTCTTATGGCTTCAAGTGAATGTCACCATCTCTCCTTGTCTTCAGCCATACCAGGGCTCTTTACTGTTATATACATAGTTGACAGGATGTCAAATATTCCCACTTTCTAATGTCCCATCTACTCCTTTTATATTTTATAGTAGTTGAGTGGAGTACTACAAAGATGACATTTTGAAAATTCCAAAATATTTATTGTTTGGACATTTTTGTGAAAATCCTAGCCTTTTGGAAAAAAAAAGGGTAAAATATGCATTTAAAAAATCCTCAAGGCTCAAGGATTTTGGTAAGAGCAGGCAGAAATGTTGTAAGAAGCAGAGGTGGTGGATGACTCTAGCACCCCACAGATATAACAGGGCAGCTGCACATGTACAAGCAAAGACTGGCAGAAATTCAAACCAGACAGAACCCCAGCACAGAAAATGGTAGGTACAAATCCCTCCTATAACCAAGAAGCCTTTTATAACTGATACCAGTTGGAAAGGAAAAATCAGTTTTCTTCAATGTAGAGTCACTTAATACACCAACCACACTCCAAGGCATTCACCAAGTCCAAAAGTTGTCAGCTAACACAAACTGGACTCTCTCTCTCTCTCTCTCTCTCTCTCTCTCTCTCTCTCTCTCTCTC
>CAJQZJ010034331.1:5171009-5198891 GCA_907164525.1 Lophiomys imhausi
ATCTATCTATCTATCTATCTATCTATCTATCTATCTATCTATCTATCTATGTAGGTGTGTTACTTAATCTCTCTATATGTAGAAAGAGATTAAAAGATATGCATCAGATGAGTAAGATCACTCAATTATGAAAACTCAGAAGTCTCATGATAGTTAATCTGTGATCTGCTTACCGGTACAAGTAGAACTTTTGGATCTGACCAAATATGAATTCCTGAAAGCCAGGGAAACATGCTGTTAACTCCAAGTCTACAGCTCAACATACTAAAAGATGCCTGGTGCAATGGCTGTCATCTAAGAATGTGGAGCTACGCAAGGCTGAATCAAACAGGAAATTTTCTTTCATCTACTTTTCTATTAATCTGCCCCACACTCCCGAATTGATTGAAGGGTACTGTTCACATGGAGGGTAGGTTTTCACCACGGCGTCCACACACAGACACTCTGCAGAAATGCCAGTGTGGGCACATGTAGGGAACCGCAATTGTTCTCATAAAGTGTCAAACCCTGTGTTTTGCTTTCATTAGAAGAGGTATGGTGCCTGTGACCAAGTGATATTTTACCCACTTTCTGTAAGCCAGTGAAGCTGACACTCAGAATCAACTACTACCTCATGTGGCAAAGCCACATGTACAGCTTCTTTCTATGTTCTAGAAATTATGGTACTTAGGGAAGAGTTTTCTTGCCTCATAGTTTACAGGGCAATGTTCAAGTGTGTACTAGTTTATTCTTTCTCCAAATGTTAGCAGCATGGCAATAACCAGAAAATGAAAGCAATCACAGAAAAGAAGAAATGCTTGAGAATTCTTATATCCTGTCTCCTTTTCACATTGACTTCCCATTTCTCCTCTTATTTATGGGCAGAATGAGCAAAATTTACTGGTGTGGACATCGTCAAGTGACCATAAGAAGTTCATTTCTTCTGAAACTCAAACTTCCTTCTACACAGTTATGGAGTCCTGGGATAGGAGATGGTGGTTTATCTCAAATCTTATACTGAAGATGTACAGAGGAGTTAACAGCTATCAAAAGCTGTCAGAACTGGAAGTCTGGTCTACCATGTCAGTGATGAAAAAACGTGAATCCAGAGAATGATCAGTCTACCTTAAAACACACAGCAGAGGATACAGCCATGTAAGTATTACAGATTTCATGTTGAGTTATTCATAAGGGCAAAATGTACTCATCATGCTAATTAAAACGTATTTTTTTAAAAAAAGGTTATTTTTTCCCTTTTATAATTTAATTTTTTACTTTCTTGAGAGTTTCATAATTGAGTACTGCATATATATAATTATATAGGTAAATATATGTATATATTTTTATAATGTGTGTGTGTGTGTGTGTGTAAAAATACTGAGTTCATTTTTTGTTGTTCGTATGTACACTTGTTTAGGTCTTACCACTTGGCACCTGATTCTTCTATCAATAGTTATTGATTGCTTGTAACTCTTCATATAGGGATGGGACCTTGTGAAATTTCTCCTATCCATGTTGGCAAATACAACTTTTAAAAAATCTGTTCTTTGCCCAATATGCATGCATATAATACCTTCTGATTACTCTCTCCCTGGCCCTCTGTTATCTCACACCTAAATATATTAGTGCTCTTTCCTCTCTAGGTGTCTTTTTCACATATCCATGGCCTTTGGATTTTTTTTTTTTTGACCCACAAGTGTTTAATCAGGCATTTGAGTGTGACTGTAAATTTGGAGCTATCCACCTATGCTTTGTCCACTCCCCAGTAAGTACACACCTCAAGATGGTGACTGCCTGACCCGTGGAATCCATTAGTAACCAACAGTTAAAAAATGCTACTTAATCACTTATATTTGGAATAAGATTTTATGAGCAGTTATATTCTATAGAACTTTAAATTTAATTTTATATGCCAACATTTAAAAAAAGAATCACATTTAATCATCCTGTAGATACTTCTCAAGAAGTGTCTAAAAACTGGGAAAACAAATATGAGCAACACACATGATCATAAGAACCCGTCCTTACAAGTTTCACATTTTAAGCTGTGATTCAATCATAGACATGATTAAGGCATTAGATTTGGGTAATGTAACTTAAAGGAGAAAAAAGTTTAATTTGGTCTATAATTTACCCTCCATCATGGGAAATAGGGCATGATGAGAGGAGTGTGAAGCAACTTATCACATACAAAATAAGCATAAAAAACAAAGCACCAGTGGTTGAAAAGACTGTGTGGTGGCTTCACTCATTATTCCTATCAATTATTTATTCTCTTAGGTACCCGAGGCATCAGTTCCTCACAAGTACTGTTACTATGCTCCAAAGCTAAGTGTAAAACCAAACCTGTGAGTGACACTGAGTATAAACAATTTTCTGTGTCAAATCTCTGGATTAAGGCAAAAATGCTACAGAAGACTGTCGAGTAAAGAGGTTGTGGCCATGATGAAGTTGAGGTAGGTTTCTAGGGGCAAGAATCAAGGACCATTGAGTAAACTCTTTCATTATTTGTTTTAACAGGATTCAAACTTAATTTTTTTTGTAGTAATTTTTAAAGTAAACAAATAGCTCCAATATGACATTTTCAAACATGTGTCACTGTACTTTGCATATAGCCATCACTCATAGATTGAACTGACTCCTGAATGTTATATTGACACTGCTTCTGCTGAGAAGATAGAGGAACAAATCCAGCAGAGAGGTGCTGAGTGCCATGGATTATTAGGGAAGGCTAAAGATCATGTGGCTAACACATATGTCACAGGGAAAAGTGGCTTAAAGGTAAATAAAGAAATATATGTTAAACATAGATTGCAAAGCAGCCTTTAAGCCATGCAAGAAGTTTTACCTTTTTTCCCAGTGAAGTGTTCTACATTTGACCCTTTTCATTTATTTGAGAACAGTAGCCAATATAAGTCAGATGAGTCAATATTTCTGAACACCCCTTAATGGTTTCCATTTCCCTAACAATAAAATGCAACTAATAATGGCAAAACACAACATGCTTTCTCTACTTTAACCTTTTCATGTCCTGTCAAGCTCTCCTTCCAATTACTACAAACAATGGTGACGCCTATCAGCTGGTGTTCAAGTTCAAGGGAACTCTTAGTGTTGTTTCTTTGGGGTTCCTTGGAAACTTGCTCCCAAAGCTATGTGTCCTGTTTACTATATTTCTGTAGATCTTTTATAAAAATATTAAACAGTTTTCTCTGACCACATATATCAGTTCACTGAGGCTACTGAAATGACGTCCTTTATCAAAAGTGAAGTCTCTTACTGACCAGAGTTTTGTGGTCTGAGAAGCCCAAGATCAATGATTTATTCATTGGTTGGTGAAGACCTGCTTCCTATCACATAAATGATATATTTTCATTCTGGCTTCTTATGATGAAAGAGGCATGGTAGCACTCATAATTGCATTTATAAAAGTACCAGTCTACTACTCAAGGAATTCCCCTTAATAACTGTGGTGATATTTAATCTTCATTGTCCACTTGATTGGGTTTAAACTTATGCAGGAAAAGAATCTTTAGGCATGTTTGTGAGAGCTATTCCTATGAAGTTAGACTGAGATGGGAAGGATTAGTATGTACTCTTATGTAGGGAGCATTATTCCATGGGCTGAGGGCCCCAGATTGAATAAAATCAATATGAATTTCTTCTTGGATGCCAGGGTACATGCATGAAGTATATCAGAATTTATGGACGTCAACATTTTCCATGTTGGTCTGGGGAATCAGACTCAAGTTATCAGGCTTAGTAGCCAAGCACTCTTACCCATTGAGCCATTTTTATGACCCATTTCTATTCTAACATGGCACATCTCTATGGATGTCTCCCATTCAACATTCCCCACCCCCCCCCCCAGCCAACTTCCCTGACTTGGGAGACTCAATCAGTGAAGAAGGGTTTTTGCAGTCTTAACATGTTTTGGAACATCAAGACAGACATAGACCTTATAAGAGATGCATGTTTACACACCAGGATATAACATGTATCTTCTTCAAATAACTCGAACTTATTTAATGAGCTTTGTGAGTATTTTGTGTTGCTTCAAATTCTTCTAATGTGTTATTTGCCATTAGTTTGGAGATAGCATTTTCATGCCCTCAAAACCACCTAGAAATATCCAGCCAAAGCTGAAAAAAAATCAAATTATAGCAAGATGAATCAGCTAATAGCTCACAGAGGACTATCACTCAGCTACCAATTGCAACCTGTTTAAATGTTCCTTTTTCTAAATGTTTCCCTCAATTCGTCCTTCCTCTTAAGCTATCTAACACAGAATATTGTGGATTTTTTAAAAAATACTGTAAGGTCATGAGATTAGAAAAGAAAGACTAAAATTACATGAGGAATGGTAGAGAATAAAAGGTTATTTTATTTGTTAAAGGTCAGTCTAGCTGGACCCCACACATCAATTTTTCTCAGCTGTTAGTTAAAACAAGTCTCAAAAATAAATGTATTATAGGCAATGGTGTGTTTGCAACCATGGAGCTGAGCTTTAATTCCAGAATGCAATCAATATGGTTTTGTGTTTCCATAACAGAACATGAGCAGAAAATCTGTGATTGAGGCATATGTGTTTGCAGGATTGCTGATATTTCAGGCCAATGACTGCTTTGATAAATGATACCTTGCTTCCAATCAATAACTCATAAGCCACAATTTACTTTTCTTTACCTTGAACTATAACCAAAGAGGCAAATGTCACTATAATTTCCACTTAAATGTGGGTGTTGACTGTGTGTATGTGCACGTGAATGTGAGCATGACACAAAAGGCAGACAGGACCAAAAAAGACATTAGTATATGCTCCTGGGAACTGAAGTCATGTGCAGTTTTGGGTGGAAGAAGAGCTAGTTCTGGCAATCAGACTTTTAAGTACCTTTATGTCCTTTGACTCAGAACTCTGTTTTATGTGTGTCTAGTGGAAACATTATACTTCTTGGGAAATGGACAGATTATATGCTAAGATGTGTGTTACACCAAGACTCATAATAAGAAAAATAGAAGCAAGCTGACTTTCTAACATCAATCATTGACAATGAGCTGGTTTGGGCGGAACAGAACCATTTTAACACAATAGCAAAGTGGCAAAAGAAATATATGAGAAAGAAAAAAACCATATTCTCTGTATTCACCAATGTGTGTTTGACATACCTCCAACATATGTATCATTTATTACTCAAGTTCAATTAACACAATATCACTGATACAGTAGCATAGTGCCTTGGTTTTCAGAATGCCACACTCTTCAGGGTCCTTCATACAGTATTATATTCAGTGATAATTTTAAGTATATGAAAAATTCCCATCATTATATATTTCCAAATTTTATTATAAGTGTCATTATTCTTAAAATGAAATTTTATATCTTATGACTTGATCTATTGAAATAATGTGATGATATCAAACAGGAAACTGAAGAGGAAAAACATGGTCTATGCACTCTCAATACACTTAGTGATGATAACCCCCATGCTTTAAAATATGTATATGTATATGTATATGTATATATATATATATATGTCAAAAGAAAAATGGAGGTTACAAACGTTATATAAGTGTTAGTTTTATTACTTTGATTACAGATTTTAAGGAAGTTCTTAATATAGAAAACAGAAAAATAATAGGCATACTAATAGAGGAATAAAATGTAAAGATTGAAAAAGAAGAAATACAAATGGAAAATAATACATGTCAATTTTAAAGACTATACTCAGTCAAGTACTGAATGCTTGTGAATGGTATGATTTGTCAGTATAATTAACAACTATATTTTAAAGAATAGATCTCAAGATTAAAAGAATAGCTTATGCTATTGCCTGCCTGATGTCAATGACAGAGTCTTTTTGTCATATGTTTCCTCATAGGGCCCTTTAAGGAAGGAGTGATTGCTTTTCTAAATGGTGGTTAGTTCGCTAACCAGATGGCAATCTCCTTACCTCAGCATTTTAGATTCTCCAAGTCTCCAGTTTGTATTTGCTCTAGTTCTTCACTCTCTGCAAGATCATGTCATCCAAACACAGGCTTGTGTTTGTAGTTTGGGCCTGTTTCAGTCTTTTGTGGTACCAACTAATATCTGAACTCTCCACAACAGTAGGCATATGAAATTTTGGCAGAATTTCATAAATGGTGACATGATGCATGAGAACTGGAAAAGTCGTATATAGCACCATATCTTCATTCTGAAAGGCTGGTCATAAGAAGCAAGCATCATGCACTTTAATTAACAACTATATTCCAGTATATCCCAGAATCCTATTACCTGAAATATTTACTAATTCAGAAGGACCTTAAATTTTATTAGATCTGCTTCCTGCTATATTGAGAGTATAAATCTCATTAAGGCCTCTGATGGTTAATTCTCATTGTTAACTGTTTTGGATTAGGAAATGCCTAGATCATTAGTCGGGCACACCTCTGAGCACATCTGGGAGGGTTTTTCATGGAAAAGTAACCTCTGAGCACATCTGGGAGGGTTTTTCATGGAAAAGTAACTGGCTGAGGAAGACCTGCTCTGAATGTAGATAATACTTTTTGTCCTGGAAAATGTGGAAGAATGAAGAAGTGAGAGTGAGAGAAAGAGTGTGTGTGTGGTGTCTGTGTGTGTGTGTGTGTGTCGGGGGGGGACGTTTCCCATCTAGTGTTAGTGTTTCTCATTGTGTGCCTCCTGGTCCATCCTGATGTGACCTGCTGTCAATTCTATGATGCCATCCTCATCATGGAAGAACTATGCTCTCTCAAACCACAAACCAAACTTAATCATTCTTCCTTTAAGCTGCCTCTATTATATATTTAGTCACAACAATGAGAAAAGTAACTCCCTTCCTCCAACTGCTTACCTTTTGTTATTCAGTTAGCATCATGACAGTAAAACACTGGAACCCTATCTCAGTGTGAAGGTTAATCAGGATTGCCAACTTAACATAGCAGACAAGGGAGAACATCTACGGAAGAATTGCCTTCATCAGGTAGGCCTGTGGGCATATTCTTATAGCAGCTATTTGAATACTAATAAATATAGGAGGGCCAGTCCAATGTAGACAATGCTATCCTTAGCATATAGGCTTGTTCTGTATCAGAAATGTAAGTGAGTGTGAATTTAGGAAAAATCCAGGAAATAGTGACCCTCCCTGGTTTCTGCTTCAAGCTTTTGCCTTGAGGTCCTTCCTTGGATTTCCTCAAATAAACCCTTTCCTTCTCAAGCAGATTTTAGTCAAATGTTTATCACAACAGAAACCAAACTAGAACACATAGTTTTCAGAATGAGAGTCTCTCTAGATCTCCTCACACAATATAATGAAGGTGGGTGAATTAGCACAGGGGACAATAGCATGCACTATCACTACTTTGAACCTCATGTATATAATACATTTGGAATTTATATTCCTGGAAAATGCTATATTCCTTAGCAAAACAGAGATGCTTTCAAGTAAAGTGCCTAGGCATTTGTTACAAAGTATCATTTCTCTTAAGAATATCAAATTCTCAACTCTGAAAGCTCTAACAGGTCAAGATTAGGGACCCAGTAAGACCTAGGTAGGCATGTCTGAGAAACATTAAAGAGCATGGAAATTTGACATTCTCTTGATGCCTTTGACCTTGCAGAAGCAGTTTGCTTCTATGTTAACAGCAATCAGTCTCTCCTTACTTTAAGGCAGTGGTCCTCAACCTGTGAGTTGCGGTCCCTGATCCTTTCCTAGTGGTTACCTAAGACCATCGGAAAACACAGATATTTACATTATGATTCATTACAGTAGCAACATTACAGTTATGAGGTAGTAACAAAACTAATTTAATAGTTGGGGGTTACCACAACATGAGGAAAAAGATTGCAGCATTAGGAAGGTTCAGAACCACTGCTTTAAGGCAATGCAGAGAAATTTCTACGGCAGGAAAGCAATGCATCTCCCCACGGATCTCTATTTTTTTTTCACTTGAAGTTTAGAGCCACAACAAAGATCAAGTTACTACATTATTTGACCTGAGAAATCTTAATGCTGTAAGAAGAGAAAAGTATTGGTTGGTGTTGGGGTAGTGTTAAACATTCTAAATGTTAATTAATCCTGTTTTCTGTCTGTTACTTACATTGACTCGAATTGGTTAAATAAAATGCCGAGGCCTGAGATTGGGCAAAGATAGGGAAAGGTGGGACTTCCTGAGATTAGAGCAGGAAGCCTGTGCTTCAGACAGAAGATTAAAGATTCCAGCCAGCAACAGGAAGAAGAAGGCATTCCAGCCAGCAGCAGGAGGAAGAAGGAGGCACACACCATGGGTTAGGAAAAAGAACCTCATTTCACATGGCCAGGAACATTGGCATATCGTGAAGAATGGAAGTCCAAGGGGATGTATGTATTTATGGGGTCATATTTGGGTAATAGAATCACGAGCTAGTTTAGGTGGGCCAAGATTGCTCAATTCAGGCCAAGGCTTCTTAAAATCCATGCGGTCTCTGTGTGCTCATTTATAATGTCTGGATAAGAATTAACGGCTGCTGAACCAATTAAAAACAATAATAAATACTGGTAAATAATTTAGAGTTATTTTTTGTACAAATGGTGCCGAACGTAACTTAATTAATTTTTAATTTTTTTTACAAATGGTGCCCCATGTTGGGCGCCATCTGAAAACTGCAAATTAATTAATTAAGGTAGTTATTAGTAAGCATAAACTGTAATATTAGGCCGGCGGAGTAGCTGGCAGCTTGGCAGAGGAACAGGCAGCCTGGCCCGAGTGCCTTAACCAGTTGCCTAACTTATCCTGGAGAAAGAGCCCTGGGACCAAGGGTGGCCTACACCACCTGTAACCTAAACTCTGTTAATTAACATAAGTTGTTATATTAGGTCGGTAGAATTACCAGCGGCTTGGCGGGAGATTCGCCTGGGCTCAAGGGGAGTCTGGGAGTCTGGAAGTCCAACAGCCTGAGACTGCTTGGACTGAGGGCCTATAAGCTGCCACAGTCTTTTCCCCAATAATTAAACACACCAAGACCTTTAATGTTTTAACACTTAGCCCTTAGCTGGACAGACTCTCAATTAACTACTCTAAGTTAACCCCAAACCACCATGTGCCTGTGAGTACCTTCCAGCTTTTTCCAGGCATCTGTCTCCTTCTGTGTCTCCTGACAGAAAGAGAGTCTCTGTGTGTGCCAAGTTCCTGCTCTGATCTCAGGAAGTCCCGCTTTCCTATACTCTTTCTGCCCAGCTAATTGGCCATAAGCAACTGTTATTAACCAATCAAGAGAATGCCTCAGAAGGGGCGGTAACCAGATCTCAGCATTGAATTCAATGTATCAGAAACAATATTAGACCTTCTCTCAACATTACATAGTCTTGCTTAAAAGGATAAACTGTTCTTTTCTTTTTAATCCTATGTTTCTTTGTGTTCATACTCAAAGAGGAAGGCAAAATCTGTAGGAAAAGAACTAATAGAGATATATGAATGACACTTTTTAATTCAGTATGTATTTAATTCAATATGTATTTAATTCAGTATGATATGCTGATATGCTCCATTCAGCATATTAGCACATCCATGTTCTTCATTGGAAGAAGTATCTAACTCAAATTTAATAGTCATTTTTACTTGAAATATGTTCTCAAAGAATATCATAGCAATGTGGTCCATAGTCTTATGATCACTATGTATCTGTACCTATAGATATTACTAATTAACAGAATAATAAGGCATATACTATGCTTTCAACATTAAAATGATATCCAATATTATTTTTATTCTTAATTCTATTGTTACTACTAAAACTGTGTACAATGCTGAGCAAGCGTTCATGTGTTGAAATCTAAAACACTGGTATTTGTATCTTAATTTACATGTCTAAGCTTTGATATAATTTACAAATTATATTTTCATATCATTTGCATAGTATTATAATAGTATTGAGTTTCATTCATGAATTGTAAGTTTTTATTTATTGTTTACTTATTACCTCAAGTTACATCTCAATCACAGTACCTCCCTCCAGCCCTCTTGGGCCCACCCTCTCATCCTCCCACCCTCTCCCCCACCTATCCTACTCCTCCAGTGTGGGGTGCCCTACATATCAGTCCCCCTCTAGTTCATCAGCCATATAAGGGCTAAGATCTTCCTCTTTCACTGTGGGCCTACATGGCATATCCACTAGGGAAAAGTATCCCTCTGACATGTAACAAAGTCTATGTTCCTGTTTCTTTCAGTATGTTGGTTGTAGGATAGTTATCCTGTTCTATATGGTTAATATCCAGTTGTAAGTGAACAGATGCTATGTGTATATTTCTGGGTCTGGGTTAGCTCACTCAGGATGAGCTTTTCTTTTTCCAACCATTTGGCAGCAAATTGCATGATCTCCTTGTTTCTGATGACTGAATAGTATTCCATTGTGTAAATGTACCACAGGTTTTTAATCCATTCATCGGTTGAGGGACAGCTGGGTTGTTTCCAGTTGCTAGCTATTACGAATAAAGCTGCTATGAACATAGTTGAAGAGAAGTCCTCGTGGATTGGTGAGGAATCATTGGGATGTATACCCAGGAGTCGTATGGCTGAGTCATGAGGTAGAGCTATTCCAAGGTTGCTAAGATATCACCAGACTGACCTTCATAGTGGCTGTACAAGCCTACACATCTGGAGGTATCACCATCTCTGATTTCAAGCTATGCTACAGAGCAATAGTAATAAAAACTGGTCTGTTATAGAAACAGACAAGTTGATTAATGGAATCGAATGGAAGATACAGAAATAAACCCACTCACCTATTGTTACTTAATTTTTGACAAAGAAGCCAAAACATACAATCAAAAAAGGCAGTATCTTCAACAAATGGTGCTGATCTAACTGGATGTCAACATGTAAAAGAATGCAAATAGATTCATATTTATGACCTTGCACAAAACTTAAGTCCAAGTGGGTCAAAGGCCTTAACATAAAACTGAACACACTAAATCTAATAGAAGAGAAAGTGGGGGAAAGCCTCGAACTCATTGGCATAGGTGACAACTTCCTGAACAGAACATCAGCCTCTAAGACCAATACCAATAAATCTGACCTCATGAAACTAAAAAGTTTCGCAAGGCAAAGGACACTGTCACTAGAACAAAATGGCATTCTACAGATTGGAATTGTAAAAATTTAATGACTTAAAGTGTATAAAACTCTCACAGTAAACCACCACCTTACTAAATCAACATAATACTTAACTATACTATAACTATTTGTATTGATTCCCACAAATAGTGCAGTCCTCACCCCTAATAACAGAATCTTGCTTTTTTTTTTTTTAACAGACAGATGCCATGGCAGAAACCCACAATCAATCACTATGCAGAGTTGTGGAGCCCTGTTCCAATATGTATGCTTACAAAATTCCTTGCAAATAAGAATCAGGGAACAGTGTGGAAGAGCAATGAAAAGATGGTAAGAGCCATAGAATCATGGATTTGCTATGAAACTCTGCTCCTAGTAATGTCAGAAACTACATAAATACATCAGCATGTCTGTTTAAACATGAGCTGAGTAAGGACCACAACAGGCATGCCAAAGTGGTTGGGGAAAAACTCAATATACCTCAACCACATACAATGAAATACAGGCAACTGTGAGTGGGAGAAATAGTCTTTCTCAGGGGAGAGCACTCCAACTGTTTAAACAATACTAATGGTCATATATGAAGATATACATACAAGTGGCATTATGTAGTTATATCATAATAATATAATATAATTAATATAAGATAGTATAATATAATTAATATAGTATGCACAGTACATGCAAGTGACTGAGCAGGTTATATTTCGGAATATATACATATGTCAATGTAAGATCATTAAAGAAGAAGAAGGCTGTGAATTTAAAAGAGACCAAAGAAGGGTATAGGGAAGGATCTGGAGGGAGGAATTCAGAGGTGGAAATGATGTGGTCATAATTGAAAGAAAAATATTATTTCAAGTCTTAAAATAATGTCCAATAAAATAAAAATATTCAAGGAATGATGATTTTCATTTTATCAGTACCTTAAAGAAGTTATACATGGAACTTTTGAGTTAGTAAAACATAATGGAGCATTATTCTCTGGGATTTATGGAGAAATCTGTTCCTTGCCAGACCCCAGTGTTTTCTTTAAGTATCATGTTCTGCCATGTGTTGAATTATTTTTTTGCAGGTTTGAGACCCACATATGTAATGAAAATTGGAATTGATTATGTCAATAATTAGTGTTTTTGCAGGACAGGTAGTGTAGTTGCATGAAAATTGTATAATCTCTTAATTAAAAGACAAACAAACAGGTTTAGGTGAATATGGAGGTAGTGAGAAGGGGAACGTCAGTACTAAATTGAATCTTTGTTATGTATTTTATATAAAATATACTTCATCCATGTGATGTTATTGTTCTTATGCTGATATTGTGAATTGGATATCATTCCTGTTTGTCAATTACGATAGTAAGAGAGAGGCAGAAAGGTACTTGCTGAAAACCATTGTGTTAACATAAGCTTGTTAATCTATCTAGACCCATGGATGGCTCTCAAATCAGCCACTTTCCTTGCCCTTTAAATGTATATTGCAGTGGTGTTTATTTTTTGAATTTATATGTGAATTATCTGTATGTAAAGATGAAATAGAGCACCCAGAGATACTTGCCAAACAGAAGCTGATGCAGACATGCTGTCTCTATTATATGTCACTTCTTTGAATTCTGTTATTCAACTCTTGTCCATTTTGAAAATTTAAATTTAATAAAGCATTGAATCATTTCCTCCCTCCTCTAAACTCTCCACAAGAAAGCCTACTTTTCCTAATATCCTCACGATTTGTCCCAAGATCAAGACTTCTCCATCACCACTGAAATCATGAAACTCTCAAGGCACTGTGTTAAACCTGTTGGCATCTGGCTCTTTTAGTTTCATTAGTCTTTCTGATACAAAATCATTGGTGATAACCCCTAGGTCAGTGGAGCCTCATTTGGGCATGAGAGTCCTGACTTAGATAACAGATACATCACTTTTTTTTTTAATTTCAGACTTGCCAAAGAATAGCTCAAAGCAGAAATATTTCTGCACTGGGACAGATCTGACAGCACTTGACACCTGTCCAGTTATCTGCTGACTTAACTTCTGCTTTCCTGATATTTACACAGGGAAACAAACAAAAAAAAACCACATTAAGAAAAGTGAAAGGAGACAAAAGCATAGCAAGGATGATGACAAAGGCTGTGTTCAGTTTCTGTGAAATTTAGCTTAGAGAGCACTGAACATTGTTGGTTAGAAGTAACATGAAGCAGTTTTCTTTGCAAAGGACTCCTTACATTGACTCCTTGAGTCAATGTGTTAACATCCCACGTCTGTCTCTTAAGTCTGTTCTCAATGTGTTCATTGAGCTAAGAAGTGAGAGAAGAGCATAACTTCTTGCTATGCTTGCAGTGTAGAGTACAATGTCGACACTGTTGTGTGTAATCTCAGTAAAAGATAATTGTTTACATGACAGTCAACACAGAGATACATCAATTTGCCTAATAAATGTCAAGGGTAAATGTGTCCATTTTTCCAGTGGCTGTGGCCTGGAAAGATGGAGTTGAAAGTCTGGAGAGACAAAAGTAGATCCAGAAAATATGAAATAGTTATGGTACATACATACACTACCAAGAAGTTTAAACAGCTGAACACAGGTCTTCTTGAGCATTCAGTAGACTAGTGGGTTTGTGTGTGAAAACTCCCTGCTATAGGGAAGAAATAGACAGGAAAGGATCAGAAGACCAGAGTCATGCCTGTTCAGAACAGCCAGAGAGCCTCCTATGGCTAGTGATGTTTCCAAAGTGGTGAAGTTTAACCCCAAAATGAGAACTGTGCATAAGAGTTCTAAATTCCATTCTTCGTTTCAGAGACATCTGGGTTGTTTCCAGTTTCTAGCTATTATAAATAAGGCTGCTATGAACCTAGATGAGGAAACTTCCTTGTGATTTGGTGAGGAGTCATTTGGATGTATACCCAGAAGTGGTATGGCTGGGTCCGGAGGCAGAGCTATTCCAAGTTTTCTAAGATATCACCAGATTGACCTCCATAGTGGTTGCACAAGCCTGCACTCCCACCAGCAGTGGAGGAGTGTTCCCCTTTCTCCACACCCTCGCCAGCATGTGCTGTCATTTAAGCTTTTGATCTTAGCCATTCTGACAGTTGGGAGATGGAATCTTAGAGTCCTCTTGAGTTGCATTTCTCTGATGGTTAAGGATGCTGTGCATGTCTTCAAGTGTCTCTCAGCCTTTAGAAATTCCTCCTTTGTGAATTCTGTGTTTAGCTCTTTTCCCCATTTTTGATTGGATTATTTGGTTCCTTGGCATATAATTTCTTGAATTCTTTGTAAATTTGGATATTAGCCCTCTGTCAGACGTGGGGTTGGTGAAGATTTTTTTCCCAATCTGTAGGCAGCCATTTTGTTTGAATGACAGTATCTTTTCCCATGCAGCTTTTCAGTTTCATGAGGTCCCATTTATTGATTGTTGGTCTTAGGTCCTGAGCTGTTGGTGTTCTGTTCAGGAAGTTGTCACCTGTACCAATGAGTTCAAGAGTTTTTCCAACTTTCTCTTCTAGTAGATTTAGTGTGTCTGGCCTTATGTTAAGGTCCTTGATCCACTTGGACTTAAGTTTTGTACAAGGTGATAAGTATGAGTCTAATTTCATTCTTTTACAAAACTGTGGTACAACACAATGGAATACTACTCAGCTATCAGAAACAATGAAATTATGCAATTTGCAGCCAAATGGATGGAACTAGAGAAGCTCATCCTGAGTGAGCTAACCCAGACTCAGAAGGATACTCATGGCATCTATTCACTTATATTTGGATTTTAGCTATATAGTACAGGATATCTATACTACAACCAACCAACACACCAAAGGGAACATGGACATAGACTTTTTCTTTTTCTCTCTGTCAATGAGACACTTTTCCCTAATGGTGCTGCCTTGTCGGCCCCCAGTGTATGAGGAGGCTCTTGGCCCTCATATGACTGCTAAACTGGGGTGGGGGACTGTTATGTAGGGACTCTCTACTCCAGAGGAGTGGGATGTAAGGGATAGGGGGTAGAGGGTGGGACTGGGAGGGGTGGAAAGAGGACTCTGTGATGGAGATGTAACCTGAATCAATAAATAAATATATTTAAAATAAAAGAGTTCTAAATTCCAAAAGAGGAATTTAGGAATGTATCTTAAACTAAAGAGTTATGAAGATGACTGCACAGGTTTGGGGCTTCTAAAGTTTTGTTATGGATGCAGGAGGAGACCAGTATCCTTGAGATTCATTCCTGAGGAGTTAATGAATGTTAATGCCATTGGAGGAAGAGATGATTCTCCTTCAGTAGTGGAGCCACTGGACAACTAGCTAGGATGCAAAAAGGGGTTCTCAGGATAAGACATGGGGATAATAGAGGGTAGTATGGATATGAATATAATTGCTACACATTGCATACATGCATAAAATGTCAAAGTTAAATAAAATATAAAGAATTACTTAACCCAAGATGTTCATTCCAATCAAATAAATGAAATAGAATTTTTGATACAATGAATATTTTTAACTGATCCATTCATCAAAAAATTTTAAAATGCTGACTCTGAATGGAGCAAAAAATAGGTGAGATCATCTCACTTCATAAAATAAATCTATATGGTACAGGTAGCTGCATCTTGACTGAAGAACAGTTTTTAACTGTCTATAAAAAGTGTCACCTTTTTAATCTAACTAATGTTTTGAGCTAGTTTCAATATACATCGATATTACTGGAAGGAAAGACTTTATACCAATATACATGCCTCCAATTGGGTGTACTATAATGCAAAGATATTAGAACATTAGTTTTCAGAAATATAATTATATGAGAAACTCTGACCATTTTTCTCATCATAAAAAAATAAATATAGTGAAATAACTTCCTAGGGTGTAAACCAATATGCTTAAAATAAAAGATGGTAAATTAAAGATGCTAATTATATGCATTGATTTGCACACTATATACATTACATAGTTAGATATACTTTTTTAAGTTAAAAATGAGAATTGGAGAAATGAATGGCAAACTTTACTTAATTAACTAATGAGTTTCAAACTCATTAATTCAGGTTAAAAGACTGAATAATAGAATACTAGAGTGAAAGAGAACATTTGGAAGGCAGATTTTAGTATTTCACTGTGAAAAATCTGTAGTACTCAGATTTAAACATGAAAGTCTGTCCATGTCCCCACTATGACAGGTTAACACTCCTTGTATATGCTTCACATTTCCATATTACTATCTATAATCCTGAGCTCTTTCTTAGTTTCAAATTTATGCGCTTCATCCACAGATGTAGACCATAATTATATAATGTATTTGTTAAATAACTTGTAGATAAATGGCTACTGCCACTTGTGTTTCCAGGTTATTCCAGAGACAAAAACATTAAATGAAATTTACTTTGCAAGTTACCTAACATTGTACTTTTTGCAAATTGTTCAGTACATTGACATTTCATTAGTATGCCCCAAATGATTTAAATGTTATTGGGAACTCCCTGTGGTTAATATACATATTAAATAGTTGTACCCAGCCCTTTATCTTTTAGTGGGGAGGGAGAATAAGAAAATCAATAAAATCTTAAGGATTCTGCCCTCTTGTTGGGGTGACAGACAAAATTGCAATATTTAAAACCAAGTGCGGGGGATCCAAGATGGTGGCAGCCTGCACGGACGTATTTTGATTTCAGCATTAACAGTCACAAGGCGGCAAGTGTTGCAGGACACTGTACAAAGGGCAGACCCCTTCTAAATCTCACCCAGCTACCCAGGGACCACGGAAGATCCCTAGGCAGGACGCTCCTTCCCACTCTTGGACACGAGAGGAAGCCGCTGGACCTGGGATTCGGGATCACCCATCCCCCAACAGGAGAGACTCCTGGGAAGTTCTAACCTAATAACCAGTGGACAGATTCAGAACCCATGCAGAGATAATCCCCACGTCTCACACAGATGATCCAACTATGTGGCAAAAGTTTGCGACCCTTGGAAATGAGTGCAGGTCTGCTGCAAAGTGCCTTCAGACCACAGATCACAGTCTGTGATGAAACTGACCAGTTTACTAGCCACAGGAGAGGCAAGGCTATTGGAGTTGAAATGCATATTTACCCGCTACAGGAATCAACCCTGGGCAAACTGCGAGATATGGGAAATTGTCGTATATTGTACTTTTGTACTACTATGGGCCCTTCCGGCAGGGAACAAGAGCTTATGTGTACACAGCTCCACCACCTGGATTAGTTAGGTCTCCACCTGGGAGGCGGGGCTGAATGACTCACCTTATAGGGGTGGAGTAAGGCAACGCTACTCCTACACCAAAGCACCCCCTTTGGACCCAAGTCCAGAAGACAGAAAAAAAAAAAATTCCACATGGCCAGAGGCCCCAGACCAAAAAAAAAAAAAAAAAAAAAAAAGCGAAATGTCTCCAACAAAAGAAAGCAACGCTAATCCGTCCAGCCAGAACTACCTCACCACAACTGAAACAAATGGAAACGATGACAATTCTACATTATGGAAAGTGATAGAGTCCCTTCAAGAAGAACTTAAAACTATGAAGGAATTCAAAGAAGCCACAATTTTATAAGGAAAAACAATGAATAACACAATTAAAGAGCTCCAAGCCAAGGTGACTCAGCTTGAACAGGAAAAGGATAAAGCAATGAAAGATCTCCAGTCAAAAACAAGCAAACTGGAGAAGGAAATGTACAAAACAAACAATACTATTCAAGACATGAAAATAGAAATGGAAACAATAAAGAAAACACAGTCAGAGTTAAAAGAGGAAATGGAGAATCAAGAGAAGAGAACAGGAACTACGGATGTGAGTATGAAAAATAGGATGCAAGAGAGGGAAGACAGGATCTCAGGCATGGAAGATTCGATGGAAGAAATCAGTACAACATCCAAAGAAAATGAGAAAGCTAAAAAATCTCTCACCCACAACATCAAAGAAATCAAGGACTCAATGAAAAGACGGAACCTAAGAATTATAGGCATAGAGGAAAGAAAAGACTCCCGACTCCATGGTCCAGAAAATATCTTCAAAAAAATCATAGAAGAAAACTTCCCAAACCTAAAGAAAGAGATGCCAGTAAAAATCCAAGAGGCTTACAGAACACCAAACAGATTAGATCAGAAAAGAAACTCCTCTTGCCACATAATAATAGAAACTCCAAATGTAGAGAGCAAAAAAAGGATATTAAAAGCTGTAAGAGAAAAAGGCCAAGTCACATACAATGGCAGACCCATCAGAATCACACCTGACTTCTCCTCAGAAACGCTAAAAGCTAGAAGGGCCCGGACAGATGTCCTACAAGCCCTGAGAGAACATAGGTGCCTAGCCAGACTACTATACCCAGCAAAACTCTCTACCAATATAGAAGGAGAAAACAAAATATTCCATGAAAAAATCAAATTCAAACAATATCTCCTCACAAACGCAGCCCTACAGAAGATCCTAGAAGGAAATTTCCAACACAGAGAAGATAACTACACCAAAGAAAACAGAGGAAATAGAAACCTCCACAGCAACTAAACAAAAAGAAACACAAGACAGCCAGCTATACCAAAATAGTGGGAAATAACAACCCCTGGTCACTAATATCCATCAATATCAATGGACTCAACTCGTCAATAAAAAGACACAGACTTACAGACTGGATCCGTAAACAAGACCCATCTTTTTGCTGTATACAAGAAACACACCTCACTATTGAAGATAAACACTATATCAGAGTAAAGGGCTGGGAAAAGGTTTTCCAAGCAAATGGACCCAGAAAACAAGCTGGAGTATCCACCCTAATATCAAACGAAATAGACTTTCAATTGAAGTTAATAAAAAAAGACAGAGAAGGGCATTACATACTCATTAAAGGAAATGTCCACCAAGAGGACATCTCAATATTGAACATCTATGCCACAAATACAAAGACACCTATATTTATAAAAGAAACGCTTCTCAAATTTAAATCGCACATTGATCCAAACATTTTAATAGTGGGAGACATAAACACCCCACTCACAACTATGGACAGATCATCAAGACAGAAGCCAAACAGAGAAATAATGAGTCTAACAGAGATCATGAACCAAATGGACCTAACAGATATCTACAGAACATTTCACCCAAACACAAAAGAATACACCTTCTTCTCAGCACCTCACAGAACCTTCTCCAAAATCGACCATATAGTTGGACACAAAGATAGCCTCAACAGATACAAGAAAACAAAAATAACCCCTTGTATCTTCTCAGACCACCATGGAATAATGCTGGACTTCAATAGCAGAAGAATCAACAGAAAGTCTACACTAACATAGAAATTGAGCAACTCTTTACTAGAGGATCACTGTGTCAGGGAAGAAATAAAGAAGGAAATCAAAGACTTCTTAAAATCCAATGAAAATGAAGACACAACATACCCAAACCTATGGGACACAATGAAAGCTGTGCTACATGGAAAGTTCATAGCATTAAGTGCCTTCAAAAAGAAAATTGTGACAGCTCATATTAGCGAATTAACAGCTAACCTGGGTGAATTGGAAAAAAAAAAAAAAAAGAAGCAAACACTCCCAAGAGGAGTAGAAGGCAGGAGATCATTAAACTTAAGGCTGAAATCAACAACTTAGAAACAAAAAGAACTATACTAAGAATCAATGAAACCAAGAGTTGGTTCTTCGAGAAAATCAACAAAATAGACAGACCCTTAGCCAAATTAACTAAAAGAGAGAGGGAGAAAACACAAATCAACAAAATTAGAAATGAAAAGGGAGAAATAACAACAGACATTGAGGAAATCCAGAGAATATTTGGATCCTACTTTAAAAATCTATACTCCACCAAATTTGCAAACTTAAGTGAAAAGGACAATTTTCTTGATAGATTCCACCTACTGAAGCTAAATCAACATCAGATAAACAGATTAAACAGCCATATAACCCCTAAGGAAAAAGAAACAGTCATTAAAAATCTCCCAGCCAAAAAAAGCCCAGGGCCAGATGGCTTTCGCACAGAATTCCACCGGACCTTCAAAGAGGAGCTAACACCAATACTTTTCAAACTCTTTCACAAAATAGAATCTGAAAGAACATTGCCAAACTCATTCTATGAGGCCACAGTCACCCTGATTCCTAAACCACACAAAGACCCAACAAAGAAAGAGAACTTCAGACCAAACTCCCTCATGAACATAGATGCAAAAATACTTAGTAAAATACTAGCAAACCGAATTCAAGAACACATCAAAAGTATCATACACCATGATCAAGTAGGCTTCATCCCAGGAATGCAGGGATGGTTCAACATACAAAAGTCTATCAACGTCATTCACCATATGAACAAGATGAAAGAAAAAAAAACCACATGATAATCTCGCTAGATGCAGAAAAAGCATTTGAAACCATCCAGCATTCCTTCATGCTAAAAGTTCTGGAGAGAACGGGCATACAAGGACAGTACCTAGAAATAATAAAGGCAATATACAGCAGGCCAGTGGCCAACATCAAATTAAATGGAGAGAAACTTGAAGCATTTCCTCTAAACTCAGGCACAAGACAAGGATGTCCACTTTCACCATATCTTTTCAATATAGTACTTGAAGTTCTTGCTAGAGCAATAAGACAACTAAAGGAGATCAAGGGGATAAACATCAGAAATGAAGAAGTCAAATTATCCCTTTTTGCAGATGATATGATAGTATACATAAGCGATCCCAAAAATTCCAACACAGAACTCTTACAGCTGATAAACACCTTCAGCAAAGTGGTAGGATACAAAATTAATTCAAAAAAATCAGAAGCTATTCTTTATACAACAAACAAATTGGCTGAGAAAGAAATAAGGGAAACAACCCCCTTCACAATAGCCTCAAACAACATAAAATATCTGGGGGTAACTCTAACCAAGCAAGTAAAAGACCTGTACAACAAGAACTTCAAGCCCTTGAAGAACGAAATGGAAATGGCCTTTAGAAGATGGAAAGAGCTCCCATGCTCATGGATAGGTAGGATCAACATAATAAAAATGGCCATCTTACCAAAAGCAATATATAGATTCAATGCAATTCCTTTCAAAATACCAACACAATTTTTTATAGACTTGGAAAGAGCTATTCTCAATTTCATATGGAACAACAAAAAGCCCAGAATAGCTAAATCAGTCCTGTACAATAAAAAAAAAAATCTGGAGGTATCACCATACCAGATTTCAAGCTGTACTACAGAGCAATAGTTGTAAAAACAGCATGGTATTGGTATAGAAACAGACCAGTAGATCAATGGAATCAAATTGAAGATCCAGACAGATCCACACGCTTATGGCCACCTAATTTTTGACAAAGAAGCCAAAACGGCACAATGGAAGAAGGACAGCATCTTCACCAAATGGTGCTGGTCCAACTGGATGTCCACTTGTAAAAGAATGAAATTAGACCCATACTTATCACCTTGTACACAACTTAAGTATAAGTGGATCAAAGACACTAAATCTACTAGAAGAAAAAGTGGGAGAAACCCTCGAACTAATTGGCACAGGTGACAACTTTCTGAACAGAACACCAACAGCTCAGGACTTGAGATCAACAATCAATAAATGGGACCTCATGAAACTGAAAAGCTTCTGTAAGGCAAAAGACACTGTCATTCGAACAAAACGGCAGCCTACAGACTGGGAGAAAATCTTCACCAACCCCACATCTGACAGAGGGCTAAAATCCAAAATCTACAAAGAACTCAAGAAATTAAATGCCAAGAAACTAAATAATCCAATCAAAAAATGGGGGGCAGAGCTAAATAAAGAATTCACAAAGGAGGAATCCCTAATGGCTGAGAGACACTTGAAGAAATGCTCAACATCCTTAATCATCAGAGACATGCAACTCAAGATAACTCTGAGATTCCATCTCACACCTGTCAGAATAGCTAAGATCAAAAACTCAAATGACAGCACATGCTGGCGAGGGTGTGGAGAAAGGGGTACCCTACTCCATTGCTGTTGGGAATGCAGGCTTGTGCAATCACTATG
This sequence comes from Lophiomys imhausi, assembly GCA_907164525.1. Lineage (NCBI taxonomy): Eukaryota > Metazoa > Chordata > Mammalia > Rodentia > Muridae > Lophiomys > Lophiomys imhausi. The sequence goes on from CAJQZJ010034331.1 coordinate 5,193,052, forward strand.
GAGGTCATTCTTGCAATATCTTAGAAAACTTGGAATAGTTTTGCCTCAAGACCCAGCCATACCACTTCTGGGTGTACACCCACATGCCTCTTCACAGAATCATAAGGAAGATTCCTCATCTATGTTTATAGCAGCCTTATTTGTAATAGTTAGAAACTGGAAACAACCCAGATGTCCCTCATCCGAAGAATGGGTTAAAAAACTATGGTACATCTACACAATGGAATACTATTCAGCTATCAGGAACAATGAAATTATGCAATTTGCAGCCAAATGGATGGAACTAGAAAAACTCATCCTGAGTGAGCTAACCCAGACTCAGAAGGACGCATATGGCATCTATTCACTTATAGTAGAATTTTAGTTATATAGTAGAAGGTATAGATACTACAACTAACATACCAAAGGGAACTTGGACATAGACTTTTTATTTTTAATTTTTATTTATTTTTTATATTTTTTTCTATTTTTTAGTCTTTTTTATCTATTGTCTGCTTATTGGTTTGTTTGTTTAGTAGTTCTCTCTCCCGGGCAACGAGACACTTTTCACTGATGGTACTGCTTCGTAGACCCCCAATGAATGAGGAGGCTCTTGGCCCTCATATGACCTCTCAACTGAGATGAGGGACTGTTATATAAGGACACCCCACCCCAGAGAAATGGGATGGAAGTGTTAGGAGGTAAAAAAAAAAAAATGAAATGTGATGTTTCGGCCTTTTACTACTAATTGTCATAAACTGTTTAGGATAATTAAGAAATGCAAACTAATTGTTATGCAAGCTGGTCATTCTGTTAGGTACTATGACAGCCTATTATTGTTACTTGCTAAGCTAATCAGAAATAAACCTGCTATGAGACAAGCAACATCTGCTTACCCTAATATAAGAGATAGATAGGGCCTCTTCAAAAACCTCTAGAGATCTGAAGAATATGGCATTCAAAGATGTTTTCGTAACTTTAGATTTTTTTATATCAAGACATATCAACTCCTGACAGCACCCCCTATTCTCCTCCAAGTAGAAGATGTGCATCGAAGAATCTCCAGTGGGAGATGATTGAATTATTCGCAAGCCTATCTCTTGGTAGGAAAAGCCCCTTGTCCCAACTGTAGACAGACTGCTGTCCAAAAAGGACAAAACCTGGAAGCAGGTAAGTCGACAGCCTAGCTCTGCCAAGACAGGGTAGGTAAGTCCTTCATAACCCCTGCTCTACAATCAATGTCTGTCAGAGAAACAGGGCCAAATGACTGAAGATCGATGCAGTAATGTATGGAGAGAAAATGGGAACTGTCCAGGCAGCCACTGGTATGTCATTTCTTAGTTTTGGAAGCTGAAGGCCCTGTTCTTCCTATAAAATCAGATATATTTATCCCTCTCAGGTCTCTGAGATGGTTGAAAAACAGATAGCTAGAGTCTCATAATTAAATTTTGAGTTGTTTAGGAGTCAAGAGAGTGTTATAGATCTAAGAAGATGCTTTTAAAATTGTGTTGCAAGTTAGTATGAATGTTGAGTCAGATGTAGAACTTTAAACTCATGGAGATGGTTAGATAGTAGAATGTTAAAGTCAAGTACCAAATACATATGGACTGGACATTGGGAATGTACGCTAAGCCATATAACCCTCATAACTATGGCCTAATTACCTCTGTTGTTTTGTATTTTATTTACTATTATAAGAGAAAAAGCCATTTGTTGGACTGAAAGGGGAAACTGTAGGGGGAAATAAGATATACCTTAAACTTAAAAGAACAAAAAAAGAGGAAGAATATGGGGGGTTGAGGGCGGGACTGGAGGGTAATAGGGAGGGGACTGCGATTGAGATGTAACTGGAAGAAATAAAAAATAAAGGAAAAAAAATTTTTAAAAAATCCAAGTGCAGTTTAGATAACAATTTGCTTCTTGTTGAGAAGACCTAGCAGTATCCATGAAAATCAAAATGAAGTCATGTGGGATTAATTAGTATGAAATATCTGGCATGAAAATTGTACCTTATTTAAGGCTTAGGTGGGTGCTAGGGAAAATCTTTTTATTGCTACTTATATTAACTCCCTAATCATTCCATTAACATTTGTTGAGCATGAGCCCTTAACAGCTGCAATCACACCTGCTTTTAAAAACTTTATTTAGAACTCTGTGTTTTATAAATAAGGTTCAAAGACTTACAGACAGGATGTGCAAAACCCCGGCCATCTGTGAGGAAATATTATCGCCTCCTCATTATGGGTAGTAGGTTTTGTTTCATATTCACACCTGAGACTTTTCTTTACCAATTTTTGTTTTTACAATATACCTTTGTGATTTCACCCTCCCCCAAAGTTTCGATGTGAGAGAATCCCATTACCATTCGTTGTCTGTTTGGAGCCTGTGGCCTCTGAAAGTAGGCAAATATTTTCCAAGGCTGGGAGTCCTGTGTGACCCAAGAGTAGAAATGTAAGAGTCCTCAACTTGGAGGTGCCTCAAGCCTCCTCAGGGACAACCCTGCAATGGGACCCTATGCTACTTAACTGCTGAGAAGACACCAAAAGTCACAGTGTCAGTTCTGTTGCCTGACCAAACCATGGTTTTGTACTCACTATTAGGAATGGTCAATTTGTCATAAATAACCACTTCTGAGGTAAATGTTCATTAAAGATTAATTGTGCCATGGAGCAAACAGCTAAAATTGCAACCATATGCAAGATGCTCACTCTGGCCTCACCTGCCAGAGGAAGATGATACCCACCCTACCTTTCTGAGTTGTCATCTAGGTAGTTAATTAGGCGATATGGATTGAAGCTTATTGGGTGCCTAATTCAGTGACAGATATCAATGTCAGGGATATGAATAAAACATGCCCCTTACTCGGGTGTAGGTTCATAGTCCATCAGGGAAGACAAACAGGTCAGTGACTAATGGTGACAGAGGGTGGAGGCACTATGACAAAGCTACAGCTTATGTGTGATGGGAGGACTAAGGGAGGGAATAATTAATGTTTCCATTAGAGGGATGTATTTTTAGCATTCTTTTGAGACATGAGCAGGGGACTGTCATTGAAAGGGGCTGAAGGGCATAGTACAGTGAAGAACACCAGTGGAGACAAAGTTGTGTGGAACCACACAAGAGTGGTATGTTCTTTTCATAAAACATACATGTCCCATCATCTGCAAAGTGGTCTGCACCTTAATGTGACTTATCCTCAAAACCACATTGAAATTGCCTGAGGTCAGAGCTCATCACTGTGTCCTCTGAGGCAAGGCATGTTTGGTTTTTAATCTCTGTGATTTCTTCTCTTGTGCTGTTTGTTAAATTATATTCTTAACAAAAGTTAATATACCACTAATTTGAAAAAGTCAAGTGGTACTAAAAATCCTCATGCATTGTACTCACAGTTCTCATTCTCCAAACATAATTACTATTTAGTAGTGCTATTCCTTCTGGAATTTCTAAGTAGGATATGTGTTCTATGCTTCCTACCTACTCTTATACTTTCTATCGTGCTCCTCCTGATCCCCCCTCCTCCTTTACATCAGCACCCTCTTCTTCCTATACATCCTCATCCTCCTTGTTTTATGATTGTCTTTGTCATCATCTCCTTTTTCTTCTTCTCCTTCTTTTCCTTATTGTCTTCGTCCTTCCCTTGGTTTGGCAAGACACATAGTCTAAAGATTTATGAGTATTAGCTACACAAGTACGTCCCTATTTCCTTATTATTCTTTATATATTGCTAAATGGTTCTATAAAAATACCTCTTAAGCTTTGAATTGATGTGTGTGTGTTTGTGTGTGTGTACTTTGTATATGCTATATCTATATACAATTAATTGCTGTATACATAATAATATGCATTTTATATATGATCTATGTATATGTTAGCTATGTAAAAGTGAAGCCTTGCACAATGTTGTCCTCTCTGACACATATTTTTATGTGTGATACTATCTATGTCATTTACAATTTGCTGCTTTTTTTTCTTCAGTTCAGTTTTCTTTGCACATATCTTTGTTTCAGTTACTTATCTACTGCTGTGAGAAGATACTATTACCAAGACAACTTATAGAAAAAAGAGTGTATTGGGGGCTTACAGTTTCAGAGGATCAAAGACCATGACTATCATAGTGGGAAACATGATAGTAGGCAGGTAGGCATGCTGCTACAGCAGTAGCTGAGAGCTCCCATCTCATGCACAAGCATGAGGCATAGAGAGAAAACTGGGAAAGGTCCAGGCTTTAGAAATCTTAAAGCCACCCTGAATGAACACACCCCCTCCAACAAGGCCACCCTTCTAATCCTTCCCAAAACATTTCAAACCCTGGGGATCAAATATTCAAATACAGAAGCCTAAGCCATCACAATGTTCAATCATCCCCTTCTTAAGTAAACAAAGCTGTGAAACTCCTTTCCATAGAGTCAAAGATACAAGGTGAATTTCCACTTTGTCTTTTCTAGGGGGAAAGGAGATATATCTGTTTTCTGGGTTACTCTTATCAGCCTTGCCACAGAATTTAAAATAGGAATTTCTTTTTGTATTTTTGTTGTTGTTTTTATGGGATGATGGTTTCTTGATTATATAACTTTCTCTTTCTGCCTTCTTTCATGTTTGGAAGATTTTCTTTCTAAATTTCATTCCTATAGTGTATGGGAATTTTTTTTTTTCAAGTGAAATCAAGGATCTGACAATTTCTTTATTTTGCCTTCATTGTTGATTGATGGTTTGACACAAACTCGAACTCTAGTTTGGAAACCTCTTCCCCTCAGAATGTTAAAACATTTCTCCATTGTGTTTCTTCTTGTAATGAGACGTAACCATGGAAACAAAACTGCTTTTTCCTCAAGGAAAAAAAATCTTTGAATTTAGTCATTACAAAGAAAAATACAAAATGTTTCTGATAACTTTTTTCTCTTCTGATGAATCACAGTGGGGACCTGGACACCTTACTCCAAGGTTCCCAGGAGTGCTGGGTATAAGGCAGATGGCTGACTGTTAGGTTCAGTTTTTCTCTTATACTGCCTGATTCTAATGAAGATGATCACCCAAGTGCAAGTCTCTTCCTGTGGGATCTACAAACAATTAAAGCTGAGAGTTTCAATAAGGACTTGCCTAAAGGGTTTTTCTTAGGTCCAAGCATCTCAGAGGCTCAGTTCAGTTCTTTGTTATAGCTGGAAGCATAATTCCACACTGCTGTGCATCATATTCCCTCATATATCCTGTTCACAGAGATATTTTTCCACATTCAGATGCAAATTTCCATAAGAATGTATTTCTCTTATAGCACTACACACTTAGATAGATCTTGACTCCCTATCCCTTTGGCCATTGCTTATTCCTTCAAACATCTTTTTCAGAACAAAACAAAGATAATCTTTGGAATTCATTTATCATATTTATGCCCCATATCACACATTTTAGAAAAACTGAATAATAGCCTTTCTGTTACCCCACTGACAAGCTGTGAGAGAATCAGTGATGCACTGGAGGAAGTATGCACTCAACAACCAATGGTTAGAAACTGTAGACATAGTACAGTGGTGGGATGTTTGGTCTGGCATGACAAAGCCTTGGGTTAACTCTTCATCCATGCAAAATAATAACAACAAATCCATTATTACATATTCTAAGCATGACAAAATTTTTGTTCAGGTGATAATTTAAAACAAAATATTATAAGTGAGTGGCTTGTAAGCTACAAGTTTATTACTTGTAGGTCTAGAGACTGCCAAACCCAAAATCAAGGTGCTAGAGCATTTGACATCTGGAGAATTTGTGGGTCACAGTTTTATAGATTACTTGGTTTTTCTTAACCATGGCCAAAAGAAGAAGAAGAAGAAGAAGAAGAAGAAGAAGAAGAAGAAGAAGAAGAAGAA
>CAJQZJ010034331.1:5202979-5217922 GCA_907164525.1 Lophiomys imhausi
AATAAATAAATAAATAAATAAATAAATAAATAAATAAATAAATAAATAAATGTTTAAAAAACAAGGAAAGTCATAACTTACTAGATTCAGTAGACTATTTCCTAAAATATTTTGAAGATGATAGATAAGACAAATTTACTTGGAATTTAAATATATAATACTTGGAAACAAATCACTGACTTTTCTTTATCAATAATTTCCCTAGTGAATTTAAAGAAATAGCACTCATAAAAGATCTGGCTTCAGACCCGTCTGTGGTCATCATATAATTTGCATCAAGTTACTAATGTTCTAAGGAAACACTTGATGTGTTGCTCTTGTCCCCACTCTCAACCCAACCATGAAGTAAAGAGCAGCAAGGAATGTCTCTAAAAAGATAGACATCTTGACCACAAATAATTTACCTTGAGATATACATGTGACTAGTACATGACAATTAGAAGTTTTGAAATAGTAATTGAGAAAACTTAGTCATTGATGGAAAATCTCCTGTGCTTAGGACTAGCAACTGTTGGATTGTATATAAAAAAGATGAATCCAGTGTGCAGTAATGCACAGGGATGAGAGTAAAGGGAAGCAATCACAAGCAACCTGAAGCCTTGCTGCATGGCACCCTTTATATTTGCTTCATTGTCTTCCAAGTTTTCTCTTATTCAACTGCATATACCCGAGAACTTTTCCTTTCATTAAGTAGTTCAAATTTTTCTAACATTAATAAGGAAGAATTCATGACATACTTCCCTAAATTTAACCTTCCTTTAAAATGTTATGACAATAGTGGTTACAATGAATGAATAGACATACTACCACATGAGGAGCCCAGAGTATAGTGCCTGATGCTTGTAAGTTATAATTCCTCATACATTTACTACTTTAGTAATTTATATAATAAAATATAACTTGAAATGTAACTCTTTACTGCTAATTTGAACAAAAATATTGAGTTATAAGAAAGTACATATATATATATATGTTTTGAAATAACAGAAATAAGATACTTTAGAGAAATAATGTTTTAAACTAAGTCAATAGCCTTATAAATGTGTGATTTAAGGAAATATACTTGACAATTCTGTATTTCAGTTCCCTCACTCATGAAGAAAGAATACACATTCTCATTTTTCATAATCAACAGGAGACGGGATAAGAGAGCAATCGTAGAAAGTGCTCAAGCAATTATACTTTCATATTTTCCCTGAAACTCTGTTTCTATTCCTTGTTCCTATGTCCTATATGGTTTCATCTGTGATTGGAAGTTTATGAATGTAATTTCATAGAGTGATTCACTATATCCAACATTAAGTCTTTACAATATATATTCAGATAATGCAATAATCAATCATTCAGAGGAATGGGGCAGTCTAAAAGATTGGAACCATTTCTTCAGTTTTAATGGTATAGAAAAAGGACTCTAATTCTCCTTCAGAGATAGTGGTTAAAGCTTTTATTTCATCAGATCCAACAAGTTATTATCTCCTTCAGTTCTTTTCAAGTCCGTCCTCATATTGCAAACTTGTCTTGAGTAAGGCTTGCGGGAATCTATGCTATGGAGTAGGGTCCTTAACTAAGTGAGTTTTAAAAAGAAATTAATGTTTTAAGGACAGACAGTGAAATAAATATGCTTTTGAGTTTTACAAGATATATTTGCTTTGACATGTTGTATGACAAGGGGAAGCCACAGTACAGAATGTAGGAACTAGAATACAAATTTGGACTAAGAATTCAGATTCAAGTTTGTGTGCAGGTGTGTTTAGTGAAGAATACATAGGGTCTAGTTAAAGAAAGCCACAGCATAGATTGGGGGACACTGATTTAAAAGCTAAGGAGTACAGAAAAACTTCTAGAAAGTTCTGGGCAGAAGGACATAGCTCTACAGTCAGATTTTCCAGCATTCCTGAGGCACTGAATTCTACACAAATCACCACAAAACAATAAAATATGAAAAAAAAACAGAAAGCAAAACAAACAAACAGAGAGAAATAGAGCTTAGGAAAATCAGAAAATGTACCATAAATCAAATGACTGTGGACTCTTATGAATAGGGATGGGACCTGAATAGAACTAGAGTCACTAATTATAACTGTGTGTGTGTGTGTGTGTGTGTGTGTGTGTGTGTGTGTGTGTGTGTAGTTTCCCGTTTTACTTTCTCTTTTATTATGCATGGCTACATAAGGTCATTTTCAAGTTAGCATGGTCATACATTGATCATAGCCTCTATAATCCACTCCACTCTTTCTCCATCCCTTAATACTCTTTGTTCTCCAAAGAGTACACTTTCATGCTACCAGTAAGCATATGATTTTGTGCATCTATAAATTCTAGGACCTGAAAATGAGAGAAGAAAATATTTGTCCTTCTGAGACTGACTTAACTTTTTTGATACGATTACTTCAAGTTGTATCCTCCATCCCGTTTTTATGCAAGTTAATTCTTCTTTATAGTTAAAAGATATTCTATTGTGTAAATATGTAGCACGTCATTAACTATATTATATTTATGGACACCTAGGTTGGTTCCATATCTAGGTTATTATCTATGGTGCTGCAACAACTACTGATATGCAAAAATCTCTGAAAATTTAGGGGTCTGATAAGTGAATATCAAGCAGTGATCTACTTGGATCATATGGTAGATCTATTTGTAGTATTTTGAAGAGTCTCTGTATTGATTTCCATCTTGGCTTGATAAGTCTACATTTTTTTTCTAGCTGTATATAAGATAGTTCTTTTTCCTTTTGTAAAAAATAGGGAAAACATGGACATGTGTAGATAGGAATGGGTTTACAAATTTTGTATGCTCTTAAAGCTGAGATGTGTAAAAGTCGACTGCTGATATTTTCTTTCAAACCAGTTTCCTTCAAATATTTCTCCATCTCAGTTAGGGACAACTTTGTTGCTTCCACTTCCCACTCTGGTTTTATTGCTTAAAAATCACAATCTAATGTATAAAAACCCTTATCTGGAAACTGCATTCCTCTCCAAGTTTTATATATACTTAATTGCTTTTTTAAACAACAGTAAAAATTACAGACACAAACTATGCCCCCCCAGATTTCAGTAGCACAATGTGATGTTTATGGTATTGTTTATTTGATTACCATACTCTCAAAGCTCCAAAAATTTTGTCTACCATTCCACAAGCTCACCCATTTTATATTACTTTTTTTTTCTCATCCAGTCTTCCCTGGATGAAGCCCTTTCATTATAATAAAAACTTCTGTGCTGGGCAGTTTTATGTCACCTGACACAATCTAGAGTCATTTAGTAAGATGGAAGCTTTATTGGAAAAATGCTTGCATCAGATTGGGCTGTGGTCAAGACTGGCTCATTTTCTTGAGTGCTGATTAAGGAGGGAGGTCCTATCATATTGTGGGCACTGCTATCCTTAGGCTGGTAGTGGTGGGTGCTAAACAGACTAAGCAAATCAGGAGGGAGAAACCCAGTAAGCAGCACTCCTCCATGGCCAATTCTTCAGTTCCTGCCATCATGTTACCATCTCCAAGTTCCTGTCCTGATTTCCATGGATGATGGACTATCAGGTGTAGTATGAAATAAACCTTTCTTTCTCAAGTTGCCTTTGTTCATGATATTTTATCACAGCAATAGAAACCCTAACCAGTGAAATTTCAAAGTTTTGTATTGTTAAATATAAATGTAGTCTTCAAAGAAAAATTTTACTACAAATATTTGAATAGAACATAACAATAACCACAATTTCTAAACAATAAGTTCCATATAATGGCAATTTCCCTTTACATATGGTTTTACTTTATTTACTCTAGACAAGATGGGGCCAATTACAACTTATAAATGTCATATAATAATATTTTATTGAAGATTAAGCAGAATGACTAATAGAGGGAATGGACATTTGTACACCAATGTATTTGAATATGGATAATATATAATAATAATTTGACTATGATTGTCTCATAAACACAATAAATATGGAGGATAGGAAAAACTCAAGTTCAAGTAAGAATATATATATGTATAGATATATAATTTTGTTCATGATTTTATACTTGCCAATATATTTTTGCAGGCAATTATTTGTTTTCTACAACTATAACTGGAAAAATACTGCTAAATATTCAGAGAGTATGTACATATAATAATCTGTGATATAATGTCTCAGCTATTTCAACTTTTGTTTGCCTTAATGTCATCAACACAACATTGTGTTATGAACCATGTTATAGTTATTCTATTGCAAGGAAAGTTTATCAAATATTCATTGAAGGAAATAAAACATACTGGGATATCATTTCTCTGAACACATTAAATATTTTTAGTTTATTTTTTTTAAAAAGCATTTGGATTTTGGTGACAATTTTGTGTTCTCAATGGCAGCAGGAATCGGCCTTTCCTTGTTTCGGTATGGCTAGCTTTGATTTTAAAGGTGCTAGATTTCATTCAGGGAACAAATTATTGTAAGGAATTTTGACACAATGGTGATGAGTCCTGTGCTTCCTGGGTTGTACAAAATGATTTATACAGTCAGAGGACATTGGTACACACATGGATCTGTAAGCTACTGGAATATATAAATTATTTGACTGTGTATTGTACTTTTTGCCCATATCTAAACATGGATTTTATAAAAACAAAGAAATAAAGGCTCAAAATACCAGAATCTAGATTTTTTTTCTGCTTTTTTATGTTTATTTATTACTTCAGGTTACATCTCCATCATAGTACCCTCTTTCCACTCCTTGCAGTACTTCTCTCTCACCCTCTAACCCCTATCCCTTCCAACCCACTCCTCCAGAGTAAAGTGTCCCCACATATCAATCCCCCACCCCAGTTCAGCAGTCATATGAGGGCCTAGAGTCTCCTCATACACTGGGGGCCGACAAGGCAGCACCACTAGGGCAAAGTGACTCATGGACAGGTAAAAAGTCTATGTTCCTCTTCCCTTTGGTGCATTGACTGTAGCATAGTTATGCTGTACTATATGGATAAAATCCGATTATAAGTAAATAGATGCCATGTGCATCCTTCTGAGCCTGGCTTAGCTCACTCAGTATGAGCTTCTCTAGTTCCATCTATTTGGCTGCAAATTGCATGATTTCATTGTTTCTGATGGCTGAGTAGTATTCCATTGTGTAGATGTACCACAGTTTTTTATCCATTCCTCGGTTGAGGGATGTTTGGGTTGTTTCCAGTTTCTAGATATTACAAATAAGACTTCTATGAACATAGATGAGGAAATGTCCTTGTGGTTTGGTGAGGAATCATTTGGATGTATACCCAGAAGTGGTATGGCTTGGTCTTGAGGTAGAGCTATTCCTAGTTTCCTAAGATATTGCCAGACTGATTTCCGTAGTGGTTGTATAAGCCTGAACTCCCACCAGCAATGGAGGAGTGTTCCCCTTTCCCTACAGCCTCTCCAGCATGTCCTATCATTTGAGTTTTTGATCTTAGCTATTTTGACAGGTGTGAGATGGAATCTCAGAGTCGTCTTGAGTTGCATTTCTCTGATGATTAAGGATGCCGAGCATTTCTTCAAGTGTCTCTCAGCCATTAGGTATTCCTCCTTTGTGAATTCTCTGTACCCCATTTTTTGATTGGATTATTTGGTTTCTTGGCATTTAATTTCTTGAGTTCTTTGCACATTTTGGATATTAGCCCTTTGTCAGAGGTGGGGTTGGTGAAGAACTTTTCCCAATCTGAAGGCTGCCATCTTGTCTAAGATTGTTTTAGTTCTGATTATAAGATAGCAGTACTGTACGGGATTTCAAATGGCATTAAAATTTCCTGATCTATGACATGAGGTAAGTATATTTTCATCAAAACTTTGCATGTTAGGGCATGTAAAAGCATTGTGGTTATGAGTGTCCTGTTTATGTTTCCAAGCTACCATTATAACTGTTAATTTAAAATGGAATAAATACCCATTTTTAGGACAATATTTGGAATACTAATCACTGGTGTTGTGAAAAGCACTGGCCCCTTCACTAAGACTGCTGAGTACAGTCCCACCACAAGAACTTATAGCTCCCAAATGGATCATTCTATTTCCCCCACTAGCTTGTGCAGTCAACTTGTGCAGAGGGCTGAGGTGACAACACATGTGCTGAGTCCTGATGGGGAAGAGCTAGGGTACCTGGGAAGTGACTGATTAGTATGTATATTGGAAGAAACTCAACTTTGGCAACCAGTAAGTTTATTTCAATGTGCAACACCAAGCATCAGCCTTATTTTGTCATGCTTTTATGGGAATCTGATAAGCAATTGACTGTAAAGCATTTTGCATTGTGTGCCACAGGGTACTAAGAATTTGACAAATATTAATGATGGTATTAAGAAATTTAATGAGTTCTATCAAAACAAAAATTAAAATAGATTATCATGAAACAAATGCTTTGGGGCATAAAAAATAGTTCATATATGAAGGAATAATAGAGGAGAATTTTATATACAAGGTTCTTAATTTGAAGTCAACAAATTCTTAAAAGCAGTAATCCATCTATTAGAAATGAATTCTGTATTTCTATCAATCAGGAATCTTTGCCTTCTTTACTGCAGAGTTGAGCACAGGATCACCATCAGACAAATGCATACTTCTGGAAATTTACCAACAGAATGAAGTGGCACCAACAGGTCTTGAAATAGTCCACCTAAATCTCCCTTCAAATTTTTTTCTTTTATTTTTGAGATTATAATAAAATTATAACACATTTCCCTTCCCTTTCGTTCCTCCAAACCCTCTCATATATCCTTCCTTGCTCTCTTCCAAATTTGTGGCCTCTTTTTTAAATTAATTGTTATATGTAAATATATATATGCATGTTAGATATGCATATACATACACACATATATAATATATGTATTTAATATAATGATATGTTATTCTTAACATATACATGTATTCCTAAATATAATGTGCTGATTTTGTATAATGTTGCTCATATGTATATTTTCAGGAGTGACTATTTGGTATTTGAGGTACTATTAGAAATCTTCATGAAACTTAACATCAATATATTGTTCTAAAGTTTATATAAAGAATAAATGTTCATATATGTATATTTTCATCTCAAATTAAATGGAAAAGTTAAATGAAAATACAAACTTGAGTGCAATAATTGCAGAGGAGAAAAGAGGCATTTCCAAACACAATGTCTAGACTGTCACTCAGACAGTATGATATTCTTAAAGAGAAAGATATATGAGATTAGGAAGAAAGGCTACACACTAGCATCAATCCTTAACAAATTTTGACTTCTGTAAGGAATGTGTTTCTATGAGAGTTAGGGAAGACAATGTGATATTTGTTCAATAAATAAATTTTGGATAAACAGGGGATAATAATATAAATAACTCATAATTATTAGCCTCAAAGCAGGAGCCAAGCATGACAGTGCAAAAGGCAATGTGTTAAATGACAATCTGCCATCAGCTCAATTGGACTCTGATGAAGTAACAGAAGAATTGCTATCATGAAGTTTTGGACTTTTGCTACCAACTGTCATGAACTGTTTAGGATAATTAAGTAATGCAAACTAATAGTCATTTAAGAATGTCATTTTGTTAGGTACTAGGACAGTCTATCACAGTTATTTCCTAAGCTAATCAAAAATCAAGTTGCTAAGAGACAAGCAACATTTGCTTATCCAAATATAAGAGATAGATAAGTGTTCCTCAAAAACCTCAAGATGTCTGCAGAATATGGCATTCAAAGATGTTTTCTTAACTTAATATTTTTTTGATCTTGAGGCATGTCAGTTCCTGACAGCACCCCCTATTCTACTCCAAGTAGAAGATGAGCATCGAAGAATCTTCAATTGGAGATGGGTAAATTAGCAGCAAGCCTATATCTTGGCAAGAAAAATTCCTTGCTTCAACTATAGACAGAATGCTGTCCAAACAGGACAAAACTTGGGAGCACGTAAGTCAACAGCCTAGCTCTGCCAAGACAGGATAGGCAAGTCCCTCATAATTCCTGCTTTACAATCAATGTCTGTCAGAGAAACAGGGCCAAATGGCTGAAGATTGATGTTGTAATGTATGGAGAGAAAATAGCAAGTGTCCAGGCAGCCACTGGTATGTCATTTCTTAGTATTGGGAGCTATTGGCCCTGCACTTCCTGTATAACCAGATATATTTATCCCTCTCAGCTCTCTGAGGTGGTTGAAGACTAGATAGCTAGAGTCTCATAGTTAAATTTTGAGTTGTTTAGGAATTAATAGGGTGTTCTGGATCTAAGAAGATGTTTTTAAAATTGTGATGCAACTTAGGATGAAAGCTGTGTTGGAAATAGAACTTTAAACTCATGGAGATGGTTAGATAGTGGAATGTTAAAGTCAGGTGCCAAATATGTATGGACTGGACATTGGGAATGTATGCTAAGCCATATAGCTCTCATAATTGTGGCCTAATTATTTCTGTTGTTTTGTATTGTATTTATTTTTGTAAGAGAAAGAGTTATTTGTTGGACTGAAAGGGGGAGCTGTTGGGGAGGAAAAGATATACCTTAAGCTGAAAAAAAAAAGGAAGGGAATGGGTGGGTTGAGGGGGAAGAAGGTAGGAGGGTGGGACTGGAGGGGAGAGTAGGGAGGGGATTGTGATTGAGATGTAACTTGAAGAGATAAAAATAAATTTAAAAAAAAAGATCATTCTTCAGAAATCTCATTGTTCAAGTTTTTGTTTGTTAGAAAAAGCCATTACTACCCTTATCGGCCCCCTAAAATCATCACCTCTGGAAAGGGGATCTAGGTTTGATTAACCATAATAACTTATGCTATTCCAAATAGCCCATGCCAGCCCCCAGGCTGTTCTAGCCTGTACCCCACCTTGCATTGCACTAACTTGTAGGCTTTTTTTCATCACAACCCTACCCCCCACATACCACCATTGCTCCCTGTTCCCCATAATACTGTCAGGGCTTTCTACTACCTGCTGTTCTCTGTCTCACAAGGAGTAAACCCAACAGCTTGATTCCCCAAATAGAATTTTGTTTCTACCCATTGAGTGGTCTAATTAGGTTGTTTCACTGTACCCTCGCTTACAACTGGTGCGGACATCCAAGATCCAAGACGAACACATTTGGGCCCCAAAATATCAGTCCCTCCTAAACTATCAAACTGCCAATTTAACTCTACTGGGAATGGATCATTTGCTTATACAGGCTCCTGCCACCCACCGTATTTGACACCAAATCCTGTCTGCTTCCTTTTTTTTTAATTTTTTAAACGTTTATTTATTACTTTGTTAGTTTCCATTACCACCCCCTCCTTCCACTTCCTCCCAGATCCTCCCCCCTACCGTCTACCTCCTCCCCACCCATCCCATGCCTCCAGTGTGGGGTGCGTATCAGCCCCACTCAGTTCATTAGTCACATGAGGTTGAAGAGCTTCCCCTTCCATAGGAGACATACATGGCAGATCCACTAGGGTGGAGTGTCCCACTAACAGATATCCAAGTCCCTGTTCCTGCTCTTTTGGGTCTATTGATTGTAGGATGGTTATCCTGTACTATATGGCTAAAAATCCAGTTATAACTGAATATATGCCATGTGCATATTTCTGAGTTTGAGTTAACTCACTCATGATGAGCTTTTCTAGTTCCATCCATTTGGTTGCAAATTGCATGAGTTGTATGTTTTGATAGCTAAGTGGTATTACATTACATTGTTTAAATGTACCACAGTTTTTTGTTTTTGTTTTTGTTTTTTTTTTACCCATTCTTCAGTTGAAGGACATCTGGGTTGTTGCCAGTTTCTAGTTTCTTTACTCACTTCTCAATTCCACCTGCTTCACCGCTGGTCTCTTTTTGCTTGCTCAGGTAAGTGTCCTCTGGGAGCTGCCTGCTCTGTCTCTCTCATTAGCTGTCTTAACAAAAGCCCCACTGGTATACCAGGCAGCCTCCCTGTACCTTCCTGGGTACCTCATCATGTAGAGAAGGATGCTTCTCTACTGTGATCCCAGGTATCTCTCTGACAAGTTTTGGTCCCTTGGGGATGCTGTCAGATGAAGACTCTATCCTACAGCACTTACCTCTTCTCTTACTGTGTCTCTGCTCCTGTACTATCCTGAGAATTCTTTACTGATACTTTTTTTTTTTAAACAAGTGCATTTCCCTTTCTTCCTCTAACCAACCAGGGGCTCTTCCCACTTAATATTCGATTCTTTGACTTCTAACTCCTTTCTTAAGTCTCTTACTCTCCATGGACTCAGAGATTCCATTAAGCCTGGTCACCTTATTTTATACCACATTACGGCTTGACTCAGTACAAACTCAATAACCAGTCTCAATATCCAGAAAATGACAACCCAATTTCCAAATTCTCATGGATTGTGACAAGTTCTACCACCCACATGCAAGTGATCTGAAAATCCCTTATCTGTAAGCCTTCTTTTTAAAATATATACACTTAATTTTATTTTTTAATGTTTATTTATTACTTCAGATTACATCTCCATCATAGTACCCTCTTTCCACCCCTCCCTGTCCTGCGCTCCCACCCTCTACCCCCTATCCCTTACATCCCATTCCTCTGGAGTGAAGTATCCCTACATATCAGTCCCCCACCCCAGTTCAGCAGACATATGAGGGCCAAGAGCCTCCTCATACACTGGGGGCCTACAAGGCAGCACCACTAGGGCAAAGCATCTCATGAACAGGTAAAAAAGTCTATGTTCCTCTTCCCTTTGGTGCATTGGCTGTAGCATAGTTATGCTGTACTATATGGCTGAACTCCGATTATAAATTAATAGATGCCACGTGCATCCTTCTGAGCCTGGGTTAGCTCACTCAGGATGAGCTTCTCTAGCTCCATCCATTTGGCTGCAAATTGCATGATTTTGTTGTTTCTGATGGCTGAGGAGTAGTCCATTGTGTAGATGTACCACAGCTTTTTTTTTTTTTTATCCATTCCTCGGTTAAGGGACATCTGCGTTGTTTCCAGTTTCTAGCTAATAAGATTGCTATGAACATAGATGAGGAAACATCCCCCTCCGTTTGCCTGTCCTGCCAAATCTGTCAAGTTTTCTTGGAAAAAGCCAAGTCACCTTCCAAATCTGATCAGGACTTAGAACACTCATCTCCCTTGCCTTTATGCCTTTATGCTTTGATGTAGATGATATAAATTTCTTGTGGGTCCCCACCCCCTCAATCTAAAAATAAAACTAATACCAGTTATACCTGGATTAAACATATATATATATATACACATATATGAATGTGCATGTTTATGTAAGTATTATATAGACATATATGCCTATACAAATAGTCACATATTCACATATGTATATAAAATAGGAAAATAGTATATATTGTAAATATAGTATATTTTAGAAACTAATAAAACAAATAATACTAGTAATATGTAAATGATGTATGCACACATAGATATGTGTGTGTGAGTGTGTATGTGTGTGTGAATGTATATGTGTGTGTGTTGGAAATGTATACAATATTCACAATATGTCAAAACATTGTATTTCTTAAGGTGAACAGTAGAGTACTCCTGAGAGTGACTTGCCTAGATTATCCAATGTCCATGTGGGGAAACCATAAGGAGATTCCTAAACTAGAGAGCAGCTATGAGATGCCGAGAAGCTATTAAATCCTCTAATCAATTACACTGGTACACTCTTGTTTACCACAAATCTTCCCAAAACACATCAACTTCTTATTGTTGGAGCAACATGAAAGCTCCTTGTATCTTGTTGCTAATTACTAGCCCCAGAATCTGATTGTGCCCTTTGTTGTGTGAAGCTTGCTCTACAAATTTGTAGTTGATTGCTTCAATAAATATGGGAGCCTGGATTGCATGGAAGAGAGGTAGGCATGGGAAAAAAATGTTGGTGGGCTTCTTGGGCAGAGATGAGGATTGGAGGAAGAAGAAGCCAGGAAGAGGAAGGAAGAGATATGCCATGGGTTAGATAGAAGAATCGTATCTCCATATGGCCTGGAAGATCAGCATAGCACGGAGAATAATAGCTCAAGGGGACATATATATTATATGAAGTTTTATTTGGGGAATAGAATTAAAAGCTAGTTTAGATGGACTAAGATTGCACAATCCAGAGTAAGGCTTGTTAAAATCCATCAGATGTCACTGTGTGGTCATTCATAATAGTGGGTTAGGATTAATACCACCAGCCAATTAACTATAATACAAATACTGGTAATGATTTATTTAATTTTTCAACAACTTATTCCTCCTGAAGTGACCTTCAAGGACCATGTACTGAAGTGCTTAATATTGTGCTCAATGTCAGTGGAAATGTTTTTAAAAAATAGGCTTTGTTTATTCAGAGAAGTAAGGCTGTAAGAGTAAGAAAATGTGTAATTAGAAGTGTTTAGTCTACAGGTCCATGCATAGGGTAAAAACCCCCCTAGGCTTTTTAGGCTAGGTTCACTTAGGTGGTTTTGCTGGTCCAGTGAGTTTCTGTGGCTTGGCTGGCTTTGAGATAATCACTATGGCTTTGAATCAGGTGAACTAGATGTCTCCCTGTTGCTATCAGTTGGCAGAAGACTTGGTAACACATTCTCTAGGTGATGTGAAGCAGAAAAAGAAAGAAATTAGAAAGAAAGAAAGAAAGAAAGAAAGAAAGAAAGAGGGAGGGAGGGAGGTGGAGGGAGGAAGAAAGGAAGGAAGGAAGGAAGAGCACAGATAAGCTTACTATGTGAGTTTGTGTTTGAATTAAGCACAGCAGCTCTTGTAATTTATTTTTATTAGTCAAGACAGAGGGCAGGGACAGTTAGACTTTCAAATGTGAATTCCGTTTTTTTCTTTTTAAATACTTTTATTGATGTGTGTGTGTGTGTGTGTGTGTGTGTGTGTGTGTGTGAATTTCATGTCATTCACCCTGATCCCATTCATCTTCCACATTCACACAGACCCAACCTCCACCCTTTCAAACTCTCCCAACAGAAAAAAAAATATCATTGTGAAAGCTGTAGTCTGTCACAATATTTCCCACAATATTCCCTTTTGTCCACACATTTTTGTTTGCAAAAGTTCATTACAGTGACTCCTTGGATGAGTATGAGTCCTCTGGCTTCTGCTGTTTTGTCAATACTGGAACTTCGCTGGGACTCCTCTCAGATATCCTGTTGTTGTCCTGTGTCACGGAGATCCTGTAGTTTTGGATCTGTAGAACTGGTCTCTTCGTGCACTGCATCAGTTTATCCAAGGAGTAGATGTTGGGGTAGGCCAATTCAACCTTGAAACCCCCACATCCAGGGTCAGCTCTACTATGATACCCAGGTGAGGTGCAGGGCCTGCTCTCTGGAGTTCTGCAGCAGTAAGGGACAACTCTCCAGTCTGCTACCTGTGGTGAGGAGAAAAGAGAGTGAAGTTAATCTCTACCTTGCCAATAGCAACATCCAGTGGACAAGAGTCAGGACCAGCTCTCCTGGGCTCACACCCTGGGGGCTGGATCACCCACAGCTTCCACATCCAGAGCCAGCTCTACTGTGCTGCCAAGACGAGGTCCAGGGACTGCTCTCCCAAGTGCTGCAGCATGTGAGGGGCAGGGACCGCTCTCCTGCTTTTGTGACCCCATTGGGGCCAGATCTCCTGTCTGCCACTGGTGGTGAGGGGAAAAGGTGGGGGAGGGGATTTCTCCATAGCCAACCCACATTTATAGCCTCAGGGACGGCTCATCCACAACCCCCACATCCAGGACTATACAGTAGAATAAAGCATGAATCCAGGAGAGTTGATAACATGAGCTATACGAGGAATGGATCCATTGTCCTTTCACTTGTTCTATGTTAGGAATCAACAAATCTCAGGAAATGGTGTGAATTCTTTGATGTCTTTATTTGTTGCTAAAGTTTCTTTCTTTATCATATGCCTAGTCAGCTTGACTAAGTGATAATGCCTCTATATTTAAAATTATTTAGGGAGAGCTGAGTATGATAGAAAATTTGAAGCTACTTCCATTTACCAGTGAAGTAGAGTAGTCAGAACAAGAAACAAACAAACAAACAAACAAACCCCCCCAAAAACAAACGAAAAGTGACCACTACCACCAACAAAAATAAACAACAAAAACTATATTCCAAAGAGAAGAAATGGAGAAAAGCTTTAGAAATCCACAGAGATAGTGATAAAAAAATACCTGAAAAGTGTGTGAAAAAGGATAGGAATATACAGAAAAAAAAAATCAAGAACAAACAACAATACCCCTCCCCAAGGGTTGGAAGGAGCTAAAGACTCCAAAAAATGATTTTGCATTCTTTTTCTCATTTCGTAACTTATGGTTATTGGTTTTTGTTGGGTATTTCTCTTATTGTAAAAACTTCCTCTCAAAACAAATTAAGATAGAAGGAGTTATTTTGGTTTACAGTTTAAAGGTCCATCATGGTAGAGAGGGCATAGCAATGTGAGAAACAAGAAGTTGTTCACACTGCATCTACATTCAGTAATCAGAGATTGATAGATAGCACTGGTCATCTTGCCTTCACTTTTGTGTTCAGTCTGAGACCCCAGCCTGTAGAATTGTGCCACCTACTTCTAGGATAAACCTTCTGACCTCAATTAATCCAATCTAGAAAGTCCTTCAAGGGCCATCTGCTCAACAAAAAGGCTTCCTAAAATAAAACTAAGGAGATGGGATAAGAAGGTTCCTTGGTGCACAAATTACTTACCTTGCAACATTGAGGACCTGAGAGTGATCCAGAGAACTCATTTTAAAAAGCCAGGTTGGTGGTATGTGCTTGTAATCCTACCCATGGACACAGACACAGTTAAATGCCCAGCCAGCTAGCCTAGCCTACCTGGACAGTGCCTAGTGAGAGATAGGTGGACATTCAATAAAAAAACAAACAAAAACAATAGATAGGCAGAACTTAGTGATAGAAGGACATCTGAAATTGTCCAGCCTCTGGCTCTGTCCTCTACATTCATGTACACACATGTGAACCTACACCAGCAGACACACACACACACACACACACACACACACACACACACACACACACA
>CAJQZJ010034331.1:5217932-5238530 GCA_907164525.1 Lophiomys imhausi
ACACACACACACACACACACACACACACACACACACACACACACACAAACTAACCTAAAGAGATATTCAAGCAAAAAGATGTAAAAATTAGCATTAAATAAATATGAGAAATATGACAAAGTTTAAAAAGTATGACTTTTGGGATGGTATATGACTCAGTTGGTACAGTGTTTACATAGCACGTTTGAAGTCCTTAGCTCAACCCCCAGCACTACGTAAACCAGTTGTAGAGATACATGCTTGTAGTCTCAGTACTCAGAAGGCATAAGGAGGGTAATAGATCAAGTCATTGGCTACACAGAGGTTTTGAGGCCAAAGTAGTCTACTTGAGACCCTATATAAAAACAATACAAAACAAGACAAAACAAAACCAAGAAATAGAAAGAGGAAAAAAAAAAAAAAGAAAATCTGATTTTCCCAAAAGTTACTTCAAATTCTGTATTCACACTAACTGAAATAGATAAAAAATCCTGACAAAATGCCGGGCGGTGGTGGCGCACGCCTTTAATCCCAGCACTTGGGAGGCAGAGGCAGGCGGATCTTTGTGAGTTCGAGGCCAGCCTGGTCTACAAAGTGAGTCCAGGACAGCCAAGGATACACAGAGAAACCCTGTCTCGAAAAACCAAAAAAAAAAAAAAAAAAAAATCCTGACAAAGATTTCAAGTTTACTAGTAAACATGATCACTGATCCAAAGACAAACAAGAAAGAATGAATTATATCTACAGAGTCTAGAGTCAGTGTAGAAGGTCAAGAGGGTAAAAGCAAATTTAGTAAAATGCCTAAGAACATCAGCAATGTAGATGAAAAGGAAAAGGAAGGAGAGGTGTGAATAAAAACACAATAAAATGATATACATAAGTGAAAATTTCATAGTGAAATTGTTACTTTGAGAGTTGAATTTGCAATAAGTAGGTACAAAATATGTGTTTTCATGAACCCTGAGGTAAATTTGCTGCCCTTCAGATGTTCAGAATTTGCTTGTTTTAGGTGCCTGGAAGTACCATCATTTGGAGATCACAGCACTTTGCTATATCTTGGCCTGCTCAAATGATGCACAGGAAGAATTAATACAATCCACACCAAGGCTGATCTGAGAGTGGTAAATTTTCACCGATGGTAATTACCTACTGGTTTCATTTTTCTTCCCTTTGCAAAGTTATTATGGATACATACATTACATGTTAACCTGAACTTACTCTAGGATTGCTCAATTTTGGTGTGCCTTTGTTTGGAAGTCTTGGCATAGTAATGCAGTTTTCTAAATAATTCAATATGAGAGCCACAGTATACAATAGGGAATCTCAGAATGTCTGACCCCTGATAGGTTTTAGTACAACTTGACAATTAATGTTCTGACTCATGCAAGAGGTATGAATATGCAATTGTTTTCATTGGACAGTTACTGTTCAAGTAATTGTCATCATTACATTAAATAATATAACCTTAAGTTCAAGTCTATTGTCTTTGTAAACCTGCTTGAAGTACTTTTGTAAGCCTAGTTGGCTCTTGAACAGTGTATTCATTTTCTGCACTTAAACATTTGTATGGTTCTTGGCTTGGATGTTTTTTTTTTTTTCTGTGTTTTTAGATCTTAAAGCCTCTTTGACAATTAAAAGGTATTTCATTAGTTATACTCAATTGTTTTCAGCAAGAGAATCAATTTTTACAACCTTGTATAACTACAGATTTTGTTTATGGTTATAAAGATAATTCTAGACAACTCCACAAAGGTGAGAATCAAGGGTAGCTGGACAACAACAACAACAAAAGAGAGCCTTTTGTGACAAATCAAATCAAGCAGGAACCAAGGTAACAGGGATTATTTATTGAGATGAGCTCACTAAAATGGTTCTGTGACATCTGTATATCTCCCTGCATATCTCAGGGAGGATATTGTTATACCTTCAAGGTGGTGGACGTAGGCTTCAGCTTGATCTATACCTCAAGATGAAAGATAAAATCTTTCTGGTGTACTTGGGCATATGTGGACACAAATCACCTTCCATGTGATATGTGATTAACAACGTCTATATAATTTTGAGTGCCTTTATAGGAAGAAAAGTAATGGATAAAATAGCTCATTTTCGAGAAAATGGGAACTGTCCAGGCAGCCACTGGTATGTCATTTCTTAGTTTTGGAAGCTGCAGGCCCTGCACTTCCTATATAATCAGATATATTTATCCCTCTAAGGTCTCTAAGGTGGTTGAAGAATAGATAGCTAGAGTCTCATAGTTAAATTTTGAGTTGTTTAGGAATCAAGAGGGTGTTCTGGATCTAAGAAGATATTTTTAAAATTGTGAGGCAAGTTAGTATGAAAGCTGAGTTAGATATAGAACATTAAACTCATGGAGATGGTTAGATAGTAGAATGCTAAAGTCAGGTGCCAAATACATATGGACTGGACATTGGGAATGTATGCTAAGCCATATAACTCTTATAATTGTGGCCTATTTATTTCTGTTGTTTTGTATTGTATTTATAGTTATAAGAAAAAGAACCATTTTTTGGACTGAAAGGGAGAGCTGTTGGGGGGAAAAAGAAATACCTTAAACTAAAAAAAAAAAAAAAGAAGGGAAGAGGATGGGGGGTTGAGGGGGAGGAGGGGGGAAGGGTGGGACTGGAGGGGGGAGTAGGGAGGGGATTGTGATTGAGATGTAACTTGAAGAAATAAAAAATAAATTATTTAAAAAAAAACCAAAAAAATAGCTCATTTTCCTCCATCATTCTAAGACATCGGAGTTTTAAGAAGTTTAATTTGATTGACAAACAAGTGTTAGAGTGATATTTTTGTGCAGTGTATTCAAATGCATATTTATGTACCCAGAGAACTGAGTACAGGTCAGACTTTGGAATTGTAATTATTATAAAGCATCTCCTGTCTTGGTATGTTGTAAACATTGTTCTCTATCACATTTTGATTGTTAAAATAAAAAGCTCAACAGCTGATAGCTGGTCAGGAAAGGAAAAGTCATAACTTCTGGGCCCAGGGGGAGAAGGGTGTCAGGTGGGGACCAGAAAGGCAAAGTCACCTTTGGAACACGGATGAAGAAGGAACATCCAGGGAGAGACTATGATGGCAGATAACAGGTCACATGGCTTGGAAGTAAGGCAAGCCAATATAGTTGGATTAGAATAGCTCTGAATCTCCTATCTTAGTGTCATGGGCTAATAATAAATAAAGTAATTCTTTGTGTCATTATTCATGAGCCAGAGTGGGCAAAGAAAAGTCATACATTTACAGGGATGCAAAGTTATAAATAAATCAGTCTGATGGGTTTGGCTTTTTATTTATTTTTATGTGAAAACATGAGTTAAAATAATTTGCTCTAATTTGTATCCTTAATCTAAATAATGAATGTTCATTTTAATAATTCACTATATATATGTCAAATATCCTCATATCGTGCTTCTGCCACTGTAAATCATATTAGCTTCCCAGAGAATACCCTTGACTGTTTAGTTTATGCATTCTATTCAGGAATCTGTCTGAAATTATTTGAAGCAAAACTATGAACACATGCTGTAAACAGCTTTGTTTTTTTTCCATTTTTCCTTTATTTTTTATTTCTTCAAGTTACATCTCAAATGCAGTCCCCTCCCTATTCCCCCCTCCAGTCCCACCCTCCCACCCTCAACCCCCCATCCTCTTCCCTTTGTTAATAGAGGCTATAGGTAACTTTGCACTTTTCATTTTAAACCATAACCTATTTTATATTTTCTCTTTTGCCTCATATAAAATCATTTGTGTCATTTCTTGATAGCAGTGTTTTGAAGGTTCTCTCTACATCATATTGTTAATTATTAGACTCAGTAACAAAATACTGTTCCAGCCAATGTTAGTGTACTGAGACTCCAATTATACCTCATTTTGATAATACAAAAAGTGGCTTATCAGAGGTTGATGAGTTCTCTGCTATTTTTGGTAGCTGGTGGAAGCATCTTAATTTCTCAAAACAATAGGCTGAGTATTGAATCAAACTATAAAGAAATGGTGTAAGGGTAGGAACTTAAGTGGAAGACCTATAAAAATTTCAACGAACATAGTTTGCAAGCCAAAAGATACTTCTTTTGGCAAATTTATTAAAGTTTACTTTCCAAAGAGAGACATGCTTACCAGGAGAAATTCTCTTCTTTTATTTTTGTTCCTAGTCATGTGAATTCATTGTGAGATCTGGACTTTACTTGAGAATGACTGTAGTTTAGGCTGTAGTAGTATTAGCCATTTACAGTACATTATTCTCTCTTGCGGGGAAATTTAGATGTTATCTACAAGGGTTATGAGCTTATATGACAGAGAACACTTGACCTAGCATATGACATCATAGTTCTTCCTTAGCAGTCTATTTTCATGTGCATAACAGATGGCTAGGTTGACCTGGTGACCATCCCATTTGTTTAACTACATGAAATTCTCAGTTGAGACCAGTTACAGTCCAGATTAGCACCCTGGTAAGAATTGTGTGGGACTGAACATGGGTGTGTTGCTGGATGTGAGAAATGGCTATAGCTATATAAATAGGAAATGTCTGTAACTATATAAATTAAGTCTTTAACTATACAATTTCGAGACATCTATGATTATTCTGAAATGTATAGTTTTAAAGGCTGTTGAAAGATTTCATTTAAAAATGAACCTTGGCTAAATGAAAGAACTTGCATAGCTCATTCTTCTTGTACTTAACTTATATCATTTCTACTATAACTTAGTCATGTGTTCTCATTGGAAATTTGAGCTTTTCTCTAGAAAGTAATTGTGCTTAAGGTAAATCTGTGTTAAAAGTACTAAACTCTAAGATCCTTCAGTAGACTATTACATGGACTAGAAAATGATCATAATTTTCATAGGCTACAAAATTGTGTGCATTCCTTTCAAACACTGTATTAATTTATGAGAATGAGATATGAAAGTATGTTTTAATAACAGTCAATCAGAAGAATATGAAAGCATTTAATTTTATGCTCTATTCATATTTACTATTTTATTTTTTCCAAATATTACTATTTTAACTTTACAGTGCCTCATTTACTTTTCATAAACATTTTCTCTTTCATTTTATTTGATGTATTTATGCATATATGTACATATATGTATACATATAGACACACAAATACAAGAACATGTACATATATATACTTATATATACATATACATGCATGCATAAATACTTAAATGTGTATATATGCATGTATGTACATATACATATACATTTCTAAATGCATATACATGTTCTAGGTGTACATGCACGTATGAAGCCAGAAGTTGAAGTCAGATATTTTTCCTGATCATTTTCAAACTTATTTTTATGACAGGGTCTCTCAGTAAATCCAGAGTTTAAAGATTTGGCAAGAATAGCTGGCCAGTGGGCTTCATTGACTCTATTGTCTCTACTTTGTCAGTGCTAGGATTACAAACATGCGGCATCATGACTCTTTTTATGGGAGTACTGGGAGTCTGAGTTCAGGTCCTCATGTTTATGCAGTAAATACTTTACTAAGTCATCTTCCCATGTCCATCTTTAGAGTTTTAAAGAAGAAAGAATTATGAGAATAATGCATACCAAATAAGTCCTAGCAGTATGGCTATGATTTTTTTATTTGTTCATTATTGTTTTATTCTGTCCTTTTTATTTTCTCCATTGTTGAATCAATAAAAGTCTAATTGTTAGCTCACATTCCTTGCTCGTGGTTGCCAAAAAGACTACTTCAATGGTATCATTTCCAAACATTCTGTTTATGGTGTAATAACATGCCAAACAGACTATTTCTCTGCACCAAGAACTATCTAGAGTAAGCTGGCAAACTCAATAGTAGCAACAGCACAATATTCAACTCCACTAAACAAAAATGCAACAAGATAAGATAGTTTTTCTATCATTATTCTGGTTTCTGACACACACTTAATATCCATTGTGTTAATATTAACTTTACTTACTCAACTTTAAGACATACTGTACAGTTCTAGTACTTAAAACAGTGTAAAGGAAGAGAAGGAAAGATCAATATTGCATGATAGAAAGCTCCCTCTAAAAGACCCACATCTAGTCAGCTATATTTGATGAAGCAACAAAGCCATCACAATGAAGTGGAGATAGTGTTTTCAACAAATCATAATAAAACACGTGTACACTGATACACAAAAATGAGAAAGATTTCTTTAAACCAAGGCCTTCACCTGTCCCAAAATCCAGTAGGAAATGAAGCATAGATATAAATGTTGAATGCACACTTACAGAATTCCTAGATGATGATGGACTAAAAGTATAATTGGAGCATTTTCTTTCTTTCTTTTTAAATTGTTATTTTTTGGATTTGAGAATATCATATATGAATATTTTGTTTACATCAATTATCTCCCTTTTTCCTTTCAATTTCTCCTGTATGTCTTCACTACCTCTCAAATTTATGACCTCTTTTTCTTTAATTTTTTATTGTTACACACATATGTATGTACACACGCTAACAAATATCTGTTTTCAATGAAAGAAAACAGAGAAAAAGGAAAATGACATGCCAATTTGTAAGAGAGATGGCTAATTTCTTACATAAATGATCATACATTTGCTATATCATCTAGCAATTGTGTTTCTTGATTTGTGCCCAGATGAACTCAAAACATGTCTACAAAAACCTGAACAGAAGGTTTTTAGTTAAAATTTTTATTTGAGAATCTCATGAGTTCTATGTTCATCTCATTTCCACTCTTCTGCATCCTTCTCCAGCTCTCCATGTCTCCCTGACTCCCTCCAAAGCTCATGACCTCTATTCTTTAACTATTGTTACATATACACAGACCTTACTGAGTTTACTTAGTATATACATGTGTTTAGGGCTGACCACATGGGATTTGATAATCTATCAGGGACTTGGGTCTGAAGAAACTGACTTTTTTTTTTTTACTGTGTAGCCATTGATTATCTGTAGCTTTTCATCTAGGTATGGGGCTTTGAACTGTCCCCATCCATGTTGGCATATTTACTGATGTGATCACTATGCAGGACTTGTTTATGTAACCATATAGTTAAGATTTCCTGGGTACCATTCTCATCATGTGTGTATGGCACTATATAGTAGTGGACATCCTGGTCCTCTGGCTTTTATAATCTTTCATCTCCCTCTTTTCATCTCCTTCTACATCAAAGGATCCGGATGTTCCCGGATCCTTTGATGTAGAAGTTGAATTGTATATATACAAATTTGTGCTAGGTTTTCACAGTTATTTATTCTCTGATATTTGACCATTTGATAATCTATGTAATAGTTTTGCTCTTCTGAAAAAGAAGCTTATTTGGTCAGGAGTAAAAGTTTTTCTTATCTGTAGGTACAAGGACAAGTGTTGAGAATACAGTTAGAAACTATGTACGATACTTTATAATTTTCAACACAAGAAATTCAAGTTTCCCTTGAATAAATGAATTTATACCTGTAGTAGGGAGAGTTCTAGACAACAGAGTATAAGTTTGTTCTAAAACTAAAAAGAAAATCTATCTAGTTAGGGAGAATATGGAGAAAATTTCATGGCATATATCTAAGTGTGAAGCTCCTATATATTTCATTCTAACCATATGATGTTTAGAAAGGCAAACTTACAGGGAAAGTAAAATGATGATTGGTTGCTAGGAGATAGGAGGGAGGAAGATTTAAGTGAGTGGGGGATGCAAGACACGCAGATCTGCACAGCTACTCTGTAGGATGACGCAATGTGATGTATGCCCTAATACACATGCTATATAGTGTGCAATACCAAAAATTAGAAGTAAATGAGGGAAACCACACTCTTCACAATAGCCACAAATATTATAAAATATCTTGGGATAACTCTAACCAAGCAAGTGGAAGACCCAAATGACAAAAACTTCAAAATTGAAGAAGATATCAGAAGATGGAATGATCTCCCAATGTCATGGAACACTAGGATTAATGCACTAAATATGGCCATCTTACTAAAAGCAATCTACAGATTCAGTGCAATCTCTATCAAAATTCAAGCACAATTCTTTACAGACCTCAAAAGGACAATACTCAACTTCATGTAAAAGTACAAAAATCCCTGAATATTTACAATTCTGTACAAAAACAGAACATCTGGAAGAATCACAGTCCCTGAATCCAAGTTCTACTATAGATCTTCAGTAATAAAACCTGCATGGCATTTGTAAAAAATTAGATAGGTTGATCAATGGACTTGAATTGAAGATCTCAATGTAAATCCACACACCTATGGATATCTGGTTTTAAATAAAGAAGCCACAATATTCAATGGCAAAAAGAAAGATTCTTCAACAAAAGGTATTGGTCTAACTGGATGTCTGAATGTAGGAGAATTCAAGTAAATCCATATTTCTCACACTGTACAAAACTAAAGTCCAAGTAGATCAATGACTTCAACATAAAACCAGGTACATTAAACTTTATAGAAGGCAAATTTTGGAATAACTTGAACCCGTTGGGAAAAGAGAAAACTTCTTGAACAGAACACCAATCATACAGCACTAAGATTGACAATAAATGAGATCACATGAAACTAAAAAATGTTTCTGTAAGGCAAAGGATACTATCAATAGGACAAAACAACAGTCTAAAGAATGGGAAAATATTTTCAGCAACTCTATATCTGACAGCTGGCTAATTTCCAAAACATATAAAAAGTTCAAGAAACTAAACATCAATAAACCAAATAATCCTATTTAAAATGGTGTACAGATCTAAACAGAGAATGCTCAACAGAGGAATCTCAAATGACTAAGGAGCACTTATATTAATGTTCAGCTTCCTTAGCAGTCAAAGAAATGAAAATAAAAATAACTGAGATTTTTACACCTGTCTCAATAGCTAAGATCAAAACCACAAATGACAGCTTAAGCTGGCTAGGATGTGGAACTTCTATTGCTAGTGAAAGTTCAAACTTGTGCAGCCACTTTGGAAATCAAGATGGTGGTTTCTCAGAAAATTGGGAATCAACCTACCTCAAAATGCAGCTATACCACTTCTGCGCATATATCCAAAGGACATTCCGTCATACCACAAAGACACAGGCTCAACTATATTCATAGAAGCTTTATTCATAATAGCCAGAAACTGGAAACAACCTAGTTGTCCCTCAACCTAAGAATGGATAAAGAAAATGTGGTACATTTACAAAATGGACTATTACTTAGTTGTTAAAGAATAATGTCATGAAATTTCAGGTAAATATGTACAATTAAAAATACTACATCCTGAGTGAGGTAACCCAGACAGAGAAAGACAAACATGGTATGTACTCACTTACAAGTGGATACTAGGTGTAAAGTAAACAATAATCATGCCACAATCCACAGACCTAGAGAGACACAGTAATAAGGAGTGCTCAAGGCAGGGGGAGGAGGTATTAGGGGGAGAGGTGGTGGTGTATGTATCTCCCTGGGCCAGGGGAATAGAATAAATATTGCAGGTGTACTGGTGACCAGTTGGGATGGGAGCAGGAGGGAACAGGTTGAGGAAGATGAAGGGAGGGACTACTCGAAGAGGTAACTGGAATTTAGGGCATTTCAGGGATGAGGCAGAAACCTAGTTAATGGAAAGTCCTAGGAATCTATGAGGGTGACCCTAAGACTCCTACTAAAGGAGGATATGGAGCCTGAATCTGTTATCTTCAATAACTAGTCAAGACTTCCAATGGAGGGATTTTTTAGTCCAGCTTTCAACATGCAATTTGTTCTGCATACAAGATGTACAGTGGTAAAGGTGGCACAGAAATTGGGGGAGTAGCCAACCAATGACTGGTCCACGAGAGGAACCCCAACCCTGACATTGCCTGCTTAGCTAGGAACCAGAAACTGGTTAGCCCAGACACCTAGGAAAGAACCAAACAAAACTGCCAAAAAAGTCAATAAAATAGTTTCTAATGTTGTTCTCCTAGACATTTAGACAGGAGCCTAGCATAACTGTCATCATAGAGGATTCATCCAGCAACTTACAGAAGCAGATGCAGAGACCCACTGCAAACATTAGGCAGAACTCTGAAAATCCTGTAAAAGAAGGTGGGTGGGGAAGGATTATAGGAGCCATAGGGGACTAGTACACCACAATAAAATTGACAGAATCATCTAACCTGGGACCAT
The DNA here is from genome assembly GCA_907164525.1 of Lophiomys imhausi. NCBI lineage: Eukaryota > Metazoa > Chordata > Mammalia > Rodentia > Muridae > Lophiomys > Lophiomys imhausi. Next base: position 5,228,035 of record CAJQZJ010034331.1, read on the forward strand.
AGGGGCTCAGAGGGATGGAACTGAAAATCAAGGATCCTGCATGGGTCTGACCTAGGCCCTCTACATATATACTATTGTCATGTAGTCTTGTGGGACTCCTAGCAGTGGGATTGAGGGCTGTCTCTGACTCTTTTTATCCACTTTTCAGACCATTTTCTCCCACTGGATCACCTTGCCTGGCCTTTTTACGAGGGAAGGTGCCAGTCTTACTGAAACTTGATATGACATGTTTGGTTGATATCCCTGTGAGGCTTACCGTTTTCTGAAGGGAAACAAAGGAGAAGTGGTTTGGGGGAAGAAGGAGGAGAAGGCTGGAAGAAGAGAGTAGGAAAGGGAAACTGAAGTAAGGATTTGATATATGAGAGAAAATACATAAAAATAAGACCAAACAAAGAACCCATATAAAATGCAAAAAAAAATCTCAAAAGCCAAAAAGAAAAAAAATGTAGGCTATGTATTTTTTGTAGTCACTGATTATTGTGTTGGGATATATACTATGTATTTCTACTTTGCTTATGATTTTTGACAAAAATATAGGGGACTTTTTTCTTTATTTTTTTAAGGTTTATTTATTACTTCAAGTTACATTGCCATCACAGTGCCTTCTTCTCACCCCTCCCAGTCCCACCATCCCATCTTCAATCCCTATTCCCTTCTATCCTACTCCTCCAGAGTGGAGTGTCCTTACCTACCAGTCCTCTACCCCAGTTCAGCAGTCATATGAGGGCTAAGAGCTTTCTCATATAATGGGGGCCCGCATGGCAGCACCACTAGGGAAAAGTGTCTCATTAACAGGTAACAAAGTCTTTGTTCCTGTTCCTTTTAGCACATTGGTTGTAGTATAGTTATCCTGTACTATATGGTTAAAATCTGATTATAAGTGAATAGGTGCCATGTGCATCTTTCTGAATCTGGGTTAGCTCACACAGGATGAGCTTTTCTAGTTCCATCCATTTGGCTGCAAATTGTATGATTTCCTTGTTTCTGATGGCTGAGTAGTATTGCATTGTGTAGATGTACCACAGATTTTTTTATCCACCCCTTGGTTGAGGGACATCTGAGTTGTTTCCAGTTTCTAGCTATTGCAAATATGTCTGCTCTGAACAAAGATGAGGAAACATCCTTGTGATTTAGTGAGGAATCATTTGGATGTACACCCACAAGGGATATGGCTGGGTCCCAAGGCAGAGTTATTCCAAGTTTTCTAAGATATCGCCAGACTTATTTCCAGAATGATTGTACAAACTTACACTCACACCAGCAATGGAGGAGTGTTCCCCTTTCTCCACAACCTCTCCAGCATGTGCTGTCATATGAGTTTTTGATCTTAGCCATTCTGACAGATGTGAGATGGAATCTCAGAGTTGTCTTGAGTTGTATTTCTCTGATGATTAAGGATGCTGAGCATTTCTTCATGTCTTTTAGCCTTTAGGGATTCCTCCTTTGGGAATTCTCTGTTTAGATATGTTCCCCATTTTTTTTTTTTTTGGCCACAATGGTATTGGCCCTTGTATATTGATGTAAAATTAAGATCGTATGTTCCCCATTTTTGATTGTATTATTTGTTTTTTGGCATTTATTTCTTGAGTTCTTTGTAAATTATAGATATTCACCCTCTGTCAGATGTGGGGTTGGTAAAGATCTTTTTTTTGTTGTTGTTTTTGTTTTTGTTTTTGCTAGTCACTTCTCTTTTTTTTCCTTTATTTTTTATTTCTTCAAGTTACATCTCAATCACAGTCCCCTCCCTATTCCCCTTCCAGTCCCACCCTCCCACCCTCAATCCTCCATCCTCTTCCCTTTTTTTTTCTTTTAAGTTTAAAGTATATCTTATTTCCCCCTACAATTTCCCCTTTCAGTCCAACAAATGGCTCTTTCTCTTATAATAATAAATACAATACAGTACAATAGAGGTAATTAGGCCACAGTTATGAGGGTTATATGGCTTAATGTACATTCCCAATGACCAGTCCATATGTATTTGGTACCTGACTTTAACATTCTACTATCTAAACATATCCATGAGTTTAAAGTTCTATTTCTGACTCAACATTCATACTAATTGCAACGCAATTTTAAAAGTATCTTCTTAGATGTATAACACTCTCTTGACTCCTAAACAACTCAAAATTTAACTATGAGACTCTAGCTATCTGTTCTTCAATCACCTCAGAGACCTGAGAGGGATAAATATATCTGATTTTATAGGAAGTACAGGGTCTGCAGCTTCTCAAACTAAGAAATGACATACCAGTGGCTGCCTGGACAGTTCCCATTTTCTCTCCATACATTACAGCATCGATCTTCAGCCATTTGGCCCTGTTTCTCTGACAGACATTGATGGTAGAGCAGGGGTTATGAAGGACTTACCTACCCTGTCTTGGCAGAGTTAGGCTGTTGACTTACCTGCTTCCAAGTTTTGTCCTTTTTGGACAGCATTCTGTCTACAGTTGGGGCAAGGGGCTTTTCCTACCAAGTGATAGGCTTGCGACTAATTCAATCATCTCCCACTGGAGATTCTTCGATGCTCATCTTTTACTTGGAGGAGAATAGGGGGTGCTGTCAGGAGTTGATATGTCTTGATGTAAAAAAATCTAAAGTTACGAAAACATCTTTGAATGCCATATTCTTCAGATCTCTTGAGGTTTTTGAAGAGGCCCTATCTATCTCTTATATTAGGGTAAGCAGATGTTGCTTGTCTCGTAGCAGGTTTATTTCTGATTAGCTTAGCAAGTAACTATAATAGGCTGTCATAGTACCTAACAGAATGACCGGCTTGCCTAACCATTAGTTTGCATTTCTTAATTATCCTAAACAGTTTATGACAGTTAGTAGTAAAAGGCCGAAACATCACATTTCATTTTTTTCTTTATCTCCTAACCCTTCCATCCCATTTCTCTGGGGTGGGGTGTCCTTATATAACAGTCCCTCATCTCAGTTGAGAGGTCATATGAGGGCCAAGAGCCTCTTCATTCATTGGGGATCTATGAAGCAATATCTTTTCCCAATTTGTAGGTTGCTGTTTTATTCAAATGACCATGTCTTTTGCTCACAGATGCTTTTCAGTTTCATGAGATCCCATTTATTGATTGTTCGTCTGAAAGCCTGAGCTGTTGGTGTTCTGTTCAGGAAGTTGTCACCTATGCAGATGAGTTCAAGGCTTTTCCCTAATTTATTTTCTGTTAGATTTAGTGTGTCGGGCTTTATGTTAAGGTCTGATTGACTTGGACTTAAGTTTTGTTCAGAGTGATAATTATGGGTCTATTTGTATTCTTTTACATGTTGACATCCAGTTAGACCAGCACCATTTGATGAAGATGCTGCCCTTTCTCCATTGTACAGTTTTGGCTTCTTTGTCAAAAATTAAGTGACCCTTGGTGTTTGGGTTTGTTTCTGGATGTTCAATTCGATTCCATTGATCCACTGGTGTGTTTCTATACCAGTAGCATGCTGTTTTTATTACTATTGCTCTGTAGTATAGCTTGAAATCTGGGATGGTGATACCTCCAGTTTTTTTTATTGTACAGGGTTGATTTAGCTATTCTGGGTTTTTTTTTTTTTTGTTATTCCATATGAAGTTGAGAATTATTTTTTTCCAGGTGTGTAAAGAATTCTGTTGGTATTTTGATAGTACTAGCAGTGAATATATATATTGCTTTGGTAGGATGACCATTTTTATTATGTTGATCCTACCTACCCATGAGCATGTGAGATATTTGCATCTTCCGATGCCCTCTTCAATTTCTTTCTTCAAGGACTTGAAGTTCTTGTCATACAGGTTGTTCACTTGCTTGGTTAGAGTTACCACCAGGTATTTTATGTTGTTTGTGGCTATCGCAAAGGGTGTTGTTTCCCTAATTTCTTTCTCAGCCCATTTATTTTTTGTATAAAGAAGGGCTTCTGATTTTTTGTTGTTGTTAATTTGTATCCAGCGACCTTGCTGAAGGTGTTTATCAGTTGTATTAGTTCTCTGGTGGAATTTTTGGGGTCACTTATGTATGCTATCATATCATCTGCAAATAAAGGTAATTTAATTTCTTCCTTTCTGATTTGTATCTCTTTGATCTCCTTTAGTTGTCTTATTGCTCTGGCTGGTACTTCAAGTACTATGTTGAAGAGATATGGGGAGAGTGGGCATCCTTGCCTTGTCCCTGATTTTAGAGGAAATGCTTTAAGTTTCTCTCCACTTAATTTGATGTTGGCTACTGGCTTGCTGTATATCACCTTTATTATTTCTAGGTATGATCCTTGTATGCCAGCTCTCTCCAGGACTTTCAGCATGAAGGGTTTTTGAATTTTGTCAAATACTTTTTCAGCATCTAGAGAGATGATCATGTGGTTTTTTTTTTTCTTTCAGCTTGTTTGTATGGTGAACTACATTGTTGGATTTTCGTATGTTGAACCACTCCTGCACTCCTGGGATGAAGCCTACTTGATCATGGTGTATGATTCCTTTGATGTGTTCTTGGATTCGGTTTGCCAGTATTTTATTAAGTATTTCTGTATCTATGTTCATGAGGGAAATTGGTCTGAAGTTCTCTTTCTTTCTTGAGTCTTTGTGTGGTTTAGGGATCAGGGTACTGTGGCCTCATAGAATGAGTTTGGCAGTGTTACATCTGATTCCTGTTTTGTGGAAGAGTTTGAAGAGTATTGGTATTAGCTCTTCTTTGAAGGTCTGGTAGAATTCTTTGCTGAAACCATCTGGCTTTTTTTTGTATGGGAGATTTTTGATGAGTGTTTCTAGTTCTATAACCTAGGGGTTATAGGACTGTTCAATTTGTTAACCTGATCTTGATTTAGCTTTGGTAGGTGGAATCTATCAAGAAAACTGTCCATATCACTTAGGTTTTCAAATTTTGTGGAGTGCAGATCTTTGAGGTAAGACCTAAAGCTTCTCTGGATTTCTTAGATGTCTGTTGTTATTTTCCCCATTTCACTTCCGACTTTACTGATTTGGGTATTTCCCTCTGCCTTCTTGTTAGTTTGGTTAAGGGTTTGTCTATTTTGTTGATTTTCTCAAAGAACCAACTCTTGATTCCATTGATTCTTTGTATTGTTATTTTTGTTTCTAAGTTGTTGATTTTAGCCCTAAGTTTGATGATTTCTTGTCTTCTGCTCCTCTTGGGAGTGTTTGCTTCTTTTTTTCCTAGCTCTTCTACTTCTGCTGTTAAGTTGCTCATAGGGGCTGTCAAAATTTTCTTTTTGAAGTGCTATGAAATTTCCTCATGGCACTGCTTTCATTGTGTCCCATAGGTTTGGGAATGTTGTGCGTTTGTTTTGGTTGGATTTTAAGAAGTCTTTGATTTCCTTCTTTGTTTGTTCTCTGACCCAATGGTAGAGAGTTGTTCAGTTTCCATGAATGTGTAGGGTTTTTGTTACTTCTATTGTTGCTAAAGTCCAGTTTTAATCCATGGTGGTCTGATAAGATACAAGGGGTTATTTCAATTTTCTTGTATCTATTGAGGCTTTCTTTGTGGCCAACTCTATGGTCTATTTTTGAGAAGGTTCTATGAGATGCTGAAAAAAAGGTGTATTCTTATGTGTTTGGGTGAAATGTTCTGTAGATATCTGTTATGTCCATTTGGTTCATGACCTCTGTTAGTCTCATTATTTGTCTGTTTAATTTATGTCTTGATGATCTATCCATTGTAGCCAGTGGGGTGTTGAAATCTCCCACTCAATTTGTGGGAATGGATTTGTGGTTTAAGGTTTAGAAGAGTTTCTTTTACAAATGTGGGTGCCCTTGTGTTTGGGGCATAGATATTCAGTATTGAGATGTCATCTTGATTAATTTTTCCTTTAACGAATATGTAGTGTCCTTCCCTGTCTTTTCTGATTAAATTCAGTTGAAAGTCTATTTTACTTGATATTAGGATGGCTACTCCTGCTTGCTTCCTGGAACTGTTTGCTTGGAAAACCTTTTCCCAGCCCTTTACTCTGAGGTAGAGTCTATCTTTGTTACTGAGATGCATTTATTATATACATCAAAATGATGAGTCTTGTTTATGGATCCATTCTGTAAGCCTGTGTCTTATTGGGGGGAGTTGAGTCCATTGATGTTGAGGGATATTAATGAGCAAAAGTTTTTATTTTGATATTTTGATTTAGGTGGTGGTTTTGTGTTTCTTTTGGTTTAGTTGCAGTGGAGTTTTTGCTTCCTCTGTTTTCTTGGGCGTTGTTATCTTCTCTGGGTTGGAATTTTACTTCCAGCATCTTCTGTAGAGCTGGGTTTGTGGATAGATACTATGTAAATTTGGTTTTGTCATGGAATATCTTGCTTTCTCCATCTATGTTAATAGAAACTTTTGCTGGGTATAGTAGTCTGGGCTGACACCTATGTCCTCTTAGGGCCTGTAGGACATCTGTCGAAGTCCTTCTGGCTTTTAGAGTTTCTGAGGAGAAGTCAGGTATAATTCTGATGGGTCTGCCATTATAAGCTACTTGACATTTTTTCTCTTTCTGCTTTTAATATTCTTTCTTTGTTCTGTATATTTGGAGTTTCAATTATTATGTGGCGAGAGGAGTTTCTTTTTGGGTCTAATCTGTTTGGAATTCTGTATGCCTCTTGGAATTTTATCGGCGTCCCTCTCTATAGGTTTGGGAAGTTTTCTTCTATGATTTGTTGAAGATGTTTCCTGGACCTTGGAGTTGGGAGTCTTGTCTTTCCTCTATGCCTATAATTCTTAGGTTCTGTCTTTTCATTGAGTCCTTGATTTCTTGGATGTTGTGAGTGAGAACTTTTTTAGATTTCTCATTTTCTTTGGTTGTTCTACTGATTTCTTCAATTGAATCTTCCACACCTGATATTCTGTCTTCCATCTCTGTATCCTATTTTTGGTACTCATGTCTGTAGTTCCTGTTCTCTTTCCTTGATTTTCTACTTCCAGGGCTCTCTCTGCTTGTGTTTTCTTTATTGTTTCCATTTCCAGTTTCAGATCGTGAACACTTTTATACATTTTATTGGTTTACTGCTCCAATTTAGATGATTTTGTCTGCCAATCATTCAAATCTTTCATAGATTTGTCTTTTTTCCATTCATATTTGGTTAGTTGGCTTGGAGGTCTCTAATGGTATTCTCCATTGCTTTCATTTGTATAATTGAAGATTCTTTATATTCTTTCAGGGATTTAACTTCTTCTTGTAAGAACTCTATCATTTTCCTAAGTATATATTTGTCATCATTTTCATGTGTTTCAACTGTAGTGGGATGGTCAGAGTTTGCTGTATTAGCATTACTGCATTTTGTTGGAGTCATATTTCCCTGATTTTTGTCAGAAGTGTTTTTTCGCTGACTTTTAGCCAGCTGGTTGTCCTTAGCTGATTGTTCCTAGTGTCATGTGGACCTGATGGTAAGGATGGGGCTTTGGTGTAGAGGTTGTATAGTCTTGGTGGTCTGTAGCTCTACACGGGCTAGGTGGGGGTCTTTTCTTGAGGGCTGTATTTCAGTGGGAGTTCACCCCTTCCAGTTGTGTCCCAACTGGGAACTCAGGTTGGGGTTAGGGTTGGATATGTTATTCCAGCCTGCAGAGTACCATGCTGCTAGTTTATCTGGTCCAAGGGTTAGGTTAGTGGTCTTGTTCCCCACAGGCAGCTCCTCCTAAATGGTCCCCAGTGCATCTCTGTGCCTCTTGGCCCTTGACACTAAGCTCTTGCAGTCTGTGTCACTCAGGTAGTGTACACAGGCCAAGAACTCACTGCTCTAGGGGTGGAACTGTAGATGCTGAAGATCTGGTTTCCCTTTGGAGGAGCCAGATGCACTGGCTGAAGGATCCGATATTAACCCCACAACCCATCTACAGGGCTTGCATTCAGTGGAGTTCAGAGCAGCCTTCCAATCTGACAGCCCTCCTTTCAGCCTGCTCTGATCTCACTGTTCCTGTGGCTATGCTGGTCTTGGTTTGGGTGCAGGAGCTGTCCTGTGGATAGTGGACACTCAGGAAGTCAGAAGGAATCTCTATTTCGTGATTGGAGCTGCCCACCAAGGCCTGGGACATTACACTGGTGATGGAGGCATAGCCCACTACAGGAAGCTTTTCCTGCTGCTCTGTCTAGCTGCAGTATTCATCCAAGACACTGTAAATCCAATAGAGGGCCTGTATGCCCAACACCTTTCTGGGCAAGCCCAAATATGCTTGTGTCTCCCAGACCACTGCTCCACTGGAGATACACCACTGTGATCCCACTGTTGTCCTGAAGCTCAGAATGGTTCTGCTGAGACTATACCTGTTCCTATGGCTCCGTTGGTCTTCCACCTGCTGTCAGAATGCCTATGTGGAATCTGGGAGCTTGGGCAGCTGGTGAGTATCCCTGTCTGGGATTCGAGCTACTGTCTCAGTAGTTGAGTGACTCATACCCACAGGTATTCTCCTGGTGACAATTCTCCTGCTTTTCTGGCTTCTGTGGACTCTGTGGTTTCTGCGGGTCTGTTTTTCTGAATGTTCAAGAGTCTCGCCCAGGGACTTTTATTAGTCCCTGGGTTCACAGGGTGAAACCCAATGGGTTCACACCTCTCAGATTGTTGCTCAGCATCTTATAACTCTTTGGTATGATTTCCCCACATTCAAATGTGCTGTGAAGGCTGTTGCCATTTTAGAAACCAAGAACTTTTTTATTAATGTTTATTGTGAGCATATTGATATTACCATATGGCATTGCTTAATTTTTCTTCAATATGTTAATCAAATTTAATTATTTTATTTAACCAAATCTGAATTATTACAATAAATCTCACTTTGTTTTGAGAAAATATTATCTTTAGTATTAATTTGGTGGTCTACAGCAACTTTCACTTTATTTTATTTTAGACTACATATAAAATTTACATTTGTAAAACATTAAATAAGATATATCACATTTATAAATAATGAAAAAAGTAGTCCTCTCTAACAATTTACTAAAGATTCTTCAAGCCATATTTTGTAATAATAAATATGCATATGGTATGTAGCTATGTCTTCTGGTGTGTTCTGTTGAATTTCTATCATAGTTGACAGTGATATCTCATATATGCCACTTGTCTCCTTTGTCCATTCATTCTACTTCTAACACCTGATGATACTCTCTCTTCTGGTTATCTTTCATATTTAAATAGCATGCTTACACCAACAGTGTTATTTCAACAGCCACGTACAATTTTCCAGGAATCTTTGCTAGGTAAAATGAAGACAGTACTTCAACCATCTCCCATGGCAACTTAAGTTATTTTCCATTATCAGCCTGGATATAGCCATTCTATCATTCAGCTTTATATGAATCTCCCACTGTGTATTAATTATTATTTTACGACTGTGTCCAAATACCTGACAAAAATTTGAAGGAAGGTGGTTTGTTTTTACTTATAGTTTAGTAGTCTACTCTCCATCATGGAAAGATATCATAGTTGTAAAACTGACTTAGTATTGTTGACTGACTGAGAAACAGAAAAAGTACAATCACAGTGTTCTGTTGGCTTTCTCCTGTTTCACTTTTTTGTCAATCCAAGACTACAGTATATGGAATACTGCTTCTAATATAAAGGTAATATCTTTCCTCTTCAATTAAACATCTCTGTAAGCTTCATCATATAAACAGCAGGATATATTTCTCCTCACCAAATCACAAGGACGTTTCCTCATCTATGTTCTTAGCAGCCTTATTTGTAATAGCTAGAAACTAGAAACAACCCAGATATCCTTCAACTGAGGAATGGATAAAACAAACAAACAAAAAACAACAACAACAAAAAACTGTGGTACATCTACACAATGGAATACTACTCAGCCATTAGAAACAATAAAATCATGCAATTTGCAGCCAAATGGATGGAACTAGAGAAGCTCATCCTTAGTGAGCTAACCCAGTCTCCTACATGATTCTTAGTGCAGTCAGGTTGATAATGATGGCTAGCCATCACCCCTTGTCTACCTGAGTTCCAAATAAAACACTTTCAAGCTATAACATTCCACCCACCTATATTCAAAGTCTCGTGGCCATTCTAAAATGCATCTCATGGTGTGAAATGTGTTGTGTTTAGTTTAGTTTAGCTTAGTTTTGTTTTTGTTTTGTTTTGTTTTATCCACTATAAATAGACACCAAAACTCCTAGGACAGTTGTAGGCAGTTGTTGCATTAAAGAAATGACTACAACAACAACAACAAAATCAACTGTACCACACAATACAGACCCCCCAAAAAAAAGCCCAAAAAAAGTGTAGAATTGACCCATGGGAGAAAAATCAAAAGATGAAACATACATGAAAATATTTCAAATGTTAAAATAAATAAATGAAACATTTCAAATTAAACTCCAGTCTATATATCATTGATTCTCCTTTTAGCTTCTCAAGCTACCAGTTTTAATGTCTGATAACTACATATAATGGCCGCATATGATGAAATTTTAACTCCTAATTCTCAATTAGAAGGAACCTAACTAGACCTACTTTGAAGAGAATGTTTTAGAAATGTGTATTGTATTTTCTATGTCTTGGTGATTTCTGAACTTCAAGATAAACACAAAAA
>CAJQZJ010034331.1:5269929-5290905 GCA_907164525.1 Lophiomys imhausi
TGTGTGTGTGTGTGTGTGTGTGTGTGTGTGTGTGTGTGTGTGTGTGTTGCCACAGCACATGTGTGGAAGTCTGCAAACAAACCTCAGGCATTGGTCCTGTTTTTCTATCTTGTTTGTGATAACATCATGTTTTATGCCAGGGAAGCTAGTCAACCACCATCTGTGGGCTCTCCTGTCTGCATCTCATCTCTCTTTAGGAGCATTAGGATTATAGGTATGCACTGCCTCACTCAACTTTCTATGGTTTCTGAGACTCTGACTCGTCCTCACACTTGTGTGGTAAGTACTTCATCCACTGAGCCACCTCCTATTCGCCCAAGAATATCATATAATATTTATGTTGGGAGTATTTTCAATACACAAAAATCAAATAAAATTCTAAAGTAAATGTAATTATGTATAAACATTTCAAGGGATATTTTCAATAAAAAATTTATTTTTGAAAATGATTCAAAGTTGTGCTATGAAAACACAAAGCTCAGTAAACTCTTTCCTTTTCATGATACAGAGATAGTTAGTTATTATCAAAGAATAAAACAGATAGAGTTTCAGAAAACAGTGATTTCATTAATTCTCATCAGTTGTAGGTAAGGTACAAGTAACATGCACACATTTTTAGAACGCTGAGCTATTATTATTCTGTCTTTTAATGAATTAATGAAGTTCACATCCCACTGTTTGCTAGTATCTACTGTACATAAAAGAATATTTGAGAGTCCACATTAGATGAGTAGTCTCTGTCATATTTATCTATATAATTATTTCAACTTAACATAGGCAAAAATCTTATTTAACATAATTTTTATTGACTCGTTGGGTATTTCTCATCATGTATTCCAATTCTACTCATCTCCCAATCCTTCCACATCTGCCCTTCAGCCTCCCCACACAGGAAAATAAAAATAAAAATAAAAATTAGAAAATAAAATAGAACCACCTCCACAAAAAAAAAAATCTTGCTGACCCCCTAGGCAATGACCTGCTCCTCTATCAACAGCAGCCTTCTGTACATGTACCATTCTGCTCCTCCATCTTTCCTGTCTATCTGTCACATATTTATTTACCTTAGTGGCATTGGAAGTTCTGGTGTGTCATCTAGTATGCCCTTTTGCCCAAACAGCTTTACCTGCGAATGCTCATTGCAATGAGTCATTAGTCTAGTTTAGATCCTCTAGAATCTGCCACACCATCATAGAGACTCTCAGACATCCTGTTGTTTCCCTGAGCGATGAAGATCCTACGTCTGTGAATCCATGGGATCAGCCCATTCATGCACTCAGCAGCTCACATATGGGCAAGTGTTGGGGTGGACCAACTCAAAGCCTTGGATCTGGGACTCAGTGATAGCTGAGTTGTCAGTCTTCCAGGTCTCCCCTGTCTGTGCCACCAGGGCCAGCTCTTCCATACTACCATGGCAAGATGTGAGGCCATCTTTTCCCACATTTGGAAGCCTGTGAGAGGTAGCACCAGCTCAGCATGGCCCTCAGAAATCAACATGGCTTCGGGCTGCAGTACAGACAATAGACAACCTTTACAGACCAGAGCCAAAGACATCAATACAGACCCTGGCTGCAATACGATTATGGACCCAGACAGGGCCCTCAGCAGCAGCACAGACCTGACATTACTATGACCTCTGGTGGCAGCACAAGTCTTCCACACCTGGCTGTTTCCTGCCCTCTTTGGGTTTCCAGTTTCACCTCTCTTCATAGCACACAAACTGTTCCACTTCTCTTTCTTTCTCATCTTCCACCACATACTAGCTTGTTTTCTGCTGGCCCACTGAGGACCAGGCACAGCCTGGTACTCTTAACATAGGGTTTTATCATTGAATATTATTGACTTATCTTTCTAAACTCAGATATTCAATTATTCTTCAATCTCATTTAGATTGGTTCCTCATTGTTTAAAACTCAATTGACATCATGTTTTCTCTGGATTTTTTTCAAAACATAGGCAAAGTTGAATACATTTCTTGAACAATCCAAGTGATGACTCTCAAAGGGTTTTCTTTCTTATTCATGCTGTCTCTATTGTACACATTTATTTTTTACTGAGCTAGGGCTGAGGAATTTTGGCATCTTGCCAGCTACTCTTAGCAAGAGATAATTAAGACATAAATGCATTTCAGAAATCTTACAAATAGGTTTGATACAATAGTTACTCTTCTCATGACTGTGACAAAAGACCTGAGCAAAAGATTCTAAAGAAGGAAGAGCTCATTTTGACCCTTTCTTCAGAGTACCCACCTATCTTGGCTAGTGAGCTACTGGAAGTGTGAAGCAGCTAGTCACATCACATCCATATTCAGAAGGGACAGCAAGATGAATGCTAATCCTCAATTTGGTTTCTCCATGTCAGTTAGTACAAGACTTCAGCCAATGAGATGGTGCCACCTACATGCCCATATACCAGATAGGTCTTCCCTCCTAAGTTAAACCTTCTCCGAACCACCAACCAGTTTACACACAGAACCATGTTCCAATGATAATTCTAAACCTCATCAAATTGCCAATTTCCACATCTTTTGGGGAAAGATAGAAATGAAGTAATAGAGTGCTGTATTTATAACATGTGGATTAATTAAGGAAACTTGGGCAAACTGTTGTTGATTTTAGTTAGGGTCATAGCAGAGAAAAGAAGAAAACAGTCACATGAGATCAGTTTAAAGATAACATGAGAATTAAGGAAGATAGTGTGAGGTGAGCTGGGTTGGAGTAGATGATGATGAATTTATAAACAAAGGGTTCTGCATTGCTTGACTTTCTCTTTATTTGACAAAATACCCAACAAAAGCATCTTAAGTAAGAGTAGCTTATTTTGTCTCACAGTTTTAAGGAACAGTCTATTCTGGTGTGGAAGGCATGGAAGAGACAATGTATAAGAGCTGGTCATGTTTCTGTAGTCAGTAAGCAGAGAAGGAAGAATGTTGCTGAAGATGGTCTTCCTGAATTAATATTTTTTATCTAGAAAACCCTTCAAAGTCATTCTCAGTGGTTTATTCCCATGGTGATTCTACATCCTGTCAGATGATTATCAAGATTAATCATCACAGTTTCCCCCTCAATAACTTTCTAGTCAAACACATCACTTTAAAGACAACTTTCTACCCTTTGACTTTGTAAGTGTATGTCCATATCTTAAGCAAAATGTGTCAGTCCAACTTCAAGGGCCCTCTTAACAATCTAGTGTCATTTAGAATTCCAACTCTTTTGTGAGACTTGCTCACTTAACTGTGAGATCTTATAAACTCAATACAAGTTACAAATTCCAATGTAAAAGCCCCAGGAAAACATCTTCATTCCAACAGGGAAGAAAGAGGTGAAGTAAGGAGAGATGGGACCACAGCAAGACTGAACTGTAGCAGTGTGTTCTCCATCCTGCAGCTCCATGTGTAGGACATGAAGGTAGCATAGCATCTGTGTTCCAAGGCCTGCTAGAAACATACTCTACAATCTTCCACCGGGAGCACTTATAGCCTCTTTAACAGGTGAGCTCGATTTCTCATATTCATCTTTCCTCAGAAGAGGTATAATGGCTGTGCATCTCCAATATCTATAGATCTCCACTGCAGTATAGGACCTTCACACAGTAACTTCTCAGGGCCACATTTCAGGACTCCAGTCTTTCAAGGAGGCAAAAATTAAGACTGTTTCTCTTAGAGTCTCTCTGGAATTTTTGTATAGGATTACAATATTCTCCCCACTCAATCCTGTATCTTTAGTGCCCACAAAATCAGTAATACATGGACGATAGTGACTCATTCTGCTGCCAACTTATAATAGAGTTTAAAACATTTGACTCTGGGGAATCTCTTACTTAGGAAGTTACTTTTAAGGAACATGGAACTCTCTTGGTAGCATTTTTAACTTAAGCTCTGACTCTTCAAATATAATTTCATTTTCATGAGATTGAACCTTCTTTTTACTAAAGTACATGGTATTTCCTTTTCTCTTTGGTTTAAAATAGGTCTTCTCTCATAAAATACTTCCTAACCACAGTTCCCCTTCCCTTCATGAGTCTATACCCAACACTACTTTGAGACTGTATAGTCCAGAGACTTAGGATAGAACCAAACATGACTGGTCTAAAAAAATCAATGAAATGATTCATAATGTTATTCTGCTATCCTCATAGATCAGTGCCTTTTCCAGTTGTCAGGAGAGAGATTTCTCCAAGCATCAGATGGGAGTGAATACAAATTCTTCACCAAAATATCACAAAATCAATAAACCCTAGTGTAGTTACCAATAGAGTCCTTGTTCCTCTCTGAAATCTTGTGAGCTGGCCCTTCATTGTCTGAGATTCTCTACATAGTATGGTCTTCCAAACTTGCACCAGAATAGCCCACTGGAGGCCTCCTGGAGCCCCAAATTCTCAACTGTTCCACATTCATTCCACAAACCAGTTCCAAAGTTGTAAGAACCACATGGTGAACTCAGTCACACCATTGGATCCACTTCTTGGTACCAATTTTCTGTGTTATTTCTCTTGTTACTGTGACAAAAATACCTCATAAAACAATTTAAGGAAGTAAGAATTTATTCTGACTCACAGCCTAAAGTTTCTATCATCATGATGGAGAAAGAATTATGGAAGGAACATGAAGTGCCTGATGACATACCATCCTCAGTCAAGGGGTGGAGAGAGGTGAGTGCTGCTCTTCAGTTGTCATTCTTCTCAGTGCTCAGTTCTGGATTCTAGCCTACTGAATGATTGCACCAACATTAATAGTGAGTCTTCAGGCTTCAGTAAATTTAATGTAGAAAATCCTTCAATTATAATCCCAAATGGCTATTTCCATTGTCATCGTCAAGATGACAATGAATACTTACCATGATGTGTAAAGACAAAAATCATGAGCTACGAAATATCCATAAAATGGACTAATCTGAGGTATATCTGTCATGTTGTTTCCAAAATGAGTACTCTGATACAGAAAATGATGCTAAAAGGGAAAAATCTTTCCAAAAATAATTGTCTTATTAGGTCATAGCAATTGTTTGGAACCTATAGAAACCAAGATAGTGTCACACTGTTTAAAAGAGTTTACTATTATATAATTGAAATTTTTAGAGGATAAGTCAGATAGGATCCATCAAGACTGAAGGGGAGGGGAAGGTAAGAAATATGGGTCCAATATTCAGTTATCAATGAGTAGACTCAAGAGGCTATGAAAACTTCCTGATATAAATTCACAGCACATGTTTTCTCAGCTTTTCCATAAGCTTAGGAGCATTTCTGTCAAAAAAAAATCTTTAAGCTTAAGGTTGTTCTATCTGCAACATTCTCCTGACCTACTTTCTTAAAATGTGAATCAAAATTGCATGAGATTCAACTGAAATGTGTTTTTTGAATTCTCAGGATGACTTTTACTGATCACATAAATGCAAACAGAAGTAATAATTTATACTCTTTATTAGATTAATTCTAAATACCACACATTTTAACACCATTAATTTCAAAGTTTATACCACAATGCAATGATGATACTATAGATTAATATGGCTTATTCATCTAAAATCTCTTATATAGTCATAAAACTAATGAAAGAGTATGAATAATAGAGATACATACGTACATTTAATATGAGATGAAAGAAATAAACAAACAAGAATATTTGGTATATGCATCTATTTATTTAAGTGGCAAAATCTAAAAAAGGTAATCTATAGCGATGAAAAATTTAAGACTTAAATTTTAGGAAGATGTAGATTAATAAATCGTAACTATAGCATTGTGTTTAGTTTTAAAATACATAGACAATTTTATGGCTTGGTGTAATGATTTTGCTATTTTAATATTCAATAAAAAGCTTAGAAAGTCACACTTCCTAACATCAGGGAATGTAATATTTGAGGGAAAATGTGGCTAGGAGGCCAGGTCAGGTGGGAAATCAGTGAAGCTGAGTATAAAAGCCAAGACACTGACCTGAACTAGGAAGAAATGAGAAAACTAAAACTATAGTATTTAGAACATAGATAAGACTAAAGAAAAAAGACATAACTATTATGGTAAATAAGAATCAAGAATTACTGATTTTTAACTTAGAAATCCATGCAAATATAAGTTTATTAATTTAATAGGAAATATTGGCAGGAAAATGACTTCATAGTATGCAGGAATGTTTTGATAGTATTTTATGTAAATGTGTTAAGTGTGAGATAGCCAAGAAGAGATGGTAATAGGGCAAGTGAATAGTCTGGAAAGGATGAATAAGTAGCAATTGAGAACCATTTACTAAGGCATTCATTGAATCAACCTCAGGAGTTAATAATAGGTATGGTAGCCCCTTAGAGAGAACTCACAATAACTTGTCATTCTTTTGTTTTAAAATAACAAGTGTATCACATATATTTTATAGAAGATATTTATGTTTATTTAGAAGTCTCACTACAGAGCCTAAGATGATCTGAAACTTAGTATCCATCTGCCTCAGCCTCCTGAGTGCTGAGATTTCAAGCCTGTGCCCCCACCAGGTAAAGATACACTGACTCTTAAGAAACTACTCATTGGTTTTTATTTTAATTCCTAAGTGAAATTCAAGCAGATGTCACTTTTTATCTTAGAAATTTGCCATGCTTAAAACCACTCACAGGGGCCTTGACATATAGGAACTGAGCCAAACAAAGGCAGGAAACAAAGGTTTGTGATTCTGATCTATCACTGACATCAGAAAAAAACAGAAAGTTGTGATATTTTGAAAACCCAAACAAAGAAAGCAATGGACTTATTTTCTAAGGCATCATAAATGCTCAGGCATGAGATTAAGATCAAGTGATTCATTTCTTAATTTCTTAGAGTAACTGTGCTGTACTGTGGAAGGTATTCATAACCTTGTTCTTTCTGTGCCATATTGGCTACTCTGGACTGAAGAAAAATAATCTTAGCTATATTTGATAAAAGGGTAACAGAGAGTGTTTTCATTAACACTGAAGGTACACCTCCACTCTTCACTGAAGGTTCTACTCCACTACAGTTCTGACACAAGCAATGATCTTGACTATTCATAGAGATGAAAAGGGTCCTAGCAAACATTGCTAATTTCCCAGTATTGAGGAAAGCTCTCTCTCTCTCTGAAGTCTAATGTCTTATGAGTATTTACGCAAAGACTATAGTGTAGCAACCAGTTTTATTTGTACAGAAAATGAAAAGTTTCCTTCTAAAACTTTTAGATCTTTATGTTCATGTCAACAACCTTAAGGAACACTGTCTAATGTTTTAGGGTAGCTTTTCAGGAACTTGCTTCTGTCTTCTCAAAGAGAATTGTCCTGTCTTTCAGAGGCATGAGTTTTTGTATATCTAGGTAGGATCTCTGGGTAGTTAAAGCAGAAATCCATCTACTGGCAGATCTATCTTATGGTTTCATGCATTCCTGCTTCCATCTACCTCTGAATGAGAATCTTTCAAATCTTCATAGTGCACCTGGAGTGTTTTACAAGGATGGGAAACAGAAGTATCTTCCCAGCAGAATATCAGCATTGACTCCCATACATCTGGCACTGGGAGCATATGGATCCGTCATTAATCAACAGTAGAGCACAGCCACACTTCAGGCACTTGTCACGCAAGTCAGTCATAGAATAACTATAATTAGACATTGCCAAAAGGCTGCCAACATCATCATTTGTAAGACAGTACATCTCAAATGAGCTGTGGTGAAACACCACTGGAAACTTTTTTTCTACTTTTATATTTCTTTTCTCCATTCTGTGATGCATGAAAAGTATCTGATGCCACAGTGAATTCTGTGGCCTATTTAATGAGACTCTACTGGTCATATGTCTTGCAATCTTGATGATGATAAATTACTACACAGTTTCTATAGAGACTGCTCTACAAATTAAAGTGGTGTTTTATGCCAGTTAATAATAAGCAAGTTAAGAATGCATGAAGTTTACCTCACCTACTGAGCATGGCCACAGCAGTACTGCATACAGCAGGGACTCACAGCTGATTAGGAGCTGCATCTCAGTGTTCCTGCTCACCATGAGAAGAGGGGAGCATACTGCATGTATCTCTTTCAAATTCTTACAAATTTAGAAATCATATTCTAAACCATTGTAAGTCACACAGTTTTTAATCTTTGTAGTTAGCATGCTATGGACTAGGCATTTCTTTCAACTTTGCCTACAGCAGTGTACATCTGAAACCAAAGCCTGATTAGAAAGCTCCATTCTCCCCCTTTCTCACAGGATAAGGCTTAAAATTCCTAGTAAGGGTGTATCCTAGAACACTTTAGTTCACTTTCATTACGCCTACTTAGATTCTACCTGTGTCTTTCTTAATTACAAGTCCTTGTTACCTAAAGCTTAGGCTCCTGGAACACACACAAGGTCATAAGTGTGTGTATTGGAAGTCACCCACTGTAGACTTAATGAATTTGGTAAACTTAGTCAACTCATATAAATATGTAATATGCATTTATTTATATGATTTATGAATTATGTGAGACAGGCCAAGTTCACAGCACTAGAAATACATCTGAGAAGAAAGGTGACAAAAATCCTTATCTTTGTCAAAATTCAGGTCTGAGAGGAAGACAGATAAGAAGAGATGGCTCAGCGGTTAAGAGCACTGGCTGCTCTTCCAAAGGTCATGAGTTCAATTCCCAGCAACCACATGGTGGCTCACAACCATCCATAATGAAATCTGGTGCCCTCTTCTGGCCTGCAGATATACCTGCAGACAGAACACTGTATACGTAATAAATAAAATCTTTAAAAAAAAAAAAAAAGAAGTAAAATCTTTTAAGAGAGAAAAATAAAATATGTACTTAGATTGTTAGTTATGAAGGAAAAAGCAAGGACACAGTTGTTGGGAGTTTCCTAATATTTCTAGCCATTGGTGGGAGTTTCCTAATATTTCTAGCTGTTGGACAGTACAGGTGAGCCAGATTCCATTACTTCATCAAAATAACATCATTACTGTTTTATCTCTTACCTTTTCATCATGCACAGTGAAATGCTCCCAGGACACAAAGGATGACTTGAATCTTGTTTCTCTGTTGACAGTGTTCTCCTGTATTCTACCTAGATAATTTGAGCTTATCTTTTAAAACCCAAGTCAAGTTTTATCACCAATAAACCATCTTTTCTCCAGGAGAGAGTGTTAGATTGTTATCCTAAGGTTAGGAATTATCACATTGACTTTTGATCATTTGCTTCTGATAAGCTGGCTGCCAGAATTTGCAACAGTTGATAGACAAAGGTCTTGGCTATTTACTCACTAAAATCCCAGTAGCCTATGCTAGACCTGGCTGTCTGCGGGGGCTCATGAAACGCCTGCTTGAATAAAATCAAGTAGGCTGAATTGAGATAGTGCCTAAAGCAGTGGTTTTCAACCTTCTTAATGCTGCAGCCCTTAAGTACAGGCCCTCATGTTGTGGTAAACCCCAACCATAAAATTATTTTGTCACTTCTTCTTAACTGTAATTATGCTACTGTTATGAATCCTAATGTGTATGTCCATGTTTTTCGATGATCTTAAGTGATTCTTGTGAAAGGATAATTTGAGCCCCCAAGGGGTCTCAATCCACATGTCAAGAACTGGTGACCTAAAGGATGGAAGCATTTCTTGTTTTCTGATATCATACATTTTGCCCAGATCATATCACATGCTCCTTTAAATACGCTGATCTTGTTTTGAATTTTGCATTGTGATTTGTAATATATGATGACAATGTTTGCAAATACTCTGCAATGTACCTTGACAAATTTATCTATGTAAATCCTACATTTAAACATCTAAAAAATAAGATACTTCTGAAATTCAGGATGAAAACAAATAAAAGAGAAGCAAATATATTTGTGTGTGAATATAATGATATATATATATATACACACACACATATATATAACATAGTCATACTTACATAAGTAGCTACATATACAAGTATACACATGTATATATGTATGAAGTAGAATGTATTTAGAGTTCTGCTCCTGTTCAATAAAGCAATTGATCTCTAATGAAACATATTGTGGTTATTCATAAAACACTGGTATGATCTTAATATGTTAAATTTTTGAAAAACTAAACTGAAATTGAGAGTCCTTTCATAACATAAAATTAGCTATTATTTATCAAAGAATTATGAAGTGTAGTCCATTGCACTATGCTCCTCCCATTGTTGTAACTCTCATGTGTTAGACAGAGTGAAAACTTAGGATTGTCTAATCACAATTGCTGAGGACACACAGTCAGAACCTTGAGTCTGGTACAAATTTACTGTCCTCAGAGTCCACTTCCACTTCCCTTGTATTACTCTGCCAAAAGCATGGACTCTAAGTAGAAGAATCCTATACTTTAATCCACAGACCATTGCCGGTATTGAACAAAGCAGAATATTGTTCTTTAGTGATTGTTAAGAATCCTCAACAACAGAAGGAATTAAAGATGTGCTCCACCATCCCTGGATCGAAGTTTTTCTCTATTTAGAGCTTGTTTTGTATCAGGCTGACCTTGAGCTCTGAGATCTGCCTGTTTCTGTCTCTAGTGTGTTGGGATTAAGGGTGTATTCTTTTCAAATGATGGGATTAAGGGTGTGTACCATCACCACCCTGTTCCTTGTAACTCTAGAATTTATAAGACAACTAACTCTATAGTGTTCCTCCTGTCTCTGCTGAAGTTAAAGGCATGGGCTAACACCACGCATTTCATGTATTTTACCTTAGCTCTAAGTTTTTTCGACTCTTGGCAGTTTATAAAACCAGGTTGAACACCTGTAACCTTTAATTTATTTACAGTGTTTTAAACCTGTTACTTCTTTTTTTTTAATTAATAAATTTATTTATTTGTTGCTTCAGGTTACATCTCCATCATATTGTCCTCTTTCCCCCCTTCCCAGCCCTGCCCTCCCATCCTCTACCCCCTAACACTTCCATCTTGCTCCTCTGGAGTAGGGTGTCCCTACATAACAGTCCCTTGCCCCAGGTCTTTGATCCCAAACTTAGAATGCAGAGACAGGCACATAGGATTTGGAAGGATTTAGGTTTAAAAGCTACTTACAAAAGGCATGCTCAATGCAAACAAATTGTCCTTTGAGATCTCAAAATATATACACTAAAGGTTTGCTTAGCTCCAAAATAACAAAATAATTTCTTCTTTAATCCAGATTAAAAGATAATACTTTATATATTGTCAAAAAACCAAATTTGCTCCAGGAAAAATATTACCTGAACCCCTCCCCCCCCAAAAAAGGTAATTGTCCCAGAGTTAGGATTAGGGCAGGATTCTGTTCTTATCTTTCCAGGAGATTTAAAGCACCCATTCAAGGAATCCAGGGACAACTGGACAACGGAAACCTCAGCAGAAAACAGATCAGACACCAAAGAAGACGAGGGGCCCAGACGATCCAGCCTTGCAGACTTCCTCAATAGCTGTTTCCTCAAGAGTCTGCAACCACAACAACTCAAAATCGCTAAGATTGTTCAGCTCCAAAGACTGCTCCAGCCAGAACTTCAGTAAAGCCCTGAAGATCAGCTTCTTTCTACAAACTTCTTAGGACATCTAAATAGCTGAGCACAAAAGGACTGAACATCAAATGATTCTATTAACATTTTTAACCATTTTTCCATTCTTATTTGGGCCCCAAGCAGGTTTACCCAAATCAGCAGGTAGTCATTTTAAGAGAGTGACATCCCATTCCCAGAAGGTGGGGAGGGTGTTCCCCCACCCTTTGGTTATTTGATGGATAATAGAAAATTTTGTTATTTAGGGGAAGAGACTACAAGCTATTTAAATGGTCTTGTTAAATGGGTTTTGGAGGTTAGACCCAGAGACTTCTCTCTTTTTCTTCTCTATATCCTTCTTTCTCTCTTTCTCTCCTATGTAGGAGTAAATAGACCTGAGAAAAAAATGGGACACAGACATAGTATAGGAAAGATCAAGAAAAAAGGACAGATTATTGAATATGCCCTTATACCTTTGTATATTGATACAAAATTAATATTATATTTAGATAAATTGGTATTGATCATTGTATATTAATGCAAAATTAAGATTGTATTGGACTACATCGGTATTGATCTTTGTATATTGATACAAAATTAAGAGTATATTTGGCCACATTGGTATTGATCTTTGTATATTGATACAAAATTAATGGTAACGATTGTTAAAGGTAGTGTACCTAGTAATGCTTAAAAATGAAATGTGAAGTTTTGGCCTTTTGATACCAACCATCATAAATTGTTTAGGATAATTAAGATATGCAAACTCATAGCCATGCAAGCATGTCATTTTGTTAGTTACTATGACAGTCTATCACAATTATTTTCTAAGCTACTCAGAAATCAAGTTGTTAAGAGACAAGCAACATTTGCTTATCTAAATATAAGAGATAGATAGGGCGTCTTGAAAAACCCCAAGAGATCTGCAGAATATGGCATTCAAAGATGTTTTCTTAACTTAAGAATTTTTTTGATATTGAGACATGTCAGCTCCTGACAGCACCTCCTATTCTACTCCAAGTAGAAGATGAGCATCGAAGAATCTCCAGTGTGAGATGATTGAATTAGTGCCAAGCCTATCTCTTGGCAAGAAAAACCCCTTGCTTCAACTGTAGACAGAATGCTGTCCAAAAAAGAACAAAACTTGGAAGCAGGTAAGTTGACAGTCTAGCTCTGCCAAGACAGGATAGGTAAGTCCTTCATAATTCCTGCTCTACAATCAATGTCTGTCAGAGAAACAGGGCCAAACAGCTGAAGATTGATGCTGTAATGTATGGAGAGAGAATGGGAACTGTCCAGGCAGCCACTGGTATGTCATTTCTTAGTTTTGGAAGCTGCGGGCCCTGCACTTCCTATATAATCAGATATATTTATCCCTCTCAGGTCTCTGAGGTGGTTGAAGAATAGATAGCTAGAGTCTCATAATTAAATTTTGAGTTGTTTAGGAATCAAGAGGGCGTTCTGGATCTAAGAAGATGTTTTTAAAATTGTGAGGCAAGTTAGTATGAAAGCTGAGTTAGATATAGAACTTTAAACTCATGGAGATGATTAGATAGTAGAATGTTAAAGTCAGGGGCCAGATGCATATGGACTGGACATTCGGAATGTATTCTAAGCCATATAAACCTCATAATTGTCGCCTATTTATTTCTGTTGTATTGTATTTATTGTTATAGGAGATAGAACCATTTGTTGGACTGAAGGGGGGAGCTGTTTGGGGGGAAAAAGATCTACCTTAGACTAAAGAAAAAAAAAGGGTAGGGGATGGGGGGTTGAGGGGGGAGAGGGTGGAAGGGTGGGACAGGAGGGGGGAGTAGGGAAGGGATTGTGACTGAGATGTAACTTGAAGAAATAAAAAATAAATTATATTAAAAAAAAGAATCCTCAACAACACATAGACTTCTACAGATTATGGAAAGACCATAAAATGCCACTGTATGGAGTTTATTTATTGATAATTGAAATTGTATCACCTTCTAAAATCAGCATTTAAGTCATTACGATGATACTGAAAATAAGTACATAATCTGTTACTAACTATCCCAAATATTTTCCCTTATAGAACACACCTATGTTAGATTAACAACACATTTCTTGGATGATAGAGGAATTTTCTGTTTCCTAGTTACCTCTCCCCAAACTCCATAAGGTAATTGAAACCACAGTTTCTGGCACTATAGGTGCATTATGTCATAGATTTTAATTTCATAAATGGAACAGTTGTGTAATAATAACCTATTTGTCATTAGGTATTATCACATATCCAAATACTTCTGAGTGTATCCACCTACCCAGGAATTCTGCGACACAACACAGAATAACTATGTTTTGAGTGTTTGTGTCCCCTTCCAAAATCATGTTGAAATTTAATCCTTACTTTAACAGTAGGAAGAGATTAATTGATTAGTTTATCATGTATATGCCTTCATGGGTGGGAGAAATACTTCACAAAAAAGGCTACAAAACTGCCCAATCTCTTTGAGATCTTTGTCATGCAAGATAGACACCATCTAGGAAACAGAAATCAGACTTCTCAGTCTTTGGAACTATGAAAAACTAATTTATGCTTCTAAGTTACTCAAATATCACATATTTTGTTATTAGCATACTCATTAGTTAAGATGCCAAGTGTTTAACTGTAAAGGAGCTGTAAGTTGTCATTACTGTAGCGATGGTGAGCATCAAAACCAGAAACTTATATGCAGAAATAATTATTATATTAAAGTTATTAATGTTTCTTATTCCTTAGGAGAAAGGAAATATAAATAATAGTTTCAGGAAGATCTATGTTTAGAAAGCAAACTAATATAAAAATGTCTTATTGAAACCCACTAGTTAGTAAGCTAATTTCAAAATACAACTTTAAAAGTGAATTTCAACAGAATTACTTTGCGTGGGTGGACAATGTTATTAACAAAGACATGAATTAAATAAAAATCTAAGTACAAGGCCTGGAATAGCACCAAAGCTCAAGGAATATTGTGGAAGAGGAGATGAAAAAGAATGTAAAAATCAGAGGATGAAAAAGAATTCTGTGAAGTATTGTGAAGTACTATCTTCTGGCCATGATATGACAGTTACCAATATTCACAGTAGATGAGATGACATGTACAAGATCTGAAAAAGATCCAGCCAACCAAAATACTGATATGTGCTGAGGATTTATTAGGAACAGATAGTTGTTTGGGAGGAGAAAATCATACTTTATTGAGTATGTGGGTTTCTTATGTTGTAGTGAGTAATCCCACAACCATTTATAAACAGGCAATACTAAGTTTACTTAATGGACTATAAAAATAAAATAAAATAAAGGGACATGAAATTTCAGCAAGGACAGCATGAGAGAACATGGAAGGGGTTGGACAGGGAAATGTGGGCTGTGTATAATTATATATTTTGTATACTTGCACTAAATTATCAAAATACAGAAAAATAAATGCAAAATAACTAGAAACTTGAAATTAGAAAGAAATCTTTAATTATCTAAAATCTTTGAGTCATGAAAACTTTTGTGTCCCTTGAAGTTGAATATAAATGAGGTATACCATATTTAATCATATCCTTGTTCTGTATAATGTTATTCAGAATAGATTTATTATATTGATTAGTACAATATGCTGCTATAAATGATGAGTTTCACTATCTTCCCTCAAGTCAAAATTAGAGCCACTCTAGAAGTTTGAGGACAAGCATTTCACATTCACACCAGATAAGGTTATCATTAGTTGTAGTCAGAAATTAGGAGAAATTCTATGGAACACTGAGAATGTAACAGAGTTAACAAGGCAAAAGAAATAATTGCACTCTGACTACAGAGATGAAAATTAAACAGTAACTCAAAAATCTTTACATAGCACAATTCCATTGCCTGCATGAAGTCACACACATATCACATTAGAGAAAGTTTGTGTGCAATGATAGCAATGAAAGGCAAGAAACTTCATTGTAGCAAATGTAGCTGCCTATTTTAGCTTACTGCTGATATAGAATATAGTGACATATTCATTAATCTAACTAAACCAGACTGACAGCATACTTTCTATAACTTCTCAGAACAGTTCGATGACAAAATGGACACCTTGATGAGTGTTGACCAGGTGCTTCTGAAAAGGAAAGAGGCATGCAGAAAAGAGCATGTCCACTGCAGCATGTGTCTCTGAACTTAAGTACAGAAGCCCAAACCAGGCATATGTCTTCACTAACTTCAGGTAGACAAAAATGTCCAATAAATACTCAGAATGATGGATAGATAGATGATAGGTGAATATAAAGAGTAGAGAGAGATAATAGATGATAGAGATGGTAGATATAAATAGGTACAAAAATATATACATATATGTATATATACACCCACATATATATTACATATACAGTGCATATTGATTCTTTTTTAAATTAAAAATAGATTCTGCTCTCAAAATAATACATCCCAACCACAGTGTCTCCTCCGTCCACTTCTCTCAGCTACCTCCCACTTCCTCTTTCACTCAGATCCATTTCTTCTTCAGAAAGGAACAGGCCTCTAAAAGATGACAGTGAAATAGGACAAAACAAGATACAATAAGACAAATGTGTCTCAGAGTTCACCTTAAAGAGAGGGATCATTTATTCTGTCTAACAGTTTTAGCATTGCTTCTAAAAGATATTTTATTAAGTTCTTTGAGAATTTCATACATGTTTTCATCATATTCACCCTCCCTCACCTAATTCTTTCAAGAACTACACCCCTTCCTTTCCTACCCAGTTGTATGTTCTTTTTTCTCCTTCAAGACAAATATCCTGCCCATAAATGAATGGATTTGTAGCCTTCCTGTGGAGTGTGGTAAATTTTTCAGTAGTTATAATCACTAAGAAAACTTACTCTCTGCCATCAGTCAATAGCTGTCAATAGTTTCTGAGCTATAGCGAGAGCCTCATGTCCAACAACCCTCTCAAGGCTGGGATTTGGTCCTGGTTGAGCTTGCACAGGTCTTATTCACTCAGTTACAGATCTTATGTAGTCTTTCACAAGTATTGTGAGGTCATATGTTCAGCTTACTTGTTTTTTCCCAAAGACTGTTTTCTTGTAGTTAACCACTGCCTCTAACGTTGGCATTCTTTCCACCACCACCTGTGCAGGGATCCCTGAGACTTTGGACGAAAGGTACGATATATGTTTTCCACATAGGGCAGTTCCTGTGATTTTAACACACAGCCCTTCACTGTGCTGATTCTTTACAAATGATGGGAAAAAAATTGTGATGTTAGAAGTATTGAAACAGAACTGTAGCATCCAGCAAGCCGAGAGACTTGGGACAGGGTGCAGCTAAAACAAGAGATAGCCTCTTCCCAACAAGGCCATACCCTCCAGGGTTCCACCTCCTTCAAATAATATAAAAACAGGTTCCATCAATAAGTTTAAGCAAAGATTAGGTAAAAGCCCTTGTGACCTATTTATTTTTTTCATGAAATTCCTTCACAAGAACAACTATAGTGTGCTTTATGAATCATCTAGGCACCCTGCATTCCAGCTGATATTACAGCCAGGCTTGGCCATCATGCTTGCCATCTTGTATTGTGTGGATCACACATAACTTTGCCCAAAATGTGACAGTCCATAAAAATTATGAAAGACAGTCAGGTTGTGCTGGATAGGAAGAGAAACATCCCCCATAGGCTTAGTATTTGAACACTTGGCCATTAACTAGTGGAGCTTTTGGGGGAAGTTCATGGAACTTTTAAGAGGTAGAGCCTTGCTGGAGGAAACAAATCCCTTATTTTTGGTAAGCTTTGAGGATTTATAGCCTCACCTTTCTTCCTTTTCTTTTTCTCTTCTCTGAGGAATGAAATGTGGCCAGTAAACTTCCTGCTCCTATTGTCATAGTAATGGTTTCCCTGTAGTTAAGTGATGGTATCCCTTTGGATTTGTTTGCTAAAATAAACACTTTGTTCCTTAAGTTGTTTTTGTTCACATTATTTTGTTACAGCAACAAAATCAACCGATGCAATGCCATAACCATATATTCAATGAAGACTTAGACTGAAGAGTATAGGTTTCCAAGTCAGATGTCATTTATTGAGGACATAAATTATTTTCTGAGATGAACACTGATTAATTAATAACAGGGTACCATAGGCACTCATGGTCCTATACACTTATCCTGGGGCAGGAATATTTTCTGTTCCACCTTCTGCAGTTACTTGTGACTCTGATACACATTCTCATCCCTCAAATTAATTAGGAACACAGCTGTGAAAGCATTTTCCTATCAGTGGCTCCATCATGCAAATGGCAGAATGTTGATTGCAACAGCTGGCATTTCATCATTTGTTTCACTTTGCAGCCTTTGCCTTCTAATTGTATACATCTTTTACATATGTTAATGTGAGACTCACATGGAAAATGAGGAACAAATAAAGAATTGAGGTTGAGATTATAATAGCTTATTTTGCCAAGGTTACTAATGTTATGAGATGCTGAGGAAGCTGAAAAGCCATTTAAATTTCACTTCTTGAGAATGGGTATCAGAAAAATATGCTGTTATCACACAACTATAGTATTGCCACATGGAAGACTCCAACTTGCTAGATTATTCAAAATTCTGAAGATATGAAGATAATTTAGGAATCTTTTGTAATTTTTCCACAATTCACAGTATTTTCAATGTAAATGGAGAGTGTGAAGAGAGAGATGGAGAAGTAAGGAAAAAGGGAGAAAGAGGAGAGAGAGAAACAGACAGAGGGAGACAGGATAATTGTGTGCTAATGTATGTGTGTTTCAAGAATCAGTCTATCTTTTCCTCCTGTGGGTCCTAGTAATCAAACACAAGTCGTCAGTCTTGGTGGCAGGAATCTTCAGTCACTGAGCCATCTCCTTGGCTCCTTACAATTATCTCAAGTTAGTCAACAAATAAGTATTAAACACCTGCTTTATATAAACATTTTGGCTGACCAATATGTAATAAATATTATGTCATGTTACTTTGGATAATTCATGTGTAAAATAATGGTACTAGTTTTATTAATATAAGCAGCTACCATTTCAAGCACCTACTTCTAAGAAATATTCAACAATTTTCCTCTGCATTCAATTAGCCTTCATAATGATTTATGGGAAGAAAATTATTATCCTCTGTAGATTGTTAAGTATAATGATATCTGCTATGGTTTGGATTTATATATCTTCCTCCCACCTCAAATTCTTATTTGAAATCTAATCACCAATGTGAGAGCATTAGCAGGGTACACTTTGGGAAGATGATTAAGTTAGAAGGGCTGGACTCTCATAAGTGAAATTAGTGTTCTGCTCAAAGACACCCTTGCTCAGCCCACAATGTGAGAACCCAGAGACAAGACACTGGCGATGAACTAAAATGACCCTGCCCAGACATCAGATATACTAGTGTTGGTCATAATGTTCCTTGCCTCTGGAACTAAACAGGGGATTCTGCATTTGGTGGTACATAGAGGTTTTGCTTTTTGTTGCTGTCATGGCAACCCAAAACTATTAAAACAGAAATTTATTACACAGAAATCGGGTGCTATTGTAATACCTGGGCAGGTAAAATAGACTTGGGGCAGGGGAACAGCTGAAAGTTGGGGGGTTGTATTAGACGGGATCTCTAAAGAATAGAACTAATGAAATAAATTTATACCATGGACAGGTATATTAGATTGGCTTAGAAAATATAGAATAGATGCTCCAGTGATGGCTGCATGTATGCTAAAGAAGCTGAGAACTCACTGGGTGCTCATTCAACCTGACCAGATGCCTCACCAGTCCCAACCTGTTAATGGAGGCCTAGGGGATTCTTGGAGAGTCATGAATTTTCACTGCATAATGAAAGTCAAAGAAGCTGTTCCTAGGTTCATGAAGGATAACAATAGCAGCAGCAGCAACAGCAACAGTATCAATACATGCACAAGCAAGAATTGAAAGTGGACAAGCAAATGCAGCAAGGCATTTCTCTTTATACTTGGGCCACCACTAAAAGATGCTGACCATTTTGGAGAAAAGATTCTCACTCTCATTCTTTCTAGAAAAATCTCTTCACCCCTCCACCCACAAGTGATTCTCTCCAAGGCCATCCAAGTTTTCAACTAAAATAACTACCATGAAGGCTTTTCGAATCTGTAGAAAAGGCTTCCATTGCCATGGCTTGAATTAAATAGCAATTCATCTGAGATCTTGGAATGCAAAAGGTAAAGTTGTAGAGAAAGCCTCTCTCTTCTTAGAAATGCCTAAGGGACAAAATGCTGGTAGAAATGTGGCCATTATAATGAGGCCTCAGAAATAAGGACATAATATTGACACTTTGGTTGTGAGTCTAGCTTGTTACTGCTGAGCTATCTCTCCAGCCTGAGTAATATAATATTGAGTAATGAGAGGCCACTTTGTTAAAAAGTACAAGAAATTTTGTTCATGATTTTTTACGTTCTACTATCTTATAGATGATAGAATACGAGAGCAAAGAAATTAGATATCTAGCTGATAAACCATTTGCCAAGCAAAGTGCCTAGGGCATGATTTGACTTCTCTGCTACTAATGCTAGCATTTGAAAAGATCAATTATTTGAAGATATAACTAATATGAACATTTGTAATCAACAGGGAAGCAGCATATAGATACTTGTAAAATTGTCAGCTTATCGGTATTGTAAAAGTGGTTAGTACTCTGGCGAGAACACAGAGGATGTTGTATAAAGACAATAAAACATCTGTTAAAACGTTGGCCAAAGAGGACTTATTTTTCTAAGACAATGAAAGAATGATACTAAAAAGAATGAAATCACCAGTGCTACTACACAAAGTACAAAAATAGAGCTTTGGAAATCGCTGCAAAAATCAATTAGTGCAATGCCATGTGCAGCCATAGAGGGCACTGGTGACATGGAATTCCATCCCAGGACATACATCTTCAGAAGTAAGCACAGCTTAGTGTATCTCCTGTAAAGACCTATCATTTGAGTAGAGCCTAGATACTGAACCATTGCAAGGGTAGGCAAGTCTAAAGTCATGGAGAGAGGAACATTGTCACAGTGTAACCAGAGGATGAAATCCCCAATTACACTGTGTTCTGATGGCAGAGCTTTGCTTGTGTAGCTAGAGAACAGAGCATTTCATCAAAGGAGATTCTGGGAGCTCAAGACTCACAACTCATTGCTATGATATATTTTGGACTTACATGGAATCTTTTTTTTTTAATTTTTTTTAAATAATTTATTTTTTATTTCTTCAAGTTACATCTCAATCACAATCCCCTCCCTACTCCCCCCTCCAGTCCCACCCTTCCACCCTCCTCCCCCTCAGCCCCACCATCCTCTTCCCTTCTTTTTTTTTTTTTTTTAGTTTAAGGTATTTATTTTTCCCCCCAACAGCTCTCCCTTTCAGTCCAAATAATGGTTCTTTTTCTTATAACTATAAATACAATACAAAACAACAGAAATAAATAGGCCACGATTATAAGAGTTATATGGCTTAGCATACATTCCCAATGTCCAGTCCATATGTATTTGGCACATGACTTTAGCATTCTACTATCTA
>CAJQZJ010034331.1:5325905-5356561 GCA_907164525.1 Lophiomys imhausi
GAGATATAGACATAGCACAGGAAGGTCCAAGAAGAAGGGGCAGATTATTGAATATGCCCTTATACCTTTGTATATTGATACAAAATTAGTAGTTTATTTGGCTAAAGTGGTATTGACCATTGTTTATTGTGCAAAAATAAGATTGTATTGGATTACATCGGTATTGAGATTTGTATATTGATACAAAATTAAGATTATAGTTGGCCACAATGGTATTGACCCTTGCATATGACGTAATATTAAGATTATATTGGGCTACATAGGCATTGATCTTGGTATATTGATACATAATTAAGAGTATATTTAACCACAATTGAATAGATCTTTGTATATTGATACAAAATTAAAGGTAACGCTTCCTAATGGTATCATACCTTGAGATACTTAAAAATAAAATGTGAAGCTCTGACCTCTTGATACCAACCGTCTAAAACGGTCTAGGATAGTTAAAACAAACTCCTAGTCATGCAAACATGTCACTTTGTTAGCTACTATGACAGTCTATCACAGATATTCTCTAAACTACCCAGTAATCAAGTTGCTAAGAGACAAGCAACATTTGCTTATCTAAATACAAGAGATGGATAGGGCATCTTCAAAAACCCCAAGAGATCTGCAGAATATGGCATTCAAAGATGTTATCTTAAATCAAGATTTTTTTTTGATATCGAGACATATCAGCGCCTGACAGCACCCCCTATTCTACTACAAGTAGAAGATAAGCATCGAAGAACCTCCACTGTAAGATGGTTGAATTAGTGGCAAGCCTTTCTCTTGGCATGAAAAAACCCCTTGCACCAACTGCAGACAGACTGCTGTCCAAAAAGGACAAAACTTGGTAGCAGGGAAGTCGACAGCCTAACTCTGCCAAGACAGGGTAGGTAAGTCTTTCACAATCCCTCCTCTACAACAAATGTCTGTCAGAGAAACAGGACCCAAAGGCTGAAGATTGATGCTGGAATGTATGGAGAGAAAATTGGAACTGTCCTGGCAGTCATTGGTATGTTCTTTCTTAGTTTTGGAAGCTGCAGGCCCTGCACTTCATATATAAGCAAATATATTTATCCCTCTCAGGTCTCTGAGGTGGTTGAAGAATAGACAGCTAGAGTCTCATAGTTAAATTTTGAATTATTTAGGAATCAAGAGGGTGTTATAGATCTAAGAAGATACTCTTAAAAGTGTTGCAAGATAGTATGAATGTTGAGTCACATATAGACCTTTAAACTCATGGAGTTGGTTAGATAGTAGAATGTTAAAGTCAGGGGCCAAATATGTATAAACTGGACATTGGGAAGGTATACTGGGCCATTTAACTCTCATAAATGTGGCATATTTATATCTATTGTTTTGTATAATACTTACAGTTATAAGAGAAGGAACCATCTGTTGGACTGAAAGGGGAAACTTCTGGGGGGAAGAGGGTGGAAGGGCGGGATAGGAAGGGGGAATAGGGAGGGGTTTGTTACTGAGATGTAACTTGAAGAAAAAAAAATAAAGTATTTAAAAAAAAAAAGAAGATGGAAAGATCTCCCATGCTCATGGATAGGTAGGATCAACATAATAAAAATGGCCATCCTACCAAAAGCAATATATAGATCAATGCAATTCCTATCAAAGTACCAACACATTTTTTATAGACTTGGAAAGAGCTATTATCGATTTCATATGGAACAACAAAAAGCCCAGTATAGCTAAATCAATCCTGTACAATAAAAAAAAAAAAAATCTGGAGGTATCACCATCCCAGATTTCAAGCTGTACTACAGAGCAATAGTTGTAAAAACAGCATGGTATTGGTATAGAAACAGACCAGTAGATCAATGGAATCTAATTGAAGATCCAGAAATAGACCCACACATTTATGGCCACCAAATTTTAGACAAAGAAGCCAAAACGGCACAATGGAAGGATAGTATCTTCAACAAATGGTGCTGGTCCAACTGGATGTCCACTTGTAAAAGAATGAAATTAGACCCATACTTATCACCTTGTATAAAACTTAAGTCCAAGTGGATCAAACACCTTAACATAAGGCCGGTCACACTAAATCTACTAGAAGAAAAAGTGGGAGAAACCCTCGAAATCATTGGCACAGGCGACTACTTCCTGAACAGAACACCAACAGCTCAGGACCTGAGATCAACAATCAATAAATAAGACCTCATGAAACTTAAAAGCTTCTGTAAGGCAAAAGACACTGTCATTCGAACAAAATGGCAGCCTACAGACTGGGAGAAAATCTTCACCAACCCCACATCTGACAGAGGGCTAATATCCAAAATCTACAAAGAACTCAAGAAATTAAATGCCAAGAAACCAAATAATCCAATCAAAAAATGAGGGACAGAGCTAAATAGAGAATTCACAAAGCAGGAATCCCTAATGGCTGAGAGACATTTGAAGAAATGCTCAACATCCTTAATCATCAGAGAAATGCAACTCAAGACAACTCTGTGATTCCATCTCACACCTGTCAGAAGGTCTAAGATCAAAAACTCAAATGACACCGGGTGTTGGTGGCACACGCCTTTAATTCCAGCACTTGGGAGGCAGAGGCAGGTGGATCTCTGTGAGTTCAAGGCCAGCCTGGTCTACAAAAGTGAGACCAGGACAGCCAGAGCTGTTACACAGAGAAACCCTGTCTCGAAAAACCAAAAAAAAAAAAAAAAAATAAAAAACAACAACAAAAAAAGAACTCAAATGACAGCACATGCTGGTGAGGGTGTGGAGAAAGGGGTACCCTACTCCATTGCTGGTGGGAATGCAGGCTTGTGCAACCACTATGGAGGTCTGTCTGGCGATATCTTAGAAATCTTGGAATAGCTTTGCCTCAGGACCCAGCCATACCACTTCTGGGTATACACCCAAATGCCTCTTCACAGAATCATAAGGAAGTTTCCTCATCTATGTTTATAGCAGCCTTATTTGTAATAGCCAGAAACTGGGAACAACCCAGATATCCCTCAACTGAAGAATGGGTTAAAAAAAAAACTGTGGTACATCTACTCAATGGAATATTATTCAGCTATCAGGAACAATGAAATTATGCAATTTGCAGCCAAATGGATGGAATTAGAAAAGCTCATCCTGAGTGAGCTAACCCAGACTCAGAAGGATGCATATGATATCTGTTCACTTATAGTAGGATTTTAGCTATATAGTAGAAGGTATCGATACCACAAGAAAACACCAAAGGGAATTTGGACATAGACTTCTTATTTTTTATTTTTATTTTTTAATTTATTTTTTATATTTTTTTAATATTTTTTTTCTATTTTTTATTCTTTTTTTTCTTTTTTTAAATTTTATATAAGTACTTTATTTTTTTTCTTCAAGTTACATCTCAGTCACAAACCCTTCCCTATTCCACCTTCCTGTCCCACGCTTCCCCCCTCTTCCCCCCCAACAGCTTCCCTTTTCAATCCAACAAATGGTTCTTTCTCTTATAACAGTAAATTCTATACAAAACAGCAGAATTAACTATGCCACATTTATGAGAGTTATATGGCCCAGTATACCTTTTTATCTGTTTGTCTGCTTATCTGTTTGTTTCTTTTTTAGTTCTCTCTCCCGGGCAATGAAACCCTTTTCATTGGTGGTACTGCCTCGTAGACCCCCCCAATGACTGAGGAGGCTCATGGCCCTCATATGACCTCTCAACTGAGATGAGGGACTGTTATATAAGGACACCCTACCCTAGAGAAATGGGATGGAAGGGTTAGGAGGTAATGAAAAAAAAAATGAAATGTGATGTTTCAGTCTTTTACTACTAATTGTCATAAAATGTTTAGGATAATTAAGAAATGCAAACTAATAGTCATGCAAGCCGGTCATTCTGTTAGGTACTATGACAGCCTATACTAGTTATTTTCTAAGCTAATCAGAAATAAAGCTGCTTAGAGACAAGCAACATCTGCTTACCCTAATATAAGAGATAGATAGGGCCTCTTCAAAAACCTCAAGAGATCTGCAGAATATGGCATTCAAAAATATTTTCGTAACTTTAGATTTTTTTATATAGAGACATATCACCTCCTGACAGCACCCCCTATTCTACCCCAAGTAGAATATGAGCATCGAAGAATCTCCAGTGGGAGATAATTGAATTAATCGCAAGCCTATCTCTTGGTAGGAAAAGCCCCTTGCTCCAACTCTAGATAGAATGCTGTCCAAAAAGGACAAAACCTGGAAGCAGGTAAGTCGACAGCCTAACTCTGCCAAGACAGGGTAGGTAAGTCCTTCATAATTTCTGCTCTACAATCAATGTCTGTCAGAGAAACGGGTCCAAAAGAATGAAGATCGATGCTGTAATGTATGGAGAGAAAATGGGAACTGTCCAGGCAGCCACTGGTATGTCATTTTTTAGTTTTGGAAGCTGCAGGCCCAGTACTTCCTATAAAATCAGATATATTTATCCCTCTCAGGTCTCTGAGGTGGTTGAAGAACAGATAGCTAGAATCTCATTATTAAATTTTGAGTTGTTTAGGAGTCAAGAGAGTGTTATAGATCTAAGAAGATGCTTTTAAAATTGTGTTGCTAGTTAGTATGAATGTTGAGTTAGATATAGAACTTTAAACTCATGGAGATGGTTAGATAGTAGAATCTTAAAGTCAGGTGCCAAATACATATGGACTGGACATTGGGAATATACGCTAAGCCATATAACTCTTATAATTGTGGCCTATTTATTTCTGTTGTTTTGTATTGTATTTATTATTATAAGAGAGCCATTTTTGGACTGAAAGGGGAAACTTTAGGGGGAAATAAGATATACCTTAAACTTTAAAAAAAAGGGAAGAGTGTGGGGGATTGAGGGTGGGAAAGTAAGATGGAGGGGGGAATAGGGAGGGGACTGCGATTTAGATGTAACTTGAAGAATTAAAAAATAAAGAAAAAAATAAAAAATTGATCACAAAAAAAAATAAAAGAAAGAGATGAGGGCTCTACCAAGTCAATAGCTAGACCTCTTCATGTTTAATGAGTTGTGTGGGTGTTGTCTTCAGTAGGAGCCTTGCTGTCAGTTTATGGAGAGCAGCCTGTTGTTTTGGAAATACTTTGGTGGATTTCCATGGGACCTCTTGGGACAACAATGAAATCGGATGTAG
The DNA here is from genome assembly GCA_907164525.1 of Lophiomys imhausi. Taxonomy (NCBI): domain Eukaryota; kingdom Metazoa; phylum Chordata; class Mammalia; order Rodentia; family Muridae; genus Lophiomys; species Lophiomys imhausi. The sequence goes on from CAJQZJ010034331.1 coordinate 5,331,011, forward strand.
TCTATAGTTCCAGTACTGGAAGCTTTGTTTGCTGACAAGAGATGGCAGGTTTGGATTTCATCTTCTCTAGTATATAGAGACTTCATTAGGATTGCCTTCATAAATTGTAGAAAGTTTCTGCTGCACCAGGTTTCCATACCATGCTTCAAATACTCCTAAATTCTAGCTGTCTCTCTCTAGAGAAGCATTCCCTTCCTCAGCATCCTGTTTTCTTCCCCTCCCCAATGATCATTCCTACTCCCAGTTCACCCACAAAATCTATTCTATTTCTTCCTCACAGGGAGATCCATGTGTCCCCTCTAGACACTTTCTCTATACCTAACCTCTCTGGGTCTGTGGACTATATCTTGGTTATCATTTATGGAATGGCTAATATCCACATATCAGTGAATATATACCTTACTTATCTTTCTGGGTCTGGGTCACCTCACTCATAACTACTTTTTTTCTAATTCTATGCATTTGCCTGAAAATTCCATGTTTATTTGTTTTAATACCCAAGTAATATCTCACTGTGTAAGAGTGCCACATCTTCTTTATCCATTCTTCTCTTGAGGAACATCTAGGTTGTTTCCAATTTCTGGTTATTATGCATATAGTAACAATGAACATTTTTGAGAAAGTATCCATGTGGTAGGATGAAGTGTCCTTTGGGTATATGTTGAAGAGTGATATAGCTGGATCTTGATGTAGATCATTCCCATCTCTCTGAGGATTCACCACACTTATTTCCATAGTGGCTGTACAAGTTTGCACTTCCACCAACAATGAAAGAGTATTCCCCTTCTAGTCAACAGAAGTTGTCACTAGTATTATCGATCTTAACCATTCTGAAATGTGTAATATGGAATATCAAGGTAGTTTGATGAACATTTCCCTGATAGTTAAGGATGTTGAACATTACTTTAAGCATTTCTCAGCATTTGGATTTCCACTATAGACAATTTTGTTTAGATTTGTGCCTAAAGGCTGTTTTCTAAGACTTAAAGGGTGTATAGATCACAGTTCTGTCATACATCAATGAGGCATTCACCTGCTCAGTCATTGTAAGACAACCACACCAGGCATTGGTACTACCAACAACAGTATTTCCCCCCGCCCCTGGAAATATGAAACACAGCTTCAGACATTTGATATATAGCTAATGATCTGAGGAATACACATTTTTAATCCCAACCAATAAAGAAAGCCAGTCGCTTCAAGTTTAAATGGAAGCCATAGTTCCTGTTAAAGCCTCATTACCTTTTACCACAGACATTTGTCACACATAGCCTGCAGGGCCTTGATTACTGCTGACTTAACACACTACCACAGTGGTTGGGAAAATAGTAACTTAACAAGTTACCCTGATTCCCCAGTGAAGTGTATGTTCCACAAAGTTACCCTGATTCCCCAGTGAAGTGTATGTTCCACAGAGTCAGAGTAAAAAGAACAGAAAGAAGCAGGTGAGGGCTTTAGGGCAACCTAGTCTGAGGTATGCCAAGCTTTTCATATAAAGTGAAGTATATTATTTGTCTTACAAGTTCTACCATTAGAACACAAGGTGCCTGTTGAGCCACTTCAAAGTTTGGAGGCTATCATTGTCACACTGTGGACTGAGAACACACTTCAAGTCTACACAAGGGATAAATGAAAAGGCTTCAGTACGTGAATGAATGTTGAAGCAACCAGGGTACTTGGGTAGATAGAAATTTTGATGAAAGCTGCCTAGCATCTCAGTAGAAATGTTCAGCCAGTCTTTTGGTGCTACACAAAGATGATGTGTTAAATCTCACAACTCTCAAGGGCATCCTTACTAAACAGGCTTAGGATATAACATTCAATATTTGGAACCCACTTGAAGCCCCGCTTGGAGGTACAGTGGTAGAGGACATGCTTAATATTGTGACAAAACACCAAATGACTCTGTAAATGTAGATTCCGTCATAAGCCTGGTGGTTCCAAACTGACCAAACTCTAAGGTGAGGCCAGTAATTTGCTTTGTGTAATGAAAACGTTGTGCTTGAAATTGGGGCAAAGAAGATTGACTTTGAGGCTTGTGCTGTGTATCTGCTTCACAGATTTCTATTCTTTAGCTAACATGTGCTGTATCAAGGAGGTTTTCCTACAATGAGATAAAAGAGGGGAAAGACCAAAGCCTAATGTATGGATCTGATATGAGCCAAAAATGTATCTCTGCTTCATCCTATCCCTGTCCAAGAAACCTCTGAGGACAAATGTAGAAATCAGTCATTTTTGAATGGAATATAGACAAGAGCACAGAAAGTGTACCTCAGGTCCTACTTTGCAAGGATACTAGCGAGGTCTGAGGTAAGGATGCATAAGGAATCCTGGGCTATGGGAATGCATTTCTTAGGTTGGTTAGATATCTGGAGGAAGTGTGTAATTCACAAAGTAGTCTGGAGAAACAAGAATGTAGTCCTATTAGAGGGAGGTTTATGTACGTAGATTCTTAATACATTGATGTTAATTAAAACAGTCATCTGCAGATAAAAAAACAGAGGCAATTAGTCTAATGGATTGTAGTTGACCACTCTGCTTAATATAATCAATACAGTCATGAAGAGATATCATGGTGACAGTGTTGGGGACTCTATTTGAACTGAAAAACCTGAGATGGGCTTTGGAATGGCAGATTTAGGATAAGCATGTCAAGGATCTGACACCCTCTTCTGGCTTCTACAGGCATTGCACCCAAATGGTACACATGCATAATACATACAAATACTTATATGTAAATATAAAAATATAGCTACTTGTATATTGTATATTTGTTGATGCCATTGGATTAAATATGTTAATCTAGAAGGCATAAAAGTTAAAAGACTATATGACTAATTCTTCCATACTTAGGGTTCAGATAAATTAGATTACTCATTTTCAAAGATTATATATGGGAGGTTAAATTAAATGAAGTTCAATTGAACCAGAAGATACATTAACACCCGGAAAACTTGAGTTTGTAGACAGCCACATATCAGACAAGACAAAACATAGTGGTAAATTTATTAGATCTCGAAGTAGTGAGGGATTTTAAAACTAATGAGGAGAAGAGCGAGGGATTTCAGAATCTCAAAGTATTCAGTAGAGCATCCTTACGTGGTTCAAATTTATTATTACTAGTGAATAGGCAACTGGGAGAAGTATCTCATCAAAGTAAGGCTTCAAAAGGATCATGGGTTCAGGGGAGAAGGCAGGATTCACTTTAGTCTATATGAAGTACTTATCAAAGGTAGACAACTTCATGTATAGGTAGTAGAAGAACATAGTAATACAGGTTTTTAAGAAAGCATGTAAGATAACACAGAATACAAAGTAGAGAATTAATAATTTTAGTTGTGAACAGATTAATTAGGACTGTGTAGAAGGGCTGGTTTAGAGAGAAGAGAAATTGATATATTTTAACAAGAATAGGCATGTAGAATCTCAGTGGAAAGGCAAAATAATATTTTTAATATTTACATGATACAATTTTAGCTTTACTCATGAGTTATTGTATTTGGATACAGAGATTGAAACTGTACGTTAATTTTTGTAAAGAAAAAAAACAAAAGGAGAAAATAAACTAACTTAAAACAATTTTTCTCTTTTCTTTTTTTAATTTTCAGAACAAGATGATTGTTGAAGAATAGGAATAGTAAAACTGCTATTTTAGAAGTTGAACATTTAGAGATGGTTCATGACTGGGTGTAAGAACAAATAGGTGGACATAAAAAAAAAAGGAGAGGGTTGTTGCAAATAGTAAAGGAGGAATGCCGATGCGGGTTATTGGATTATTTCATCATTGTGGTGGCTAAGACCACTCTGATAATGTTACATGTGTTATTGCTGCAGAGAATGGTGATGACAACCAGCAAGATGATAAGGACATCAGAGAATGAGAGTTACTGACCTAGGCAGACATGATGGCAATAACAAAGTAGGTGGTAATGGTTCATAAAGTTTAATGATAAAACCTTAAAAGAAGCATTTTTGTTTTAGCCATTGGAGAAATAGTTTGGAAGTTGTAATGAATAAGACCCGGTCAGATAAAGTATGGACCAGAGCTTATTTAAAAATGTTAAAGTATTTTTGTCGTCCTCACATGTGTATATGTGCATATTATGCCTGCATAATTAATATGTGCATGACTGAGTTATCAGTAGGGTAGTCACTGATTAAGTTCCTTTTGTTCAAATAAATAACACCTACTAATGCTACTGCACACTATTCCTGTTAAATTCAGTGTCTCACAGAAAAGGAACTGAAAGTCCGAAAGGGTTTTTGTTGGGAAAAAGAGTAGACTCAGCAGGAATGAAGGGGTGACTATGTTCAAACATTATACACATACAATTTCGTATAGAGTTGTAAAAAATAAAAATAAAACATGATCAGGAAATTAAATATTAAGTTCTAACACTTAAGAGCACTTGTTGCTTTTACAGAGGATGTTTGGTTCCCAGCATCCACATGTGCCTTACAGTCAGCTGTAAGTCAAGTTTAAGGATCTGACATTCTTTTCTGGCTTCTGCAAGTACTGTATGCACATGTTATACATTCATGTATTCAGGACAGCACTAACACACATAATGTAAAAACAAATGCCAATGAAATGTGCTAGGGAAAATATTTTTCAAGGCCCACCACCTAGAAAAAGGCAATCAATACCCATTGACAGAGGAAGAATCAGATATTTTGCATAAATTATGGAACAGAAAACTGTAATAATGAGAAAACATGTGTTCAATCCTCTTATTTGATACTTTTGTTTCCCAAAGATTTGTGCATACCTTAGTACACTATTACAAATGTGTCCCTATTTCTAATGTCAACTGATAGTGCCTCATCAATTTGTAAGTTGGTAAAGATAAGATCCACCCCCACCCCCAGTAAGGGACAGCTGTGTTTTCTAGTAAACAAACATTTTGGATTTGGATATTGGACCAATGATGGTATCCAATTTAAATTTCCTGTTCCATATTACCATAAAACATGAGGTTAATTAGCTTTCTGGAACATGTATGTGAGTCATGATGTAATAATAAGGTGCTAAAAGTTTCCAAATACAGAACACTTGTCCTCAAATCGTAATTTAAAACCCCCAAATCAGCCTCTATTTCGCTATCCAGCATTCCTTCACTATTGCCTTTAGCAACTGTAAATTTCAGCATCTAAGGTGTCAGGAAGATTGATAGAGCATGCAAATTTTGTGTTTACTTTCCATTTGACAACTAGTCATTTTTTTTTCCAAATTCGGAAGAAACTAAGTGTAAATAATCACAATGTTTTTGGCCTGTGGATCGGTTGAGGACTGTGAATCTGTCTCTAGGAAATGGTGAAGGATGAAAGTGATATAGAGAGCAGGCGCTTGGCCAAGAGTCTCATTTCTTGCATTTTAGACAGGTAAGTCATCATCTCTGGTATTGGCAGATGCTCATATGTCAGTTCATATTTTCACTGACAGTGCCTACAAAGTAGTGAAAAATAAAATGGGGGGGCAATACATAATTTTTAAATTGACTTCCACCACATGTGCAATAAAATATTAAAATGTCATGTTATTAGATAAATAAATGTATTACTTTATATATATTCATATATGGATATCTATACATATATACTGAAGCTATGTATATAATTAATGTGAGCATCTTGCTCTATGTCTTAACTTTGCCTCAGTATAGTCAAACATTATATCAATAGAGTTGGCTTACTTCCTGATATGCTAAAAAACAAAAAAAACTAAAGAGATGTTGATTAACATAATGAGTGATTGTTAGAATTAGAAAATAATTACCTAAACTGTCTATTTTAGATATGGTAACTTAACATGCCTTGTACATATATGCAAATATGCATGCATAATATTATTTGTTCAAGCTACCCAGAATACTGCAGAGAAGATGCCAACAGTTCAAGTAAAGATAATAAACTAAAGTCTGTGTCATTCAGTTTGTTCATATCGTGTGGACCCTTCCACACTCAGCTGGACCAGCTTCCTACAAATAGTCATGAAGTTAACAGTGCAGCATGTAATACACTGTAGAATATACACAGACACTAAAGGCCAGGATGAGATTTAAGGGCTTTCATAGCCATTGGCTTGGTGTTGACTTTGTGGTTGATTTCAGGTAGAGAGAGACAATGAAAAAGTTTCCTGTGTGTAGGGAATAATGAGGCAAATGACAACAGCTGGGGTGGCAGGATGTTCCACCTAGGATTTAGTATGTATTTGGCCTTTCCTTCATGTTATTTCCACCTCCAAATTCTCACTGTTTACACCTACTCATGATCTCTGGCATAAAACTACCTGACTTCAAGTGTCAATCTGATGTTTTCTTGGGAAGTATGGAGAGCTCCTACAAATTTAATCTAGCTTTTTTTCCATTCAAATGATCAGTTTGGGGCACAAACACACACACATGCACCCACACCCACCCACATACACGCACATAAATAAATATATATTTGTAATAGACAAAATAACTATAAAACCTTGTATTTTCAGTTGCACAGACAGACATGATGTATCTTAAATATCACAAAGTGTAAATCCTCTATTGGAGCTACTAGAACATAATAAATGTCTAAAATCTTGCAGTGTTGTCCCATATTCTTTGCTCTCGTGACACTATTAAACACTTGTCTTGATGCTTGGTCACTATCCACTTCCCTGACACCAGGCACTCTTTCACCAGGAATCAAGTCACATGCCTCCTCCTTTTAGACATGTTACTCAATATTTTAGGGAAACATATACATACAGTTTGAAGATATTCACAAAACAGTGTGTCTAGAATGTTTTATCATGTAAATAGATCAACAACAATCAGTCATAGTTCAACTAAACACAACAACAACAACAATAACACATCCCCATATACAGATACAGAAAATATGTATTAACATTTAACTTGATATATATCACTGTGAAGAAATGCCTTTGTGATTAAGTTAAAGTAGGGAGACAAGTCTTAATTTTGCAGCACAAAATGTGCTGAAACATTCGAGCATAAGCTAAAACTGCAGCCCATTTCCTCTTCTTCAAGTGAGCCATAGTTCTGCTTTCAAAGTATTTCATGACATTGCAACACGCCCTCCCAGAAAACTAACAAGAATGTTCTTCAAGTTCATTGCAATAATAACTTCAAAAAATGCCTTCACTGTACATCTATATTATTATTTGATGGAATAACTGGGGACCCTAGGCTACACATGATGACATTTAAAAACTGACCACCATAACAACCAAACATGGCAGAAACTGTCTTAGTCATTGTATAAGAATAAGTTTTTTAGCGTTGCTTGATTTTCAAAAACCCTTCAGGACTATCAGAAAATTTTTGCTATGCAATTTTGGTAAATACAATATGTAATTTTCATATTTTATGATAATCAGAACTGATCAAAGCTTCACCTTCTTCTAACAGGAAGGCATTTCATAAGCCATGATCTTAAACACTGCTCCATAGAGAGGAGCTGCCTGTGTCATACAAAGTTCCTGCGTCTTTAGTAGTTTGGTTTTTGTTGTTGTTGTTGTTTGTTTGCTTTTCGTTTTTTTTTGTTTTTTGTTTTTTTTTGTCTAATAACAAACAGTGCCCCCCTGGCCAGCTTGGAGGACATGTGTTGAGATGAAAACTCACATAATGTGTCTAAATCTATAAATGTCTTAGAATTTCAGTGAACAAGAAGTTGTATAGGCATGAAATTAACTCATTTTCTTAACATACTGATTTTTGGAAGTTCTTGGTTGTCAGGGCATCGCATAGCTTATGTGAACTAATTAACTCCACTAACAGTCTTAAGGAGTCTATTTAGGAATTGGATAGGACAAAAGATTTGAAAATATTGGAAAAGGCTAAGCATTGTTGTTTTAATCCTGCAGCTGTGTTTCAATTAAATCACTGGCAGTTGTAAACAAGTCTGGACATCATCGTTGACTTCACTGCCTGGGTGTCATTCATTCCTGCAGTAAACTTTACCAGCTGTGTTTGCCAAATTGTGATTTCAATTTTAATTTGGCAGAAAAGTTAGGTGCTCACACCAGAGATTCACAGCTGGAATGAGCTTTGTTGGAAGCAAGTGGAGAATTTTCTAATGCTTTTGAACTTCTATCTATACCCATTGTTGAGACCAGGCCCAAACACACCATGGCAGCGGTACATTCTTAATTCTGACACATCAAACTGTTCTTTGTGACACATCTCAGTATAAGATTAGACACACATATGAATGTGTCTTACACTACATGCAACACTATTTAAGTGGTTAAAATGTAGCCAGCTGAATTAAAAAGTTGTATTAAACAAATTAAAAGAAACAAACAGGAAGAACAGGTATGGCCATAGATGCATGTATGCACTTTGAACACGAGTTAGTGGGGCACAGCACGACTTTATTGAAAGTGAAAAGGTATGTATACTCACCCATGGCCTCTACCACACACAGTAGTTTAGAAGCACATGGATCCCAGATCCTGTCTATTTGGGGAGAATGATAGTTAATGAGAAAAATGGCACTAACAAATTAGAACAAAGGAATAATTCAGGATGTGTCAGGATAGATGCAGTTATATTCAACTCTAACTAATGGTTGATTAGTACCCTAAATGGTAAGATCATCTTGGCACTTTGCACATTAATTTTGTGCTTAGTGACTATGTATTATTTGTAATTTGTTGAAAAATAATGACACCAAGCTTCATTTGTTGAGATTCCAAGAAAAAGAAAAGAAACATCAGTTCATCTAATTTTCACAGTAACCTCAGAGGTTGATGAATGTCGTTATCCTCTTGATGGCCTTGTGACTTCATTAAGATTTACTAAGTTCTGTGTGACAAAGAAAGGCTTTGAACATATATTGCTGGTTTTTCCGAATGTGATAAGTCAGAAGTCCCAAAGGTACAGGAAATTCCTCAATATTTGACATTCATCAGCTAATTAAGAATAAGATGTTTATGGCATTCTCTCCTTCCAGTGAGCTGTTATGTGAGAAGGACAAGTACTCTCACACAATGCATCTTTAGAGTAATATAAGATTTCTATAAATGGTACCCTCTCTTTTTGTTCACTGACAATTCTAACCCATCAGCAGTATGCAGCCTCATGCCAAAAGGGAAAGAAAAAAGTACCCAAGTCCTGTCCATACGGCAGGTAGTCCCTTCACAGTAAAAGAAAACTGGAAGTTAAATAAGACAAAAATGAATGTAAAAAATCTCAGACAGATGCGGAGAGTAAAGGGAGGGCACCATGGGGCTCTGCCCAGGTAGTGGAGGCTTCCAGAAGTAATGGAGACATGATACCCCTGGAATAACAACATTCTTCCTGGTCCTAATTTGTATCTCTACCTGGAGAATAATGGAGAAGAATTGGGGAACGTTTCTACCCAGTATGTACCTACCCACTGTGAGAGCCTAAACTGAACAACTTTTCTTCAGTAAAGCATGAAATTAAAAATAGGACTTAAAGCTTCATTGCTACTTAAAAGGAACCTTGTTTTTATACCTTTACATTAAGGGCTTAAAATTAAGTTATAAGGGACTGGGGAGATGACTCACTGCACAAGAATGAGACCTGATTTTATGTCACCAGCACCCACACAGATGCCAAGTGGACTTTGCTGCCCATCTGAAATGCACTTGGGAGGGAGGTATAGAGGATTCTCAGGACAAGCTGGGTAGCTCTGCTAGCTTGATTGCTAAGCTCCAAGTTCAAGTGAGAGGCCCTGCCTCAATGTATAAAGTAGAGAGCTCATGAGAAAGACACCCAGTGCCTTTATCTGCCCTTCTGTCCTCCACATAGGCTTCAACATGCACTTGCATGTATACCTAATACCTATGTGTACCCAGGCACAGAGGGGTCGTGGAGGTGGATCTGGCAACTTTATGGGTCGTGGAGGAAACTTTGGAGGTGGTGGAGGTAACTTTCGTCGTGGTGGAAACTTTGGTGGCACATCTGAATATACATACATGTACACAAACATACAGAGAGAGAGAGAGAGAGAGAGAGAGAGAGAGAGAGAGAGAGAATTATTAGAATACAGCAAGTAAGGTCATTTTGTGGAAATGAAAATATTGACTTCATTGCTGGAATGTTCTAGTTTGAATTTTTGATATACATCAACATCCAAAGTAGAATGAAATTAGTTGAGCACAGTTAACACAGAATCCTGGCTCTGTGAAATGCTGCTCTTTTGGCTTTCCCCTACAGATGCTGAGGTAATTGGTTTCATAGGAACTGATAGTTCAAATTACTTTTTAAGATTTCCTGCCATGATTTTCCTATCAAACAAAGGTGGAGAAATACTTAAATGTTACTTTAAAAACAACACAGATACACATCACATTCTGTGAACTTGGAGAGACAAAGCCAGTCCCTGTCTTCTCTAACAATCTGAAACTGATACTGAGGCTACTCTGGGCCAAATTACTAGTGTCAGGGTCTGGACTGTGGGTGCAGGGAGAGCTTAAGAAATCCACTGTCAACCATCAAGAAACAATCATGCAAACAACTCCCTGAAAACTAAAGCCAGTAGATTGCATATGTTTTATTTATTTATTTTTAAAAATTTATTCATTTCATATTACATATGTGTATGTGTTTTGTTTGTATGTATGTAGGTATTCTTTTTGTGTACCTGGTATCTACAGGAGTCAGAAGAAGGCTTTGGAATCTCTGGAACAGGAGTTATAGAGAGTTGTGGGCCACAAGTAATATTCTGCAAACCAATACCTAGTTCTCTGCCTGATCAAAAAGTACTCTTAGTTACTGAGCCTTCATTACTGCCTCCAAATATAGACTTCTTTCCTGTTTTGAAAGACCAGACTGGATCATAACCTTAGTGTACCTCTGACATGGAAACAGAGGTAAAAAGTACAGATTGTATTTGAAAAGTTGTTCAGTTTACGCTCATTTTGTTCCTTTTGGATCCATTAGGAGAATTGTCTTAAAATCATAATGGTCAGATGATCAAAACATTCTGATGTAGTTGTTCAGCCATTGGATAAAATAATAGGCAAATGAGTATAAAGGTACATAGACTCTTATATATGTCATCTTAAACTCCAAATGCAGAACACAGAGTAAGAAGTTGGAGCCAGAGTCCTATTTTAAAGCAAACCATAGGTTTGTCTGGAGCAGTGCCTCTGAAGAGCCTCTTCTGGGAATTGAGATGTGGAACACGAACTATAGAATCTAGAAAGTCAAGGACCTTGATATTACTTTTCCATCAAGACAAGGCTAAGTCAAAGTATACGTGATAATTTTGGCCAAGATGTCAAGACTTTTTGATGAGGCCTCTCTGTGTTTCTCCCTTCTTCCTCACTTGCTCATCACAAAGTAGTGACATAAGGACTAGTTTTATCAAGAGACTGAATTAAGGCTGCTCTTGAACACAATGTTTTGCTTAGCCTCCTAGGTCTTTTATGATCTCTCAAATACAGTCTGTACATTTACTTCTGTTTCCATGTCAGAGGTACACTAAGGTTATGATCCAGTCTGGTCTTTCAAAACAGGAAAGAAGTCTATATTTGGAGGTGGTAATGAAGGCTCAGTAGTCAACAGCACTTTTTGCTCATCATGAGTTTTTATACACTAGAAGTAAAATGTTAAGTCTATCAGTCATAAACTTAGGTTGCAAATCCCAATTCAGTGAAGAACTTCCTGACTCTGCTTCCATAGACCATCATTTTGACCATGAGTGGAAGCTTTCTCAAAGCTCTGAAAACATGAGAAACAAGTCTGAGTGTAAACGACCCAAATGCCCTTCATTGCCTTGAGCACTTATAATAGAATGCACTCCCTTGCAGGAGTCAGCATCAGGTCTGACCTGGTAGACCTATTCAAAGGAGCATCCTGAAGTGCCAAGTCATCCCTAAAAGCTAACAAGCCAAAGGAGAAGCTTTCAGTAAGAAATATACATAATATTAACAAAAGAAACTTAGCTTCTTCAGTTTATGTGCTAATCAGTCTGGGACTCCATCTAAAGTGACTTAGAGCAGTAGCATTCTCAGTATTGAGCAGTGTGTCTTGATTTACTATCAGAAATCCAAGACTGTCAGCCACACTCTGATGATGGTGACATGTATCTTCCAGATATGATCTCACACCTTTGTCTTTCAGAGGAGCAGCCTCACCCCTCTAAAAGTTCTGGCAATTTTAAGCTACCATATGCAGAACTGTTTATTTAAGAAAATATTTTTGTATTCTTGATTAAAGAAACATTTTACTATCTATCAAAATTGTCCCACCAGCCCTAAATCGTTGTCTCTATCTATATAGGTAGGGAGTTAGTAATTTTTGTGTATCACAAGTAATTTTGAGAGCAATAAAACATGGTTTACCTTAATCATCCTGTTTGTTATAAAATTCTCTTTGCCCTTATGGCGAATTGCATGAACATAAACAGACACAGCTTATTAAATTTGTTTACTTATAGCTTCAGCTGAGAGAAACTGGTATTCAACTAAAATGTATGTAATGAGTAAGGAGGGAATTAAAAGTACCTTCTAGTTAAAGGTACAGCATGAGCTAAGCCTGTATTTCAAACTACTGGTTGAGAGAGAAAAGATAATAATTTGTGGATGTTTACATTTTAGATAAGAATAATCCAAGCACAAATGTATCAAAGCAAATGGGCACCGGTGGAGACTCCCGCTTCATTATCTCTTCCTTTCTTTAACTGTTGGCTAAACCAGCAGGTGTTCTCCTGTAGTGGAATATAATATTGAAAAATACATTAGTAGAAAAGGAATAGAGACAATCAGAGGACATAAATATTCCTAAATGCCTAAAAAGAGGGAGGTGGGATTCTACATTCCAACAGCTTCAATTATAACCTCAAGTCTCACCCTGAACTATATCCTTGGACCTCCACTTCCTAAAAACGTAAACAGTGGGCTATGCTGAATGGGGTTTTGCTTAGTTCTAGGATTCTACATTTGTAGAGAAGGCCTGGGAGTCGGGAAGAACTTAATCTATTAAAATGTCCTTAGCTGCCGCTTGGCTGCAGCTTGCTCAGTGGCCTGTCACTGGTCAGTCAGTTTCCAATCCCAGCCTGTCTCCACTCATTATCCTGTCCCAATTGTGTTACACACCAGTGCATCAGCAGAGCCACTAAATAAGGTAACAACAGACATTTAGTTCTTTTCTCTAAAAATGCTTGTCTTCTGTCACCTTGTAAACTCAGGGCCAACTGCTGGGGGTCTGGACTTGTTTGGAAATTTCACTTTACTGAATGAATGCCATACCCAACTGACACACTTTTGACAACAATTAAGAGCATGACAAATTGGCAGAGATGCTTGAAACAGCTTCCTCACTGACAATGAAGCACAGCTGTTGAGAAACAGCACCTCCAGTAACACGCTGTCTTTACCTGATACTGCTGGCAGAACCCCCTCCCCTACACTCCCCGGACTGATAGAACTCGCATGAATTTTCTTTCTTATCAGTATGAATATATGTCTGTTTTGGAACGTTCAGGCATAGGCACAAATCCATGAACAAATGCATGAGTCAACCATGCTCCCTGCAATGGTATTCAGGCACATACAGATCCCCCCAAAAGAACCTAAGCCTAATGAACTTACTTAATCACACATTCACCCATTCAACCCTTCAAGGCAGTACAGCTGTAAGCATGCACACATCTACAAAAACAGAGGCCAGGGCATGCATGTTTGTCTGTCTGTACCTTCATTACATCCTCACAAATCCCGTATTTACAAGGCCATGAAACAGGGGCTGTGTTTTGCAAACAGTTGTACACAGATCGAAGAACTCACAGTTATATATTCACATGAACTTACAAAAATATAATTCAAACAGTTATGCATACCTCCCTGGATATGTGGACTGAAGACCAGTTTGTGGTAGAGTTAGAAAGTGCGGACGTTATTTTTCTCTGAACTAATACTGTAAAATGCAGAGCAGGGGGAGAAAATATGCCCTATCTCTTTTTGCTTTAATAAAATTATCTGTGTATACTGTTACTCTCTTCTCTCTCATCCATTGTATTTGAGATATATTTACTAAAAATGTAGTGAGACATTTAATAATATTAATATATCATTTGTGCCTTGAAATGAGTGGTGTTGAAGGGAGTTTAGCCTCATTGACTCTGGAGTCTCCTTTATGGTTGCTCCAATTAGACAGGTTGTGCAAAAATTGAATCTTTTCACTTCATCCACCACTGGTAATTAACTCTGAAAGTTTATACTTCATTGACTAGAACAACAACAACAAAATGAATGAATGAATGAATGACAGAGAGAGAAAGAAAGAAGGACTACTACACCTCTCAGATGCTAGGTTTGTCAGTTAACTCTCACTGTGGGGAAACAAAGTACCTACTGTTGACTTCATGGATGAGAACATCTGGAGGGGGGGAACTGGAACAGAATAGCAAAGTGGTTTTATTTACTCTGGCTAAAGACAAGATGCAGAGCCTAGGCCAGAGTACTGATCCCCTCACTGAGTGCCCCTGTGACCAGGATAAAAGATGTTAGCGAAGCTCTGAGATTTCAGTGCCTTAAATATGAAATAAGAAAGACAACATCTCAGTAAATTTTCAGTGATACACAGGGAATGACCTGTGTGATCTTTGGGCACTCAGGTAAAGTACACATTTAATTTTTCAATACATTTTCAAACTGGGCTAGTTTATATTAATATGATGAATAGTCTAGTCTGCTATCAATGTAGTGACTGGTCTTGTCTGCTGCTAAATTTTTTTATCACAGCAAATCCTAGTTCATAGTTCTTATCCTCAAAGAATGCCATCTCTTGGTCTGTTGTGATTTTAAAATTCATTCACACATGAGTCTTACTTTGAAGGAGGGAAATCTTGCCTAACTAGAAATAGTCTTCCATACTGGTTATGTCCATTCTTTAGTAGATATGCAATTCAACTAATAATATAGACACTGAGGACTTTAGAAATATTAGGTAACACCAAATAACAGATGCCTTAGCAATTTAAATCTGTGTGCTATAATTTATTGTTATTATAAATCTGAATTGCCATGTTGTTCCTGTATTTTTCAAAATTCTAAACTCAGCATGATGGTGAATACTTGTTGTCACAGCTAGTCTAGACACTGAAGTAGGAAGATCACTTGAGCCCAGGAGTTTGGAAGCAGTCTGGAGAAGAAAGCAAGATGGAGGCTGGCTGAAAGTCCTGAGATAATAGGGTAAATTTGAAAAATAATTACAAATATTTTAAAAAATCTATACAAACCTTGAGAGTAGCTTATCAGTCTATACGCTGCATACAGAACAGAACCCCCAAAAATCTTTTTATATGTTCTTTTGAGACAGTAGATCTATACAAACCTTGAGGGTAGCTTATCAGTCTATACACTACATACAGAACTGAACTCAAAAAAAAGTCTTTTTATATGTTCTTTTGAGGCAGTAGATCTCAACCTTCCTAATGTTGTTACCCTTTAATACAGTTCCTCATGGAGAGTGACCCCCAACCATACTTTTTTTTTTTTGCTATTTCATAACATAACAGTTTGCTACTGTTGTGAGTCCTAACATAAATATTTGTGTTTTCTGATAGTCTTAGATGATCCCTGTGAAAGGATCATTCAAAATCTAAGGGAGTCATACTCCATAGGTTGAGAACCACTGCTCTAGGGGAAGGTATAAAGAATGGTAGCTTTCTTATGGTATTTTCACATCTAGTAAACTAGATGACACACCCACTACCCACCTGTCTACTGTTAATCAATAAACAGTTACCTGGTTAATCTGTAACCAGTTGCATGTGACTCTTTATCTTGAAATGTTCCACAAAAATAGATTTTCCCATAATAGTGTTTATTGCCTTCCCTATACGCACCAGAGTGAGAAACATTCATCTTCTATTGAAATTCTGTGGGGGTTGGGATTTAGTCTCTGTTTCTCTCTGATTTATTACTCATTTCTAGGTAAGTGCTTCTTCCACATTCACAATGGATTCTCAGCATTTGGGTGAAATAATTAACTAGCTTCTCAATATTTCCATTTGCAATCCCTTCCCCATGTGGTAACAAAAAATATACCATGTTTTTTTTTTTTTTTCCTAGTACAAAGTCATAATTGAAAGGCTAAAGGTATACCTTGGAGTACTTGCATTTTGTATGAAATGATCAGGATTTGCTCCTCTGTACTGATAATTAAAAACTGTGGGTACACTTGAGGTTCTAAAAAGGTTCTACTCTTTTCCCAGTTTGTCATCAAATATAAAGAATCTTTATGTTACATTAATTAAATAATAGTGATAACTTTATGTAGGAACAAATATACTAAAATAACATTAAAATGGCTTAATAGAAAAATCCAACTTGACATTTCTTGCAGAGAAGTCAAGTCCTTCTTGTTCCTCTCTTGTATTCCACATGAGACCCCACCTCTACATGAGACCCCACCTCTACATGAGATATCATAGGAGGTCTAACTACATTCTGACTTACTACTAGTACATAGTTTTGCCATCAATTTGATCTGGACTAACATTCTGTAATTACTTATGTGTAGTAAAAAATTCCAAGTTTTCTTCTTCACAGGATTTTTTCCCTTCACTATTCAGGAGGCACTGAAATTCTTAAAAGGCTAACTCAAAAGGAGGGAGGGGGAAAAGAGTGGGATAGTGGGACCAGGAGAGGATGATGGAGGAGGTTGTGATCTGGATATAACTTGAATAAATAAATAAATGTTGTTAAAAGCAACAGCAACTTCCATGAAACAGTGCAAATCAGAGCCCACTTTTTCCTTTACAAGTCTCTCTCTGCTTCATTCTGTATCTCAGCCAAAGTCATCTGTGTTTACCCAGTAAATACAATAATCTATCTTGTCTAGGGTTCACCCTCTGTCTCTAACTATATCTCTACTGATTTTTAAGAGTGTCATTTCAAAGGAAATCTAATGCATAAAGGGGAAATCAAACATTTGTTTGTGGGGATGCCTAGAATAGCATACACAGACTTGCCAGAAGTCAGCCTCTCACTCCGCCTATAATATTGCAGTGGTAAGAGAAATAAGAGGTTTCAGGTAACCTGGCCTGCTGAGAGAAGGATGATAAACTGGAAATATTTTTGCTGCTCTGGATCTATGCTTTCTGGGGAGAAGCAAGGCTCAAAACTAACACAATCACACACATCATTGCAAAATATGCTGCCACACTGTTTCACAGGGACAGGTCTATTGATGAAGGCATGAGAGCGCTGGTTCTTGTATAATCCAGTCATTGTGAAAACATCTGCTTCTGTAAAAACCCATCCCATCCAAAGACAAGAGCTTGTCAAGATGAGACAGCACAGGATCCATGCAAAGACGCTACAAGAAAGAAGAAGATGACTAGGATCGTGCAGATGATGACTAAGTGTTGGCAGAAAAATATTATCACAGAAGAGATGTGAGTGTGAGCAAACACAGGGTCACAGAAGGATCTTAAAACCCCACTTTACAGAAAGGAGCATAAGTAAGAAATGCCAAGTTAACTAGAAGAGATGAGCCACAGGCTGTCACAGGCTGGGAAGTAAGCATAAGAGGAGACAGAGAACAGCATCTACAAAATCAAGTCTGCATTGAAAACAGCTCATATGAAAGCAGAAGCTGCTTAGAATCTCAGAGCTATGGAAGAGGGAAGGGAAAAGGGACTAAAGCAAAGATTAGAATATTGCTGACAGCAATTGAAACAGAAAAAGAAAAAGGAACATGTAGACTCAAAATGGTGAACTCCAAAAGTTCAGTAAGAGATTTTAAGGATATAATTTCATAAATAATTATATATAAAGAAAATCTAGCCTTATGTGTTAAGCAGTACATTGTGACTCTAGACTTTTGGAAAGAGAACACTGAACAGGTGTAGTTGCTATTTGTCTGTTGCTGTGATAAAACACCTTGATCAAACTGAACATGAGGAAGAGTTTACTTGGCTTAAGGTTCCAGAGGGCTAAAAGAACTGGAAATGACTGAAGGCTTTTAATCTCAGTCTGGTCCCAGTGACATACTTCTTCTACAAAGGTTGCCACATATAAACCTCTACAAATATCACACCAACTCAAGATGAAGTGTTCAAATACCTGTGACTGGGGGTGGGGGGACACTTCTCATTCCAACCAATACAATAAGTAAAGTACATATGTAGCCTCTAGGAAAATAGGAAAAAACTGTTTAAATAATTCATGCAAGGAACTCAGATAGATTTAAGAGGAATCACAGTAACAATTAAGGTTATAATACAAGGGAGCAGCATCCTATAGTCACTATAAATTCAAATTTGCACACAAGGTCTGAAAATACTGAGTACTTACTGTTACCAATATTAACAGGTGGATAAGACTCAACAGCAGCAACTGTCACAACAAGCAGACAAAGATGCCTGCTCTTGTGGGTACTATAGTATGGCTAGAAAGAAAAGAAAGTTTCTGTGTAGTCCATAATCCCAGAACTAGGAGTAAAGACAGGTGGACCCTATTCACTGCCTAGCCAAATTGGTGAATTTCCAGTTCAGGGAAAAACCAGACCTCAAGGCAATATAGAAGGTGATGAAGGAACAGAACACACAAAGTCCTGTTCTGGCCTTCTTGAATGTGCACACTAGTGTGCAGACCCATCTGTGTGTGTACCTATACATAGGCACACACACACATCACATGCACTCACCCACACCCACACACATAAGCTCACGCAGAATAGTTGGGCAGAACCTGAGGAATAAAGCTTCAACTTGACTTTTGACCTCAACATACACGTGTATTCATGCTCACAAGCACCTATATAAATGTACCTAAACCCATATGTATATGAAAAACCACAAATACAAACACACGCACACAAAAAGAAACAAAACAGGGGAAGTGAATAGAGAATATAAAACATGTCCAAATTGGGAAAATGATTCTGGACTTTACTGCTCCTGAGAAGAATTCAGGGCTGCTATAGTATGTCAATAGAGAGCAGTGAACTTGAAAGTGAAGATGTGTTTAGGGTCTTTTCTTTCTCATGGTTTCATGGCTTCCATTAGTTGAAAACGGGCAACTGTAGTAGCCAAATGACCTTCAAGGGCAAGAAGAAAGCTGATGAGAAATTTAGAACCTGTGGGAAGAAGCAGGAGGAATGTGTACCAATTAAAATTATAAGGCCAGACCAAGCAGCGAGTACCAGAACTTGCAGCCCCATTTAGTAAGTCTTGCCATTTATAAAAAAATTTTTATTTATAAACATCATGTGAAGGTAAGCAATTAATGAAACAGAATTCTAACTTATTGAAGGCACATCCACACAAGAAATAAACACATTTCATATTGAAAAAATATCAAGGAGCAGCAAAAGCAGAAAGCACCGCATAAAAGATGACAGAAAAAAATATCAAATGAGTTTCATATAAATAAATAAAATATAGTTAACAGCATAATTGGACACATAGAATATCAGATTGCTTGGCAAAGAAAAATGTCTGACTTTATTCAGAAAGATGGGAAAACAGAAAACGAAAAATATAAGCATTTTTTTCTGAGAAAATGTGGGTGGAAAATGAAATAAAATCTTAGTGCTATTTAAAGGCAAATTAAGATAAAAGGGACCATTTATAGATAGAGCATCGCACTTCTCTGTTTGAGAAAAGATAACATTGTGGTGTGTGTGTGTGTAAGAGAGAGAGAGTGAGAGAGAGAGATAAAGGAGTGCATTTTTGTGAAAGAGACAGAAAGGCAGCTAGACAGAGACAGAGAGAGAGACAGAGACTGGGTTTTGCAAACCAGGGCTCCTGTTTAAGACACAGCATCACTTTTCGGTGTCTGTTCTTGTCTGAAGTGATCTCTCCTTTTTTTTTTTTTTTTTTCTTTTCTGGTGTCTGTTGCTGAGCTGAGTGCTTCAGGCTAACTGGTCCTTGAGTTTCTGAGTGGGGTAATTCTCTCCTGCCTTCACTTCCTGTCTTGCTATCTGACTCTGACAGCATTACAGGATTAGACATATGTGCTACCATATCCAGCTTTTTTCTATTTTTAACATCAATTCCTAGAATCTAAACTCAACTTATCAGATTTTTGTAACAAGTACACTTACGTATTGTGCCATCTCCCTGGTCCCAAGAGATGAAGCTGTAGGAATATAAATATTTATATAGATGATTTATATCATTGTTTTTAATATTGGAGGCATATAGAAAATAACAAGTGTCCTAGATAGTTTAATGTCAGTTTGACACATAAAGTCATTGGATAGGAGGGAACCTCATACCCCCATAAAATCAGGGTGTAGATAAGTCTATAGAACATTTTATTAATTAGTAATTGATAAGAGCCCAGCCCGTTGTCAGTGGTGCTATGCATAGGCTGGTGATCCTGAGTTCTATAAAAAGACAGGCTGAGCAAGCCATGAGAAGCAAACCAATGAGCTTGCTTCAGCTCCATGGGCTCTGTATCAGCTCCAACCATCTGGTTCCTACCCTGTTTCAGTCCTTGCCCTGACTTTCCTCAGTGATGAACTGTTACCTAGAAGTATAAGCTGAAATAAACCCTTTCCTTCACAACTTTCTTTTGGTCATGGTGTTTCTTTGGAGCGATAGAAACCCTAACTAAGCAATATGGAAAGTAAGTCACAACAAATTATGATAAAATTTGGCTCATATTTTAAATGTGCTTGACATGGAGACTTTCAAGGAATAATATATAAAACCCACTTGCTATTTCAATGTTTACATGCAATTGAAGTGCAATCCTTGAAATAAATACTGCTCCCCTCCCTCTAGCACATAGTATAAAAACAAACACATACAAAGTCTTAGCTATCAATAAAAATGAAATACACCAACAATAGGTAAAGAAAAGACATGTTTAAAAACCATATAAGACCTTGGAAAGATATTGTTCATTGTTTTTGTTTAATTTATACAAGATTTCACACAATAACTCACACTAATCTGGAATTCATTCAAACTTCTCGCAATCCACCTAATTCAACCTGCTGGTGTGGGGATTACATTGTGAGCCATCCAACCTGGTATTATAAATCTCTACAGATAATAAAATGTTCAATAATGACAAAAACTAGCAACTACAAAATATTTGAAATTGAGAGTGCTTACTGTAAGGAATAGCAAATAACTGATACAATGAGAAGAAAGCTGGGTAGGTGTATGCTGTGAGCATCACAGTTGAAAATATTGTCATCTTAGCATACAACTAACAAAAGATCAAAAGAAAAGGAGCAACAGCTCAAGGGAATAATTAGCACGGTGCACTTTTCACAGAGAAGAAAACCAGGCAACTATCCAATACAAAAAAAATAATCACACTCATAAGAGAAATATGAAACAAAGATAATCATTTTTCATCTGTGAAATTAAGAAAGAACAGAAAGTCTGACAACACGACACAATTGCAGATAGAGAGGTGACAGGAACACCCCTCCACCCCTAAGAGCACCATAAACTATATAAAGTTTGAAGGAAGAGCAAAATGACAGCATATATCAAAAAGAAATAGTTTTTGATGGAGAAACTCTATTTTAAAGCAGTTAGTTTATTATACAGTTAGGATCACATACATTTTTCAAAAAATAATTTTACAGTCCTATTACAACATTTTTCCTAACAAAAGGATTAGAAGATTCATCTAAAAAAAAAAAAACCTGTTAACAGTGTTACATAATATTCAGATACTGTAATATGCTTTGTTTGAAACTGAAAAAATTGTCAATAAATATAAAATAGAAAAACAGAAGAACAGGATACATAAATTACTATTTAGCATGTACTAACCAATGTTCACATATTTATTCCTGAATGTATGAGAGATATTTAATGATATATATATATGTATATATTCATTCTGCATTGTGGGAATATAGGAGTGTTACACAGTGTTGAGTTCATAGTCTAAGAAGAGAAATGATACATGGGTGAGAAATGAAATAGGTGTTGAGTAGGATGTTCAATGAAGGACTCTTGGCTGTGGATACATTTCCAAAGATGTTTTTTACAGTTTTATTTATAGTATAATTTTGAAAATGTTATACAATATATTAGATCACATTTACAACCCCTCTTCCAATTTCATATGTTCTTTTCTTTTTATAACTTACTAAGTCCAATTCAAGTTGCTCATATATACATGTATGTAAAGTTGTTCCCTGGAGTATGGGCAATTTACCATGGACCACAGCACTGAGAAAAATGGATTCCCTGTTCCCTAGTACCCATCAGCTGCCCATAACTCCTAAGCTGAGTGTGGGGCCTTGAAACCACAATCCCCCTCTCTCTCCTAAATTGCTAGCTGGTGTATTACTTAATTTTCTGTTGCTGGGATAAAACACCACGACTAAAACAGCTTATAGAGAGAAGAGTTTATATTGGTTTATAGTACTAAAAGTAATATGGTTCTAATGGTAATAGTCCATCATACTGAAAGGAATGAAAATTTTAGAGACCTCCTTGGCAGGATCCAGGCCAACTAGGTTCTAGGAACTTAGCTGATCATAAAAAGGGTGGAACCAAGAATGAAGGTCAATCGAGTCATGGGCCCTGGGTTTCAGGAACTGGCTGACCATAAAGTAGATGGCGAAATAAGATTAGATTCATTCCTTAGAAAAACAAGTGTAGGGTGTGTTTTCTGCTAACTAAATAATGAGTTGGTACTTTCCACTTGTGATTTCCCCCACCCCCTTAATTTGTGGTGCTCCCCTATAAAACCCTCGCCCCCAGGCAGCTAAGGGTCGCAGCTCCTCTACCTCTGTGTGGGATATGAGTTGCGTCCTCAGCGCGCTGACCCCCCCCCCACAAAAATAAACCAATAAACCTCTTGAGATTGCATCAAGATGGTCTCTTGTGAGTTTTTGGGTGGCCGTGATATCCCAAATGTCAGGTGAGGGACTTCCCTCTCCTGGGTCTTTCATTTGGTGCATGGGCCGGGAATTTGCGGCCACCCCAATCTCCAAGAACCCACTTGGAGGTGATATTTCTGTGTCTTGGGCCTATTTCTGTTGTTCTGTTGTCTGGTTTGTGAGATTTCTCTCTGTGTCTTGGGCCTGTGTCTTGGGCCTATTTCTGTTCTGGTTTGTACAAGATCTGACTTCCCAAAGGTTGCTTTCAGTTTACAGCCATTTCCGTCTCTTGAGGAGATGGACGGGGGTGATCAGGCAGACGTGCTGGTGGATCAGTGGCTGTAGCCCTGTGAGATGTCCCAGGAGGACAGGGACCCCAGGGATGCCTGGGAGGGTCCCATCTGGGTGCCGGGGAGGATACAGTAGTCCTCTTGAAAGAGGGGATGCGAGAGACCTCCCGGCCGTCTGTTTCTCTGGAGTGGTGTTGGCATTCGAGATTGAGAAGGATTTTTCTTAGTGTTTTTCTGTGTATCTTGTGTTTGTGTTTTGTGCTACTTGTGACAATGGGACAGACCGTAACGACTCCTCTAAGTTTGACACTGGATCATTGGACTGAAGTTAGAACTAGGGCTCATAATTTGTCAGTTGAGGTTAAGAAGAAACCGTGGCAGACTTTTTGTGTTTCGGAGCCACCGAATTTTGACGTCGGGTGGCCACCCGAAGGGACTTTTTATTGGACCATTATTTTTGAGGTAAAAACTATTGTCATCAAGGAAGGACCAGGGTCTCATCTCGATCAACAGCCATATATTACTGTTTGGCAAGACCTGGTCCAGAACCCATCCCCATGGGTAAAACCTTGGGTGAGAAGAAGAAAGCCAGGCTCCCAAGCCCTGGCTCTCCGTGGCACAGAGGCCAAATTAAAACAAAAGCCAGCTTCGGAAACAACACCTTCTGCTCTGCCTAAGATTTATCCTGAGATCAAGGAGCCACTCGAGTGGCCGAGCACGCCACCGCCACCCCCCTACTCCCAGCCACTGCAGGCGGCCCCAGCACCAGCCCCGGCTCCATTCCTGAGCCGGAACTACAAGGAGCAGAGGGGGGAGGACCGGCAACTGGCACTCGGAGCCAGAGAGGGTTGAGCCCAGAGGGACACGATTCCACTGTGGCTCTACCTCTCCGAACGGTCACCCCCCCCCACCCGCCGTGGACCCACCAGCTTTGCAACCCTTACAATACTGGCCTTTCTTCTTGGCTGATTTATATAATTGGAAAGCTAACCACCCATCTTTCTCTGAAAACCCTATTAATCTTACAGATCTGGTGGAATCCCTGCTGTTCTCTTACCAGCCTACCTGGGATGATTGTCAGCAGCTTTTGCAGGTTCTCTTTACTACAGAGGAGAAAGAGAGAATTCTCTTGGAAGCACAGAAGAATGTCCCAGGAGACAAAATGACCCCCACTACCCTCCTGAATGAGATTGACACTGGGTTCCTCCTTGATCGACCAGATTGGGACTTTAACAGGGCTGCAGGTAGGGAGCAGCTGACAGTTTTTCTGCCAGACTCTAGTGGCAGGTCTCAGAGGTGCACTTGATGCCCCAACAATTTGGCAAAGGTAAGAGAAGTACTTCAGGGTCCTATTGAGCCACCATCCATGTTCCTTGAGAGGTTGATGGAAGCCTACAGGCATTATACTCCCTTTGACCTGACCTCTGAGGGACAACAAGCAGCTGTGGCTATGGCCTCTATAGGAATCTTGTTAGAGAGGCAGAGAAAGTGTATCATAGAAGAGAGACTGAGGAAGAGAATCAGGAAAGAGAAGAGAGAGAAAAAAAGAGAGAGAGGATAGGTGGGATTGCAAACAGGAAAGAAACTTGACTAGGATACTGGCCGTAGTTGTAGGAGATAGAGAGAGAGAGAACAGGGCCTAGACAGACAGGGAACCTGGGCAACAGAAGACCTAGATCGAATGGGAATGGAGAACAGAGACGCTGGTTGGAAAAAGATCAGTGTGCCTATTGTAAAGAAAAAGGACACTGTGCTCAAGATTGCCCAAAGAAGAAGGGCAAGACCCCTAAGGTCCTGGCTCTTGAAGAAGATGATTAGGGGCGACAGGGCTCGGACCCCCTCTCTGAGCCTAGGGTAACCCTGAACGTGGAGGGGACCCCTGTAAACTTTTTGGTGGACACAGGAGCAGAATATTCGGTCCTGAAACAACCATTGGGAAAATTAAAAAACAGAAAAACTATAGTTGTGGGGGCAACTGGGCAAAAGCAATATCCCTGGACTACATCACGAATGGTTGACCTGGGGAAAGGACAGGTGTCCCATTCTTTCCTGGTCATTCCTGAATGCCCTATGCCTTTGTTGGGAAGAGACTTATTAACCAAACTGAAGGCACAGATTCAGTTTGCTAAGGAAGGGCCAGAGGTGATGTGGGGAACTCCTACTTCTATGATATTGGCCTTAAATCTTGAAGAAGAATACCGGCTCCGTGAGCCTCCTGGGCAAAAAACGGCCCTGGATATCAGTGACTGTTTAGCAGAATTCCCAAAGGCCTGGGTTGAAACCGGAGGTCTGGGGATGGCAGAAAGAGTTCCCCCTATTGTAGTGGGACTGAAGACCAGTGCCTCCCCTATTGGGGTAAGGCAGTACCCAATGAGTCATGAGGCCAGAGAGGGGATCAGACCTCATATTCACAGACTGTTACAATAGGGCATTCTGGTTCCTTGCCAGTCACCATGGAACACCCCCCCCCC
>CAJQZJ010034331.1:5366561-5386123 GCA_907164525.1 Lophiomys imhausi
TTAACTATCCTAGACCGTTTTAGACGGTTGGTATCAAGAGGTCAGAGCTTCACATTTTATTTTTAAGTATCTCAAGGTATGATACCATTAGGAAGCGTTACCTTTAATTTTGTATCAATATACAAAGATCTATTCAATTGTGGTTAAATATACTCTTAATTATGTATCAATATACCAAGATCAATGCCTATGTAGCCCAATATAATCTTAATATTACGTCATATGCAAGGGTCAATACCATTGTGGCCAACTATAATCTTAATTTTGTATCAATATACAAATCTCAATACCGATGTAATCCAATACAATCTTATTTTTGCACAATAAACAATGGTCAATACCACTTTAGCCAAATAAACTACTAATTTTGTATCAATATACAAAGGTATAAGGACATATTCAATAATCTGCCCCTTCTTCTTGGACCTTCCTGTGCTATGTCTATATCTCTTTTTTCTCAAGCCCATGCACTCCTACACAGGAGAGGAAGAAGGATACAGAAAAGGAAAAGTAGGAATTCCCTGGGGCTAACCTCCAAAACCCATTAAGACAGGACCATTTATCAGCTTGTAGTCTCTTCCCCTACATAACAGAGTTTTCAGCTATCCTTCAAATAACCTAAAAGAAGGGCGGAGAAACACCTTCCCCATCCACTGGGCATGGGATGTCGCTCTCTTAAAGTGACTTCCTGCTGATTTGGGTCGTAGTAGACGTGTTTGGGGCCTGAACCCAAATGGGAAAAATGATTAAAAATGTTAGTACACTTCTTTTATGTTCAGTCCTTCTGTTCTCAGCTGTTGAGATGACCTAAGGGGTTTTGTAGGCAGAAGCTGACCTTGCAGGCTTCACTGAGATTCCTGCCGGGGCATTGTGTAGAGCTGAGTGGTCCCAGTGACATTGGATTGCTGTGGTGGTTGCAGGCCCCCGATGGAGACAGCTATTGAGGAAGTCTGCCTGGCAGAATCAACTGGGTCATTCGTCCTCCTTGGTACCTGATTCTGCTCTCTGCTGAGGATTCCGCTGTCCAGCCGTCCCAGGGCTCCCCTAATGGACGCTTCGATTCTCCTGGAACTATAAGAACAGAGCCCTGCCCCAATCCCAACCCTAGGACAATTGCCCTCTTTTTTTGGGGGGGGGTGAAGGGGGATAGGTAGTACTTCTCCTGAAGCAAATTTGGCCTTCTGACAACATACAAAGCGTTATCTTTCAATCCGGGTTAAAGAAGAAATCATTCTGTCACCTTGGAGCTAAACCAGCTCCAGTGTATATATTTTGAGATCCCAAAGGACAATCTGCCTGCATCGAGAAGGCCTTTTGTAAGTAGCCTCCAAACCTAGGTCCCTCCAAATCCCATGTATGTGTCTCCAGAACTTTTAGCATGAATGGGTGTTGGATTTTGTCAATTGCTTTTTCTGCATCTAGCGAGATTATCATGTGGTTTTTTTCTTTCAACTTGTTTATGTGGTGAATTACATTGATAGACTTTCGTATATTGAACCATCCCTGCATTCCAGGGATGAAGCCTACTTGATCATGGTGTATGATACTTTTGATGTGTTCTTGAATTCAGTTTGCTAGTATTTTATTAAGTACTTTTGCATCTATGTTCATGAGTCTGAAATTCTCTTTCTTTGTTGGGTCTTTGTGTGGTTTAGGAATCAGAATGACAGTGGCCTCATAGAATGAGTTTGGCAGTGATCTTTCTGTTTCTATGTGGTGGAAGAGTTTGAAAAGTAATTGTGTTAGTTCCTCTTTGAAGGTCCGGTAGAATTCCGTGCTAAAGCCATCTGGCCCTGGGCTTTTTTTGGTTGGGAGATTATTAATGACTGTTTCTATTTCCTTAGGGGTTATTGGGCTGTTTAAGCTGTTAATCTGATTTTGATTTAGTTTTGGTAGGTGGAATGTATCGAGGAAATTGTCCATTTCGCTTAGGTTTTCAAATTTGGTGGAGTATAGATTTTTAAAGTAGGACCCGAATATTTTCTGGATCTCCTCGATGTCTGTTGTTATTTCTCCCTTTTCATTTCTGATTTTGTTGATTTGGGTTCTTTCCCTTTGCCTTTTAGTTAATTTGGCTAGGGGTCTGTCTATTTTGTTGATTTTCTCGAAGAACCAACTCTTGGTTTCATTGATTCTTTGTATAGTTCTTTTTGATTCTAAGTTGTTGATTTCAGCTCTAAGTTTGATGATTTCCTGTATCTGCTCTTCTTGGGAGTGTTTGTTTCTTTTTTTTCCAATTCACCCAGCTTAGCTGTTAGTTCACTAATATGAGCTGTCACAATTTTCTTTTTGAAAGCACTTAGTGCTATGAACTTTCCTCGTAGCACAACTTTCAATGTATCCCATAGGTTTGGGTATGTTGTGTCTTCATTGTCGTTGGATTTTAAGAAGTCTTTGATTTCATTCTTTATTTCTTCCCTGACCCAGTGGTCATCCAGTAAGGAGCTGTTCAATTTCCATGTGTGTGTAGGCTTACTGTTGATTCTTTTGCTGTTGAATACCAGCTTTATTCCGTGGTGGTCTGATAAGATACAAGGTGTTATTTCAATTTTCTTGTATCTATTGAGATTATCCTTGTGACCAATTATGTGGTCGATTTTGGAGAAGGTTCCGTGGGGTGCTGAGAAAAAGGTGTATTCCTTTGTGTTTGGGTGAAACATTCTGTAGATATCTGTTAGGTCCATTTGTTTCATGATCTCTGTTAGACTCAATATTTCTCTGTTTGTCTTCTGTCTTGATGATCTGTCCTTTGTTGTGAGTGGGGTGTTGAAGTCTCCCACTACTAATGTGTTGTGATCGACGTGCGCTTTAAGTTTTGGAAGTGTTTCTTTTACGAAAGTAGGTGCCTTTGTATTTGGGGCATAGATGTTCAGTATTGAGATTTCCTCTTGATGAATATTCCCTTTAATGGGTATATAGTGCCCTTCTTTGTCTTTCTTCATTAACTTCAGTTGGAAGTCTGTTTTGTTTGATATTAGGATGGCTGCTCCAGCTTGCTTCCTGGGTCCATTTGCTTGGAAAACCTTTTCCCAGTCCTTTACTCTCAGGCAGTGTCTATCTTTCGTAGTTAGATGTGTCTCTTGTATACAGCATAAGGAAGGGTCTTGCTTGCGGATCCACTCTGTAAACCTATGTCTTTTTATTGGGGAGTTGAGTCCATTTATGTTGATGGATATTAGTGACCTGGGGTTGTTATTTCCCAATAGTTTGGTATAGGTGGTGGTCGTGTTCCTCTTTTGGTTTAGTTGCTGAGGGGTTTTCTATTCCCTTTGTTTTCTTGGGTGGAGTTTTCTTCTCTGGGTTGGGATTTTCCTTCTAGGATTTTCTGTAGGGCTGGGTTTGTGGGTAGATATTGTTTAAATTTGATTTTGTCATGGAATATCTTGTTTTCTCCATCTATGTTGATAGAGAGTTTTGCTGGGTAAAGTAGTCTGGCTGGGCACCTATGATCTCTCAGGACTTGTAGTATATCTGACCAGGCCCTTCTAGCTTTTAACGTTTCTGGGGAGAAGTCAGGTGTAATTCTGATGGGACTGCCATTGTATGTGACTTGACCTTTTTCTCTTACAGCTTTTAATATTCTTTCTTTGTTCTGTACATTTGGAGTTTCAATTATTATGTGGCGAGAGGAGTTTCATTTGTGGTCTAATCTGTTTGGTGTTCTGTAAGCCTCTTGGATTTTTATTGGCATCTCTTTTTCAGGTTTGGAAGTTTTCCTCTATGATTTTGTTGAAGATATTTCCTGGACCTTGGAATCGGGAGTCCTTTCTTTACTCTATACCTATAATTCTTAGGTTCCATCTTTTCATTGAGTCCTTGATTTCTTGGATGTTGTGGGTGAGAGATTTTATTAGCTTTCTCATTTTCTTTGGATGTTGTACTGATTTCTTCCATTGAATCTTCCATGCCTGAGATCCTGTCTTCCATCTCTTGCATCCTATTGTTGATACTCACATCCGTAGTTCCTGTTCTCTTCCCTTGGTTCTCCACTTCCTCTTTTAACTCTTAATGTGTTTTCTTTATTGTTTCTATTTCTATTTTCATGTCTTGTATGGTTTTGTTCGTTTTGTACATTTCCTTCTCCAGCTTGCTTGTTTTTGTATGAAAATCTTTCATGGCTTTTTCCTTTTCCTGTTCAAGCATGTCACCTTGGCTTGGAGCTCTTTAATGGTGTTGTTCCTTGTTTTGACTTGTAGAATTGTGGCTTCTTTGAATTCCTTCATAGATTTAAGATCTTCTTGCAGGGACTCTATCACTTTCCATAATGCAGAATTGTCAATGTTTTTATGTGTTTCTGTTGGTGTGTGGTCATCCAAATTGGATGAGCTAGGATGATTCTGCTTTGTTGGAGTCATAATTCCTTGATTTCTATTGTTTTTTTTTGACCTTTCGCCATTGGATGCATTTAGCTGTCTGTTTTCTGTGCTTGGAACCACAGTGGATGATTTGGTGCAGGGGACGAGTTACTTGGCTATCTGTTGTTGCTTACAGGGGGATTTCAAGGTCACTGTGATTTTAATCGCCTGAGGCACTGTGAGCTGGTGCAGCCTATTCCCAGGTTGTGAGTAATGGACCAGGATTGTTTCACTGCTCCCAATTCAGACTTCCCTATGTTGCACTCTGAGTTATCAGCCTGTAATGGTTCTGATGGTATGGGCCTGTTTGCCCAGGCACAGATTCTGTGGGCTTTGTTTGTCGTCACAGAGGCTGACAGGGTCTGGCTCCACACCTAATATGTCTGGATTTTCCAGGATACAGCTATGGTCCCGATTTCTGGTTTCTCTCTAGGCTTCTCACCACAGGGCTGGACTCTGTGCCTGATTCCCTTCCTGTCTGCGCTGCCACGGGTCCCGTGTTTACCCCAAGCCCCAGATCCTTTGACCTCTCGTCCCAGCAGCTCAGCCGTGGGTGCAGGGATCCCTGGTCCCGCCCACGCCTGTCTCTCTCCTCAGATGACCTGCCGTGGGTTCGCGGGGATTTGGCCCTGCCAGCCGTGCTCCCTCCCCAGCTGCGCACCGTAAGTGTGTGGGATTCGGCCCCTCCCGCCTGCCCTAGTGTTCCCAGCTTCCCGCGCTCTCTTGGAACCTCCAGCCCTCTGCTTCACGAGTGGCTGCGGACCACCCGCTGAGCCCCCTGTTTGTTCCTTGCTAAGCCTTCCACTATCTTGCAAAGTTTTTTAAGTGAGTATAAGTTCAACCTGATGTGTGGGGTGCCCAATAGGCCAGCAATCTATGGCCAAGTGGACCCTGATTCTGCCTGCTGTAAGTTGGGATTGATCTTACCAGGCACCTCTCCAAATGGGAGTTCCCGAATCCCGGGTTTAGTGGCTTCCATGTCTGTGAGAGATGGGGAGTGCCTTGCCCTGGGACTTTTAACAGTCCCTTGGGAGCTGTGAGTGTTCCCGGGGGGCGGGGGGTCTAGCCCCTCCGGTTTTTGCACAGTGCCCAATAACTCTGTGTTTTTTATGGCTCTTTTTTCCCGCGTTCAAAATGCGTCAGTGTAGGTGGCCGCCATCTTGGCCCCTCATCTTTCCATCTTCTAAAGCCTCTTCCATTTCTTTCGTCAAGGGCTTGAAGTTCTTGATGTACAGGTCCCTTACTTGCTTGGTTAGAGTTACCCCTGGGTATTTTATATTATTTGTGGCGATTGTGAAGGGGATTGTTTCCCTTGTTTCTTTCTCAGCCCATTTGTTTGTTGTATAAAGAAAGGCTTCTGATTTTTTTTTGAATTAATTTTGTATCCAGCCACTAGCTGAAGGTGTTTGTCAGCTGTAAGAGTTCTCTGATGGAATTTTTGGGGTCGCTTATGTATACTATCATATCATCTGCAAATAGGGATAATTTGACTTCTTCATTTCCAATGTTTATCCCCTTGATCTCCTTTAGTTGTCTTATTGCTCTAGCAAGAACTTCAAGTACTATATTGAAGTGATATGGTGAAAGTGGACATCCTTGTCTTGTCCATGAGTTTAGAGGAAATGTTTCAAGTTTCTCTCCATTTAATTTGATGTTGGCCACTGGTCTGCTGTATATTGCCTTTATTATTTCTAGGTATGGTCCTTGTATGCCCGTTCTCTCCAGAACTTTTAGCATGAAGGGGTGTTGGATTTTGTCAAATGCTTTTTCTGCATCTAGCGAGATTATCATGTGGTTTTTTCTTTCATCTTGTTTATATGGTGAATGACGTTGATAGACTTTCGCATGTTGAACCATCCCTGCATTCCTGGGATGAAGCCTACTTGATCATGGTGTATGATACTTTTGATGTGTTCTTGGATTTGATTTGCTAGTATTTTATTAAGTATTTGCATCTATGTTCATGGGGGAGATTGGTCTGAAGTTCTCTTTCTTTGTTGGGTCTTTGTGTGGTTTAGGAATCAGGGTGACTGTGGCCTTATAGAATGAGTTTGGCAGTGTTCTTTCAGATTCTATTTTGTAAAAGAGTATGAAAAGTATCGGTGTTAGCTCCTCTTTGAAGTTCCGGTAGAATTCCGTGCTAAAGCCATCTGGCCCTGGGCTTTTTTTGGTTGGGAGATTTCAATGTCTGTTTTTATTCCTTAGGTGTTATAGGGCTGTTTAATCTGTTTATCTGATCTTGATTTAGCTTCGGTAGGTGGAATCTATCAAGAATATTGTCCATTTCACTTAAGTTTTCAAATTTGGTGGAGTATAGATTTTTAAAGTAGGATCCAAATATTCTCTGGATT
The DNA here is from genome assembly GCA_907164525.1 of Lophiomys imhausi. Lineage (NCBI taxonomy): Eukaryota > Metazoa > Chordata > Mammalia > Rodentia > Muridae > Lophiomys > Lophiomys imhausi. The sequence goes on from CAJQZJ010034331.1 coordinate 5,373,268, forward strand.
TCCTCAATGTCTGTTGTTATTTCTCCCTTTTCATTTCTGATTTTGTTGATTTGTGCTTTCTCCCTCTGTCTTTTAGTTAATTTGGCTAAGGGTCTGTCTGTTTTGTTGATTTTCTTAGAGAACCATCTCTTGGTTTCATTGATTCTTTCTATAGTTATTTTTGTTTCTAAGTTGTTGATTTCAGCCCTAAGTTTGATGATCTGCTGCCTTCTGCTCCTCATGGGAGTGTTTGCTTCTTTTTTTTCCAATTCACCCAGTTTAGCTGTTATTTTTCTAATATGAGCTCTCACAATTTTCTTTTTGAAAGCTCTTAGTGCTATGAACTTTCCTCGTAGCACAGCTTTCAATGTATCCCATAGGTTTAGGTATGTTGTGTCTTCATTGTCGTTGGATTTTAAGAAGTCTTTGATTTTCTTATTTATTTCTTCCCTGACCCAGTGGTCCTCTAGTAAAGAGCTTTTAATATCCTTTCTTTGTTCTCTACATTTGGAGTTTCTATTATTATGTGACGAGAAGAGTTTCTTTTCTGATCTTATCTGTTTGGTGTTCTGTAAGCCTCTTGGATTTTTACTGGCATCTCTTTCTTTAGGTTTGGAAAGTTTTCCTCTATGATTTTGTTGAAGATATTTCCTGGACCATGGAGTCGGGAGTCTTCTCTTTCCTCTATGCCTATAATTCTTAGGTTCCATCTTTTCATTGAGCCCTTGATTTCTTGGATATTGTGGGTGAGAGATTTTTTAGCTTTCTCATTTTCTTTGGATGTTGTATTGATTTCTTCCTTTTAATCTTCCATGCCTGATATCTTGTATTCCATCTCTTGAATCCTATTTTTGGTTCAAATCCATAGTTCCTATTCTCTTCCCTTGATTCTCCATTTCTATTTTTAACTCTGATTGTGTTTTTTTTTATTGTTTCCATTTCCATTTTCATTTCTTGAGTGATGTTATTTGTTTTGTACATTTCCTGCTCCAGTTTGCTTGTCTTTTCCTGGATGTCTTCCATTGTCCTCTCTTTTTCTTGTTCATGTTGACTCACCTTGTTCTGAAGTTCTCTAATGGTGTTTTCCATCACTTTAGTATGTGCAATTGTGGCTTCTTTGAATTCCTTCATAGATTTAAGTTCTTCCTGAAGGGACTCTATCATTTTCCATAATGTAGAATTGTCATCGTTTTCATGTGTTTCAGCTGTGGTGAGGTAGTTCAGGCTGGGTGCAATAGTGTTCATTTCTTTTGTTGGAGTCATTTCGCTCTTTTTTTTTTTTTTTTTTTTTTTTGGTCTGGGGCCTCTGGCCATGTGGAAATTTTTATCTGTCTTCTGGACTTGGGTCCAAAGGGAGTGCTTTGGTGCAGGAGTCGAGTTGTCTTACTCCACCCCTATAAGGTGAGTCATTCAGCCCCTCCTCCTAGGTGGAGACCTAACTAATCCAGGGGGTGGAGCTGTGTACAAGTAAGCTCTGATTCCCTGCCAGAAGGGCCAGTACTAGTAAAATAGTCCGATATACAACACTTTCAAATACCTCGCAGTTTTCCTGGGGTTGGCTCCTGTGGTGGGTAAATCTGCCTTCACCCCCAATAGCCTTGCCGCTCCCATGGCTTGGAAATTGGTCAGTGACGTCACAGCAGTGGGTTGCAATCTGCAGTCTGAAGGCACTTTGCAACTGAGCTGCGCTCAGTTCCAAGGGTCGCAACCTTTCACCAGATAGCTGGATCTTCTGTGCGAGACCTTGGGGTGCCCAGCAGTGTGGGGATTATCTCTGCATGGGATTAAATCTGCCAGCCGGGTATAGATTGGAACTTACCCAGCGTGTCTCTCTTGGTAGGGGATGGGGGGAATCCCGATTCCCGGATCCAGCGGTTTCCTTGCGTGTCTAAGAGTGGGAGGGAGCATCCTGCCCAGGGATCCTCAGTGGTCCCTGGGTAGTTGGGTGATATCTAGAGGGGTTGAGCCATTTATACAGAGTCCTGCAACACTCGCCACTGCCCTGTGACTGTTAACCCTGAAATCAAAATACTTCCACGCAGGCCGCTGCCATCTTGGACTCCCCCCTCATCCCTTTCTTCTAGTGTTTTGGTAGAGGAAGGTACTCTGAAGGCTACCAAAAAAAAAAAAAAAAAAAAAACATGAACACTAACCCATTCAATACCTTTGATCTATAATTTTATTCTGTCTGCAAAATATGCTAGGGCAGTAGTGGCAAAAGGCATGTAGGAGTAACCAATCAACATCTGATTTAACATAAGGTCCATTCCATGAGATGGAACACATACTCAAAACTTCTTTGGTGACCATGCACCAGATACTACATAGCCCACAGAATCTAGGGTAAAAACAAATACTTCTGGTTTAAAAAAAGTATTGATAAAAAGATTCTGAATGATAGAATAGTATTCTGCTATACTTATTGACCAATAAATTATTCAGCCATTATTAGAAAAGGTTCATCCTGCAAGAAATGAGAACAGATACAGAGTCCCGCATCCATAGTAAGATATTATACAGACCAAGAGAGAGACTTTGGAATACAGATCTCTAAATTAGAATGTCTTCACCAAATCTCTTCCTTCAGAGGTCAGGGAACTTTGTAGAAGAAGAGGTGGAAAGAGCCAAATGAATGGAGGACACCAGGAGAACAAGTCTCTCTAAGTCAACTGAGGAATGCTCATAGAGTTCACAGATACTTAAGAAGCAATCACAGGGCCTGTAGAGGTCTGTACCAGTCCTCAGCATATATAACTCTCAGTTTAGTATTTTTATGGGACTCCCAAGTGTGTGAACAAATGGGTTTCTGATTTTTGAGTCTTTTCTTGGACTCTTTTGCTTCTGTTTGTTTAGCTTGTCCTGCTTCAATGTGATGGTTTTTGCTTTATCTTATTACAATTTATTTTGCTATGTTTTGTTGTTATCTCTTAGAAGCTTGTTCTTTTCTAATGAAAGAAAGAAAGGGAGTAGATCTAGATGAGAAGGAAAAAAGGTAGCAACTGGAAGGAGTCTAGGGATGGAACTTTAACCTGGATATTTTGTATAAGAAAATAATCTATCTGATTATATAGGAAGTGCTGGGCCCTCAGCTTCCAAAACTAAGAAATGACATACCAGTGGCTGCCTGGACAGTTCCCATTTTCTCTCCTTACATTACAGGATCAATCTTCAGCCATTTGGCCCCGTTTCTCTGACAGACATTGATTGTAGAGCAGGAATTATAAAGGACTTGCCTACCCTGTCTTGGCAGAGCTAGACTGTTGACTTACCTGCTTCCAAGTTTTGTCCTGTTTGGACAGCATTCTGTCTACAGTTGAAGCAAGGATTTTTTCTTGCCAAGAGACAGGCTTGCCACTAATTCAACCATCTCCCACTGGAGATTCTTTGATGCTCATCTTCTACTTGGAGTAGAATAGGGGGTGCTTTCCGGGATTGACATGTCTCGATATCAAAAACTCTTAAGTTAAGAAAACATCTTTGAATGTCATATTCTGCAGATCTCTTGAGGTTTTTGAAAACCCCCTATCTATCTCTTATATATAGATAAGCAAATGTTGCTTGTCTCTCAGCAACTTGATTTCTGATTAGCTTAGAAAATAACTGTGATAGACTGTCATAGTACCTAACAAAATGACAAGCTTGAATGACTATTAGTCTGCATTTCTTAATTATCCTAAACAGTTTATGACAGTTGGTAGCAAAAGGCCGACATTTCACATTTCATTTTTAAGCATTACTATATACAATACCTTTAAAAAGCATTCCCCTTAATTTTGTATCAATATACAAAGATCAATATTAATGTGGCCAAATATAATCTTAATTTTGTATTAATATACAAGCTGTGGGCCCTGCACTTCCTATATAATCAGATACATTTATCCCTCTAAGGTGTCTGAGGTGGTTGAAGAATAGATAGCTAGAGTCTCATAATTAAATTTTGAATTGTTAAGGAATCAAGAGGGTGTTCTGGATCTAAGAAGATGTTTTTAAAATTGTGATGCAAGTTAATATGGAAGCTGAGTTAGATATAGAACTTTAGACTCATGGAGATGGTTAGATAGTAGAACATTAAAGTCAGGTGCCAAATACATATGGACTGGACATTGGGAATGTATGCTAAGCCATATAACTCTCATAATTGTGGTCTATTTATTTCTGTTGTTTTGTATTGTATTTATTGTTATAAGAGAAGGAACCATTTGTTGGACTGAAAGGGGAGCTGTTCTGGGGGGGGGGAGATATACCTTAAACAAAAAAATAAAAAAGGAAGAGGATGGGGGCTGGAGGGGTAAGAGGGTGGGAGGGTGGGATTGGAGTGGGGAGTAGGGAGGGGATTGTGATTGACATGTAACTTGAAGAAATAAAAAAGAAATTAAAAAAGAAATAAAAAAGAGAAATACAAAAAAAGAGAAAATAATCTGTTTTTAAAAAGATGTGGGAAAAAGAAAACAGCCCTTAGTTTTGCAGATTCTTCAGGGCCGTGTACCAGTTTTAATGATGTATACTCTAGAATGTGCTCTTTGATTTTCTTCCAAAATTCATAGAAAAAATAAAAAGGTTCTGTCACATACCAATTGCATCTTTCTCAATTTTAAACCAAGATTGAAGAAGTACTTTTATGTGATTGCACAGACCCACTGGACCCATTTAAATGTATGGAAGAGAGTCTCTAAAATGTACAATGGCTCCGTTTTACCAGCCAAGAAGAAGTCTGTCACAGGGCAGGTCATTGTCGTTTTCAACTGTCATTGATGTTGGCTTTCTCCTCCAATCTCTTAGTTATTTGTGTATATTTGTAGTTTGAATGGTATTCTCACAAATTTTTCTCACTACAAGAAACTGAATTGTAAAGATTAAACTACACTTTTAGAAAAATTTCTGGATGTTTGACAAAATCTTGGATCCTATGAATGTATGTTGAATACAGCTGTGTGTGTGTGTGTGTGTGTGTGTGTGTGTGTGTGTGTGTGTGTTGATCATTGGTATCAAGGATAAGATAAGAAATGACATAATCTAACAGGTGTTCCACTGTAAAGAGAGTCAGGGATACAAAAAAGGGGGATTAAGCTCTAAACTGTAACTGATAGATTCGGCCTCAGAAACAGCAGTGAGTTACAATATTTGTACTTTGGATACATCTACATGTACTATTAAGGACACTTTTGAGTTCTAGGTAAAAATTCCTTAAGAAAGCTTCTGATAGTGTAGTATATATGATTAAACAAACACTTCAAAATGAAGGCCATTTCTACTCAAGTCTTTTTCAACATACAGAAAGTATTTAAGATCTTTCAAAATTATCTACTTTAAGCAGCACTTCTACAAACACTCAGGACTCATCTTTTTTACTTTAATCAGTTTGATGACTGTCATCGTTTCTTCCTGCATTGTAATTCTGAGGAGAAGCTTCAAAGTTGTGGTTTAGTAAAACCTTGGCCTGTGTTGCATTCAATTTGGAGTTGGGACAATGGGGTGTCTGCACAGGCCAGATGAACTGAGGTTGTCTTCACTGTGCTTCCATTCTGCAGAAATGTAAACTATGTTCTACTCTCTCTGTAAGATATGATGGGGTGATGTTATACAGTCTAAATGTTAATTAACCTGCTCCCAGAAGCTTGCTTGCTGTAGGTCTAGTAATGCTGTGTTACCTTGCTTGTCTCTGGTTAAATAAATGCTGAGGCCTGAGATTGGGCAAAGACAGAAGTAGGCATGATCAAGGTGCTTGAATTTCTGAAGCAGAGAGGTTGATGGGTAGAGGAAGTCTCTAGAAGGAGAAGAATCCAAGAGCAGGAAAGAGTACACAGTCCATGGGTTAGAGAAAAGAATGTCATTCCTCATGGCCAAGAACATCAGCATAGTATGGAGAAAATCATACCAGGAGATGTATGTATATTATATGGGGGCTTTATTCAGGCATAGAATTATGAGCTATCTTAGATGGGCTAAGATTGCTCAATTAAGGCCAAGGCTTGTTAAAATCTTAAGGTGCCTATGTGTGCTCATTTATAATGGTGGGTTAAGCATTAACAACTGCCAACCAACTAATGGTAATAAAATACTTGTAAATAATTTAAACATCTATTTCTACAGAGACATCACTGCTCTTGAGCCTACGCTGATGATTTGGTCCTAAGACTAGACAATAAGGCCTAGGTTAATATGGAACATTCAGAATTCTGTACTGAAGTCAGGCATTCACTGTTGCTTTCATGGTCCCATGTATGGTTTTCTAGGTGGCAAGAGGTCTCATTCTTTGAAACCTTGATTCTTGTCTTTGCCTACCAAGTGTAAGTGGCTGTGTATGGATTTCATTTATAGAGTGAATTGTCATGTATTTATTCTTAATAGCTCTTAGACAAATGATGTCAAATGTCTGGTTGCTCTGTCATCCTTATCTTTTATTTCTTTTTATTTATTTTACTTTTCTTGATTTTTTTTAAGAGTCTTAGCAGTCTTTTCCCCTGGGTGATAATACTCATGTAGGAGATTGTTTTAACATCCAACAATTGAAAGCAAAGTATTCATTTTCTAAAAATCTCACTGTAGGGAATTGACCCACCTTGAATCTCAACATTAGATTATTTCAGATAAAGATAAAACCTAAAAGGTTCCTTTCAGGAAGCAGGTGTCTTGGGGAAATTTGGCAGAGACATCTAACGATAGATAAATATTTCAGTGTATTTCAGTTTTGCTAAGTGGTTATATTTTTATGCTCTGACCCTCCAAATATCCACAGTGCTCCTTTGTGATACTGTATAGTCATGGACATTGAACTCCAACAGACCTGAGTTCAATCCAGGCTTTTCTATCTCCCAGCTGAATAACATTGGCCAAGTTCTTAACTTCTCTGAGCACCACTTTTCTAATCTATTTAAAATAGTAAGAACAGTAGTGTGACCTAACACCATGCCCAAGCATATTCAGCGAGTGTTCTATGTGTACTCAAATCCCAGGAAGTACGCAATACTGAGTATAAATAAACACAATGGACATTGGAAACACTTAGGAGGTCAAGGTTATGGGAAACTTCCTATTCCCTATGAATGTTTATATCCAAAGATGACAATCACAATGCTATTTATAAGAGCAAATAATGAATCAAAACCCAAGTGAGTAACATTAAAATGAAGAATAGTAATGATGAGATAAATGTAAAAATTAAGCTTATAAATACCAACAAATAACATGCAAATGCAGATTTGGTTTAAAGTTTAAAATATTATGGGATGCTAATGAAGTTCAGACAGGTGCTAATCCAAGTTAGGTTGAAAGGTACAAGCTGATGGCTGGTTAGGGCAAACTCTAATGCATGAGACCCTGTTGACAGAGCTTCTGGAGAGAATTCTGCAGAGTGACTGAGGGGAATTTGCAAATCAGCCTGGTAGTGCAGGATGCTGAGAGGAAAGAAAAGAGCTAATGGAGCAATGGAGTACATACTACATGAATTTTTCTGAGCCTGAATTAACTCACTTAGGATGAGCTCTTCTAGATCCTTTCATTTGGTTGCAAATTGCATGTTTTCCTTGTTTCTGATAGCTGAGTGTTATTCCATTGTGTAAATGTACCACTGTATTTTTTTGTTTGTTTTTGTTTTGTTTTGTTTTAATTCATTCTTTAGTTGAAGGAAATCTGGGTTGTTTCCAGTTTCTGGCTATTACAAGTAAAGTTGCTATGAGCATTGTTGAGGTAACATCCTTGTGGTTTGGTGGAGAACCTTTTGATATATATATATATGCCCAGGAATGGTATGGCTGGGTCTTGAGGTAGAACTATTCCCAATTGCTTAGGATATTGTCAGATTGATTTACAAAGAGACTGTACATGTTTACATGGGCACCAGCAATGGAGGAGTTTTCCTCTTTTTCTACATCCTCAACAGCATGTGCTGTCTCTTGAATTTATGATCTTAGCCATTATACTGGGTGTGAGATGGAATTTCAGAGTCATCTTGAGTTTCATTTCCTTGATGACCAATGATGTTGACCATTTCTTCAAGCGCCTCTCAACCTGTAGAGATTCCATTTTTGTGAATTCTTGGTTTAGTTCTGTACCCCATTTTTTGATTGGATTATTTGCTTTGTTGGTGTGCAATTTCTTGAGTTCTTTATATATTTTGGATATTAGCCCTCTGTCAAATGTGGGGTTGGTGAAGATCTTTTCCCAATCTCTGGGCTGCCATTTTGTTCTAATGACAGTGTCTTTTGCCTTACAGAAGATTTTCAGTTTCACAAGGTCCCATTTATTGATTGTTGGTCTTAGGTCCTGAGCTGTTGGTGTTCAGTTCAGGAAGTTGTCACCTGTGCCAATGAGTTCAAGGGTTTTTCTGACTTTCTCTTCTAGTAGATTTAATGTGTCTGGCCTTATGTTCAGGTCTTTGACCCACTTGGACTTAAGTTTTGTACAAGGTGATAAGTATGGGTCTAATTTCATTCTTTTACATGTTGACATCCAGTTGGGCCAGCACCATTTGTTGAAGGTGCTGTCCTTTTTCCATTGTGCGGTTTTGGCTTCTTTGTCAAAAATTAGGTGACCATAGGTGTGTGGGTTCATTTCTGGGTCTTCAATTCGATTCCATTGATCCGCTGGTCTGTTGCTATACCAGTACCATGGTGTTTTTGTTATTATTGCTCTGTACTACAGCTTGAAGTCTGGGATGGTGATACCCCCAGATGTTTTTTTTTTTTTTATTGTACAGGATTGATTTAGCTATTCTGGGTTTTTTGTTGTTCCATATGAAATTGAGAATAGCTCTTTCTAGTTTAAAAAAATGTGTTGGTATTTTGATAGGAATTGCATTGAATCTGTATATTGCTTTTGGTAGGATGGCCATTTTTATTATGTTGATCCTACCTATCCATGAGCATGGGAGGTCTTTCCATCTTCTAAAGACCTCTTCAATTTCTTTCTTCAAGGGCTTGAAGTTCTTGTTGTACAGGTCCTTTACTTGTTCGGTTACAGTTACCCCCAGGTATTTTATATTGTTTGTGGCTATTGTGAAGGGAGTTTTTTCCCTGATTTCTTTCTTAGCCCATTTATTTGTTGTATAAAGAAGGGCTTCTGATTTTTTTTAATTAATTTTGTATCCAGCCACCTTGCTGAAGGTATTTATCAGCTGTAAGAGTTTTCTGGTGGAATTTTTTGGGGTCGTTTATGTATACTATCATATCATCTGCAAATAGGGATAATTTGACTTCTTAGTTTCCAATTTGTATCCCCTTGATCTCTTTAGTTGTCTTATTGCTGTAGCAAGAGCTTCAAGTACTATATTGAAGAGATGGTAAAGTGGACATCCTTGTCTTGTCCCTGAGTTTAGAGGAAATGCTTCAAGTGTCTCTCCATTTACTTTGATGTTTGCTACTGGCTTGCTGTATATTGCCTTTATTATTTCCAGATATAGTCCTTGTATGCCCGTTCTCTCCAGAACTTTTAGCATGAAGGGGTGTTGAATTTTGTCAAATGCTTTTTCAGCATCTAGCGAGATTATCATGTGGTTTTTTTTCTTTTATCTTGTTTATATGGTGAATTTCGTTGATGGATTTTCTTATGTTGAACCATCCCTGCATTCTTGGGATGAAGCCTATTTGATCATGGTGTATGATACTTTTTAATTATTCTTGAATTCAATGTACTAGTATTTTATTAATTATTTTTGCATCTATGATTATGAGGGAGATTGGTCTGAAGTTCTCTTTCTTTGTTGGGTCTTTGTGTGGTTTAGGAATCAGGATGACTGTGGCCTCATAGAATGAGTTTGGCAGTGTTCTTTCTGATTCTACTTTGTGAAAGAGTTTGAAGAGTATTGGTATTAGCTCTTCTTTTAAGATCTGGTAGAATTCTGTGCTAAAACCATCTGGCCCTGGGCGTTTTTTTGGTTGGGAGATTTTTAACGACTGTTTCTATTTCCTTAGGGGTTATAGGGCTGTTTAATCTGTTAACTCGATCTTGATTTAGCTTCGGTGGGTGGAATCTATTAAGAAAATTTTCCATTTTGCTTAAGTTTTCAAATTTGGTGGAGTATAGTTTTTTTTTTTTTTAGGTAGGACCCAAATATTCTCTGGATTTCCTCAATGTCTGTTGTTATTTCTCCTTTTTTATTTCTGATTTTGTTGATTTGGGTTTTTCCCCCTGTCTTTTAGTTAATTTGGCTAAGGGTTTGTTTATTTTGTTGATTTTCTCGAAGAACCAATTGTTGGTTTCATTGAGTCTTTGTATCATTCTTTTTGTTTCTAAGTTGTTGTATCAGCCCTAAGTTTGATGATTTCCTACCTTCTGCTCCTCTTGGGAGTGTTTGCATCTTTTTTTTTCCCCAATTCTTCCAGTTTGGCTGTTAATTCACTAATATGCACTGTCATAATTTTCTTTTTGAATGCACTTAGTGCTATGAACTTTCCTGGTAGCACAGCTTTCATTGTGTCCCATAGATTTGGGTATGTCATGCCTTCTTTTCATTGGTTTTTAAGAAGTCTTTGATTTCCTTCTTTATTTCTTCCCTGAGCCAATAATCATCCAGTAAAGAGTTGTTCAATTTCCATATGTGTGTAGGCTTTCTGTTGTTTTACAGAAGCTTTTCAATTTAATAAGGTACCACTTATTGATTGTTGGTTTAAAGCCTGAGCTGTTGATATTCTGCTCAGGAAGTTATCCCCTGTGCCAATGAGTTTGAGGATTTCTCCCACATTCTCTTCTGGCAGATTTAGTTTGTCCAGTTCTATGTTGATGTCTTTGATACAAGTAGACTTAAGTTTGTGAAGGGTGATAAATATGGATCTATTTGCATTCTCCTACATGTTGATATCCAGTTAGACCAGAACCATTTGTTGAAGATGCTTTCTTTTTACATTGTATGATTTTGGCTTCTTTGTCAAAAATTAAGTGACTGTAGGTATGTGGGTTTATTTCTCAGTCTTTGATTTGATTCCATTGATAAACTGGTCTGTTTCTATGTCAGTACCATGATGTTTTTATTACTATTGTTCTGTATTATAGCTTAAAACAGGGAAGGTGATACCTCCCAATGTTCTTTCATTGTACAGGATTGATTTAGTTATTCTGAGTTTTTTGTTTTTCTATGTGAAATTGAGAATTATTCTTTCAAGGTATGTAAAGAAATCTATTTTGATAGGAATTGCATTGAATCTGTATGTTGTTTTTGGTAGGATGGTCATTTTTATTATGTTAATACTACTTCTCCATGAGCATGGGAGATCCTTCTATCTTCTGATATCTTCTTCAATTTCAAGTGAAATGGACAATTTTCTTGATAGATTCCTCATAAAAAGATTAAATCAAGATCAAGTAAACAAATTAAACAGTCCTATAACCCCTAAGGAAATAAAAGCAGTCATTAAAAGTCTTCCAACCAAAAACAGCCAGGCCAGATGGTTTCAGCACATAATTCTGCCAAAACTCAAAGAAGAACAAATACCAATACTCTTCAAACTGTTTCACAAAATAAAAACAGAAGGAACACTGCCAAACACATTATATGAGGTCACAATCACCCTGATACCTAAATCACACAAGACCCAACAAAGAAAAATTCAGACCAATTTCCTGTATGAGGATGGATACAAAGATACTATACTTGCAAATTGGATCCAAGAACACATCAAAAGAATCATAGAAAATTATCAAGTAGGCTTTATCTCCAGGATTCAGGGGTGGTTCAACGGATGAAATTCATCAATGTAATCTACCATATAAACAAGCTGAAAGAAAACAACAACAACAACAAAACCAAAGAAGCAAACAAACAAACAAAAAAACCCCACATGATCATCTCATTAGACACCAAAAAAGCATTTGACAAAATCCATCACTCCTTCATGTTAAATTCGTTGGAGAGATCAGGCATATGAGGACCATACCTACACAGAATAAAGGCAATGTACAGCAAGACAATAGCTAACATCAAACTAAATGGAGAGAATTTTAAAACATTTCCACTAAAATCAGGGACAAGACAAGGCTGCCCACTCTCTTCATATGTCTTCAACATAGAACTTGAAGTTCTAGCGCGAGCAATGAGACAACTAAAAGAAATCAAAGTGATATGAATTGGAAAGGAAGCACTCAAAGTACTCCTATTCACAGATGATATGATAGTATACATAAGTGACCTTAAATATTCCACCAGAGAACTACTATAACTGAAAGACTCCTTCAGCAAGGTGGCAGGATGCAAAATCAATTCTAAAAAATTAGTAGCCCTTCTTTACACACAAAAAAAAAATAAATAAAAGGTCTGAGAAAGAAATTAGGGAAACAACACAAATAATTTTAAATATGTGGGGGTAACTCTAACCAAGCAAGTGAAAGATCTGTACAACAAGACTTTTAAGTCCCTGAAGGAATTACATCTCTTAAGCTTACTACTTCTACCAAAAAGAAACCAAATCATTATTTTCCTAAAAAGTTGGGGGACGCTCACCACAGCCATTATATAAAATAGTGAAATTGAGGTACCACCTCCTTGGGATTCTTAGTCTCACTAATACAATTTTTAAAGAACTGACTTGACACATAATTCAAGGAAAATTTTATTAGAGTTTTAAAGAAAACCCCCACTCATCGTGTGAATCTCAGCAATTGCTTGTGGAGGGAAGTGGAAAAAAGTAAGAATAGGAATAACAATAAGAATAAAAGAATAAGAATATGGAGAGGGAGAGGGAGAAGGAGAGGGAGAGGAAGAGGGAGAAGGAGCGGGAGAGAGAAAAGGAGAGGGAGAGGGAGAAGGAGAGGGAGAGGGAGAAGGAGAGGGAGAGGGAGAGGAGGGAGAAGGAGAGGAAGAGGAAGAGGGAAAAGGGAGAGGGAGAAGAAATAGAAGAAGAAGAAGAAGAAGAAGAAGAAGAAGAAGAAGAAGAAGAAGAAGAAG
>CAJQZJ010034331.1:5386133-5397372 GCA_907164525.1 Lophiomys imhausi
AGAAGAAGAAGAAGAAGAAGAAGAAGAAGAAGAAGAAGAAGAAGAAGTAAAGTCACTATGCCCTTTGATTTAAGCTGGCATGGAGTTCAGCCATATGTAGAGAAGCAGTCATAAGATTTGGAAGAGAAGTTTGGAGAAAGAACAAGGAAGGAAGCTTAGGGTACCAAGTCAACATCATAGGTTATGGTCAGCATCTGAAAAAAAAGCATAAAAATATAATAAAACAAAACAATGGTTATGCCTTTCTGAGTTCCTTTCTGAGTCAGGTCATAAGTATGGATTCTGTGAAGGAAAATAATATTATCTCATTAAAGTGGTAATATCTCACCTATTCCTTTAGTTCAGCTGGAGGTGAATATGCTTCTACAGTGTTCTCTAGGGGTAGTCTCTGTGAACAGAAATTCCTGGATAGAAGGTTTTATGCAAGGAGTGATTGAGTGACCAGAGCTTAATTTATGTGGAGAATTGCAGTGTTTCAGAACTAGAGTTGAGTTATAAATTATTTTAGGCTATCTTTAGCATCCTAAGTCCTCATCTATGTGGCAGACATAGTGTCTTGAAACAAAACACATTAAAAAAAAATTTTTAGAATATGTTAACTTTACGAAACCCTACATTCTACCAACCAAATATCTAAGAATGTCATCAGATAGCCTATGAGACTTATTGCTAATTTCTCCATACTTATTGTTTCTACCAATGTGTGTAAAACAAGCCTTCATTCATGACTTCGTTCTATTGTTGTAAAAATTTCATGAAACCATTTCCATGTTAGAACATGGAATTTAAGGTAAGCTAATTTTGTATTTTTAATCATGATTATTACTCATGTTTAACACCAGAAAAAAATAGCCTTATCCCCTTTGAACAGAGTCATGTTTTTATGTTGACATGCTTTAAGCAGGCCATTGACCTTACAAACTGGAATGTTATGCCTATAATGAGGCCAGAGATCAGAAAGAACATCTCTTGACCAGAAGAGAATACTTTTCCCTTAATGGGCTTTGAAAGCCTCTAAAATAATTTGGGCATCACAGTTAATAATTTTAGACTTTTGACTTCAAATAGTCCTGTTGGATCCTAAACCTTATATCCCATTTTGAGGGCCACTGGAGTCTATGAACTGTACAACAGGTCCATAGGAGAGGAGGTCATATTTGTCAACTATGTGATATGGGGAAGAAAACCAGTGTTTAGCAGAAATAAAAGAATTGAAAAACATATCCCTTAGTTATCTCTCCTCCTTGATTCTTGTTAAATCTTTATCTAATGTTTCTAGCCTGAAATTCAGGCCTGCATGAATCTGTTCAAAGCAAGGCTCTGGCCAACCCGTTACACTGATCTTGGAGTTTCCTCTTACTTAATACACAAGTGAAGAGCTTTCCTTGGAGTAGTGTACTGTTCTGTTGTTATAGCCGAGCTGCACAGTCATCCCGCTGCTACTCAAATGATGCACACAGGAAAATTTGTGGTGACTGCCTCTCCTAGCACTCCTCATTTGTACATTAACCCATGGTTGATTCCCCCCTTTTATAAGGTTTTTACTTCTGGCATCTTCAACACCCACAACACTTTGCACCTAAAGTTCCCTCTTATAGGTTTAGAAGGTTTATATTCTGATCAAAATGTCCCTGCTAATTCTCTTCCATAAAATAAAGAACTGGGGTCCCATGAATCCTGAGGTGAGGGGAGAGAGAATCACAGTCTCCACCAGCTGCTAAACTTCTATGCCAGAACAACTGCTGGAAATACACCAGAAGCACAGCAGGATGAGAAATATACAGATGAATTTTATTATGTTATTGAATACCTCAAACAGTAGTTCTTACTGCATATTGCATAAAGGGATAAAATGTAATACGTAAATTGCTATTAATTTCATGAGTCTATTAATTCACATATATTTTATTATTCACATATATAATAAAACATATGTTTTGTTATATACACTTTATGAATACATTTGCATTTTATAGCTTATAGACATGAATAATACATTGTTTTAATTCTAATCTTATTTCAGTGTTATGAAAATGCTATTTTCTGGAGAATATGTCATAATAATAATGACTTTATATTTGAATAATTTTCACATGCAATTATTTTAGAAAAGTATCTTATTTGATATATGAGAGATTGCCAATGAAAAATTACATTAGTGAGACAACTGAGGGAAGGTTATGATTTTTCCCAAGATATATATAATCTAAGACACAAGATCTAAATATTTGAAAAATCTTCTATGCATGTTTTACATCACATAGAAAACAAACGAATAAAGAGTGCCTGATTTCAATGTTGAATCTTTGGAAGTTTGTCAGCTACTTCTGAGAGTAGGGAGTTAACAAGTACAGTTTCTCTTCTTGCCTCTCAGATTTGGTGATAGCTTTCTTTACTATAAGTTGCATAAAAATGGAGCTTTTTACTGAATGCCTTTCTTCTTCGTGAAAGTCCATTCTATATTTAGCAGCCGTGGCTTGTTTTTTGATGCATGGTGCTTGGATTTGATAGTCCTCTTCATTATATTTTTATTCCTGAAAGTCAAATTCATCAGCAACTGCAAATAAAGTCACCACCATCACTTACAATATTATTCTCACCAAGTGCAGAATATAAGCAATGGTTTGGCTGAAACATATTGATCATGAAATTTCCTGCAAGATACACTATTTGTCATAACTGTATTTTTAGCCAAGAATAATGAGTGACTGATAAAATGAATTATGGTAGGACATAATTGGCAAATGGAGAGCATTTTGTAGAAATCACTCAAAGTATTTTGAATTTCATTTCTCGTTATGGTTTATTTAACACTAGCTGAGTACTCAAAGTCACACACAAAAGATTGATGATCTTTTAGAGCAATTCCTATGTGTAATATTATGTCTTTAAGAATTATGCATCTCTCTTTAAGGGTGTTGAGAAAGATGTTAGGAGACATCAATAACAATTCAAGAATTACTAACCATCTGCATTTTGTAAATCAAATAGACAGGGGTTTTCCCCGTGTAACCCCTAAAGGAATTGCATGATCCAGAAAGACATTTGCTGAAGTATTTGTATAACTGCTCAGTTTGTTATTGAAAGGTAATGAATTTGCGCATATCCTTATATGTCACAAGAAGAAGACTGAAACAGAATAATACAAGCATCAATGGAAGGAGGATTTATACCCTTGGTGTTGACTGCTTTGTGTTCAACATTGTTTTCCTTCCCTGCTACCTCACTCATAGATTCTATCCCCCACCCTGCCCTGTGTTTTATCCTTTTCTAACAGTTGGATTCTGAAGAGCTAGCTTGGGCTTAGACTCACAGAACTTGATCTAACATAGTATTTGATGTCTGTTAGCTATGGAGTTGAAGGTGTTCTTGGTCTTCTTTGTGTCCGTTGGTTTATCTATGATGTAAACTTAGTGGCGTGACCTAGGAGCAAGGGAAACAGAAATGATCTAGAGGAGGGCCTTCTTGGGATTCCACCAGTATAAGTCTATTGGCTTTTCCCAAATGGATATTTCTCTATAGGAAATGGGAATGAATGTGTATTACATACTATAGAATACAATTACATGTATTTTTATGCATGGATTCTGAGCTTACCTAGTGGCTTTGTCATCTGTCCAAAAAGAAAAAAGAATATGATATTTTGGATGGGGCAATTTGATTTGGTGTTTTGGATGTAGCTGATTTGTGAATCCTGACCTTTTTTTTTTTTTTTTTAACTGAATCTCTTTGTGAATAAGTCATTTAGCCAAGTAGAGGTACTTCTAACTTTGAAATTATAACAATTACAGTTATTTATGAGGATTACTGTGGAGTGCCAAATGACATCATATGTACAACTTTTAAGATTGGAAAGTGAGAGTTTTAACAGGTTAGCTATTAAAATCATAATTACTAAGAGCCAAATGGATTTTTATTTGTATCTTTCATCTATTTCTAGATGAAAATTAGTCAACATACTTACCAACCCTAACACTTCACTCAATATGGAGCCTTTCTCTAATGAGCTGCACTTAAAACTCCTTAACTGTACTGCTCCAGGGTACAAAGTCATAATTCATAAGTCAAGAATCTTTGACAATTTGTCTCTTTGTCATAGTTCAGTATACAAGGAGATCGCTCCATGAAGCCTTCTTTCAAGGAATGAAGAGTTCAAAGAGAAAAAGAAATCTCACACTATTCATCCACAAACACATACACAGAAAGGCACACATGGTAGAATATCCCATGCAGTTACCTAAAGCAATGTTAAAGTTCAATATTACAAGAATGTTAAGGAGAAAATAGAATGTATCATAGGAAGAGCTCCTGAGTAATGTGGCATCTAAATTTTGCAGTATGCAGTGGATAAATGTTTCAGAGGATAAGAGTACTTGCTGTTCCTGCAGAAGATCTGGGTTCACTTCCCACCACAGACATAGAAGCTCTCAACTAGCTATAACCTCATTTTGAGGGGATTTGACACTTTCCTTCATCCTCTGCAGACACCAGGTATGTATGTGATGTATTTACGTACATGCAAGCACATTACTCATACACATAAAAACAAAAGTAAGTCTGTAAATTTTGTAGTAAATATCAATAGTATTCAACCTAATGGAAAAGGAAGAGAGACAGCAGTCATGAAAGATCTGTAATGAATATTTGGGAGGAGTCAAATTAGTGGAGAAATAAAATATATCTAATAAGGAGATACTTTCTTTGACTTTAATTGTGTTCTCTGATAATGTGTAAGCTTAAAACTGAATGGACATTTGCATTGGAGATTTATGCACAGGAGAGGGAGGAGCTGTTTTGATTTAAAGCTGGGCCATGCCATTGTCAAAATCATGCTTTAAGAAGGTATCTTATTTCTATACAAATCCTAGCCTCAGCTTTGGGTCTGTTAGTGACTCTGAAATTAGCATCTGACTGCCTAGGATCATGTTCATGAGTGTCAATGCCAATAACCATCCTTCTCTCAGCCCAAGGCAGCACAGTGTGGGGGATTTTATCTACACACATAACTCTTTGTCTATTCCAATCTAGGTCTTCAGCTTCCTTCTGCCTTAAGCCCCCTCACAGCCTTCCAGCTCCTAAGTGCTCTGTGGAGCCATCTCAGATCCTCTGGAGAGATTCTGCTATTCAATCCTGTCAGCTGGTGGGAAGTCATCACTGAAACACCACAGAAATAGCTACCATATGACTGACATGTGTTGCTCTGATTTTCTTCCACCACTGTGGGGAAATTTTTTTTCCACCATTTGTGATGAAATGGTTCACTTTCTTATTCTTTCTTGGAAGTTCATATCACTTGACTTTATTGTAATTATGAGAGATACTGCTGACACTTAATATTGGAAAATCCAATATGGAGTTGTTGTGAGGATTCTCTGTCGCCCAGGGTCTGGTGTGTTTACAGTATAGCAATCCTTAAGTGAGACCACATTTTGTTGATATAATTTTCCACTTTTATATCCTAACTGAAGGAACATTTAATGAGAAGGCTGATTATGTGAGAGACAAGTCTTGGGATGAATATCAAAAAGCTGGTGGCCCACTATTACTTTTTTTCTTGGAATACATATACAACTTGAGGCAACAATTTGAGTTCTATCGGTCTGAAAGGTGAGGAAATGATTGCATCCGTTCAGCTCCAGAATGCTATCATGTGCACTATGATAAATATGATCAGGTATTCATGTGACTATCAGAATAACATAGTTTAAAGTATCAGTCATGAGTTTTCTCTTGAGTAGTAGAACTGAAATCCAATCATAAAGTGGTTGATTGCTCCCATAAGGGGCATGCCACTATTACATCAGTGTACACACCTTACTTGGCAGACTGATGATGTATTATATATCCCAGTGATGTGGAAAACTATTCATGGACTTTCTCTCATAGCAGCCTGCATAACACATTCTGGTACCATGTTAACTGGCCAGAAATAATGAAGATTCCCAGTTCAATATTGATTTATTTCTGTCTTAAAACCAAACTACATGGTGTATTCAGAAATAAAGTCGTATCATGGATATATGCTTGGTAGTCAAGAGCAAGAGTGATATTCTATGTTATTGGGGATGGGATTATATGTCTGATAAATTGTATATCCACATATGTGTCACTATTAACCTTGATTAGAGAAGCTATTTTTTTGTTGTGGACATTTGTTAATGCAAATATTCATAGGAAACCAAAGGGCTGAGAATAAGTAACTGTGAGTGTTCACCCCTAAAGAGGACATGTACGTCAACTTGCCCCCATCTAGGCTCAAAGAACAGCACTGAGGATTGGTTAAAAATGATGTCAGAATTGAAGAGTGGAGAGAAGTGATGTAAAATGCTGTCTTCTGGACATAACATGGCTGTTGCACTAAAAAGTTCACTTCAGATTTGGTAATTGCAAGACTTTCACTACATAAAGTCCAACAAAATTCTGAGGATATTGGACAAGACTCAGAAGACTCTACCCTAGCTGAAGAGTTATTGGTAACTGATCATTGCTTAGGTGGCAGAGTTATTTTTCCCTGGGGAATATGTTCCATGTTTGGTTACCCATACTCCAGTGAATGGCTTCATGTCTCTGCACAAAAAGGTACCAGAAATTAGACTCAGTGTGATATAAAAAGAGTAATAAGAATAATAATAAGAAATGAAGTTGTATAGGAAATGCCTTAATGTGGGATGGGCCCGGGGTAGTTGCAGGGGAGAACATGATCAGGATACCTTCTGTACATTTATGAAATTTTCCAAAGAATAAATTAAAAGGGTCATTTAGTGAAGTAAATCGAATAATGCCAATAAATATTTTCAACAATCTCATTACCATAGGGATCCCTGGGCTTCATTCAGTCTTGCTAGTGATAGCATGGAATCCACAGAGGCTGTAAAGTATACAGGTATCAAAGGAGTCAGCAGTCACTTTTAGACTGTGGATGTACTTTGAAAAAATACCATGTCTCTTGTTTTGTATTGTACTTATTGTTATAAGAGAAAGAACCATTTGTTGGACTGAAAGGGGGAGCTGTTGGGGGGAAAAAGATATACTTTAAACTAAAAAAAAGGGTAAAGGATGGGAAAAAAGGGTAGAGGATGGGGGGTTGAGGGGGAAGAGGGTGGAAGGGTGGGACTGGAGGAGGGAGTAGGGAGGGGATTGTAATTGAGATGTAACTTGAAGAAATAAAAAAATAAATTATTAAAAGAAATAAAGAAAGAAAGAAAATGCATATGTCAAGTACATAGTTAATAGTTTTGGTACATGAAATATCTCTCTTAAGTAAACTTGAGCAAAATATGCAAACATACTGTTATTCTAGAAAGTTCTTTCATACTCTTTCTTAGTAAATTTCTTCTAACATTTACCCCAGATGCAGTATGACTGTATTTCTTTTAGTATAAAATAAAATGCTTACATTTTGAAAAAAAATACCATGTCTCAAGAAGCCAGGAAGCTGAAGTCTCTAACCCAAACTCCTGCTCATCATTGTATATTGCACCAAATTATGAGAACTTTCTTAGTACTTTTGTGTAGCCAGATAAATCCCCTATGGAAGAATTCTCAAGTGTTTGTAGTAGAAAACCACTAAGTCAGAGACACACTGGGGCACTAAACTAACAGGTGAGCTCATGGGCTATCAACAGTGTTTATACGGATGTTTAATCATAACTGTAGAAAATATTCCAGTGCTTATGAGCACAGTTGCTAACCCCATGGGGTTGATAAATTTAGAATGTAATTACCTTAACTGTAAGTGGCTGGAGAAATTTCTTATTGGGTAATCAGAGTAAGAGTTTCATTTTTTACTTTGCTGATGGCATTCAAATCTTTAGTCATTCAGCACTTGAAGAAGTCTTGGTGAAGAAAGCCCATAATATTGGACCCATGAAAAGACTCCAGTATTACCATCATGGATACTCAAGTTGTGAGCATCTGAGCATATACATGGGAAGATCAGAATGCAGGCTCATGAGAATAATCTAGTTCTTATGGCTACTAAAGGGTTCTAATATCTCCATGCTCATACCCAACTATTTCCCTATTTAATTGTTTTCAGCTTCCAGTCTTTTTAAGGCTGATATTTAGCACTACCCTTTTGGGAAACTCTGCTGCTAAGGTCAAAGTCTGACATTACTGGAAGGCCCTGAGCTCTGTGAAAAATGACAGACTCCCTTTGCCAGCAGGGTTCTCTCCTCTCTGCCTGATTAGGGGAAACTCCAGATTCTCTATCTGAGGAATGTCACGTAGCCTTCAGGGAGATTATAAGTCCAACCCTTTCTCTTGGTAAGAAATTGGTTCAGTATGCACCTGGAAAAACCTCCCCATGCTAATGAGATATCCTAAATACCTTAAGTTCCAGCCAAGGAACTTTGTCCATACCTCTAACTGTACCTGGAGTTCTTCCCCCACCCTCTACTGCCTAAGGTACTGTGTTCCCCTTTTTAACATAGGGCCCTGCTGCTGCATGTAAGTGAAATATCCCTGGCACTCCTAGGTCCAGGAAATCAAATGTGTTTACCCGCATAACCCCTCCCACTGCCTAAGATGTATGATGTCCTTGTTCATGAAATAAAACCTCTTTCCATTCCTCTACCATGATCCTCTGAGACACACTGTTAATTTTGGGCTTGGGAAGGAAGGTCTCCTCTCTCCCAGAAGAATTCATCACTGTATCTGCCTGCCTGTGTCTTAATGCACAGCGTACAGTGTAGCTCCGGCAGCTGCTGATCACCCCAATAGCCCCCTCTTCCACTTTCTGTAGTGCTCATCTGCAGTGGCAGCAGGGGGTTGCTGGCTGTTCCTGAAGCAGCCTCCAGATCCAGCCAAGCCAAGCTGGGCTCAATAAGTCACTTGGTTTAGTCCAGGATCTCACAACTCCTTGGAGCTATAAGGCTGGCCATGCCAGGCAGCTTAGCTGAGAGAGCTGTGACCCTCTGCTACACTGAACAGAAAAATTCTCTCTCCTGCATGCTTATCATTAGAGCTGTAACACTTTCTAGTGGAAGTAATCCTTTCTCACACCTCTCCAGGACATCCTGTGGCATGTATTCCATCCCATGTTTCATCCTTTTCTGCCTAAAAATTGGCATAGCCTATATCTTCTGGTAGAGGAGCTTACACTTCTGACTTGGTGCCTGACAAGGCCCTATCTCCTTGGAAGCTGCAGAATGACACTGCCCTTGTGTGTTTTCTAAAAATAGACAATTTATTCTCTAAGTTCTGCTCACTAGAGAACAATAACCACCACATTACATCTGTATTTAGCAGATATCCATATTTAGAGTTGTTCTTCAGAAACAGTTTCTTTTATCTCAGCAGATGACATTAATGTAATTTTAATGCAATTCAGATTAGTCCTCTAATGTCAACTAATCTAATACTCAGCAAACCATAAACTATAGGCTAACAAGAGGCATTAGCATACAAAGGTGAAGCAGAATAGGTACCCTGAGTACCCACTTGTAGAAGCCACATTTCCTGCCCTGTCCAGTTCTCTAAGTACCATATCAATAGTGTAGTAGATTGATTCGGTGCTCTCCTGGCAGTACTCAACTCACAATAGGCAAATATCATTTCACATTAACTGTGAACCTCATGGTCTACTTCAGTTTCTATTAAGATCCAGTCATTTAAACTTCATGTTGTTGCTGATTATAGTGGCACATGTCATCAATCCCAGCACTAGGGGATGGAGGGGAACAGAGGAAGTTGGATCTCTCAGTTGAAGGCCATCTTGGTCTACAGAATGAGTTGTAGGATAGTCAGGGCTATACCCTCTCTTGAAAAACTAAAAAAAAAAAAAACAACAACAAAACCCAAAACAAATAATAAACAGTCAAACAAACACATAAACAAGCTTCATGTCATCAACCTGAATATGGGCTAAGGTGTTATTGAACCCTTTTTTGTTGTTGTTGTTGCTGTTCTTTTTGTTCCTCTTTCCAATCATACTCTATCAAGTACATCTGATTTTTAAAATATTTAAAAATTTATTTTTCCAGAATTTAGTAAGTGAATATCGTGTTTATATCATTCCTCATCTCTCTTTTTCTCCAACTCTTTCCATGTTCCCTTCAGAAAAGAACCTACTGCTGCCATTTCCTTCTTCTGATTTTCAGTCTTACTTTTCTGTTGGAGGACAGATAGCTCTGCCTAGACTGCTTCTAGAGTCCAGGAGCTGACCCTAACAATTCACATAAGATTCTCATTCAAAATACCTTCTTGTCTAGGCTTAAGTTCATTTATTTTTTCATAACTTTTTGTTCCTTTCCAGTAAAGTAAAAAATCACACCAACACCCTGACTACGTAGCACTATTAAGATGGAAACATCAGATATAAGCACTTGTTTAAGTAAAAAAACGAGACATAGTTATTCTAATAAGATCAACAGTTAAAGTTAATTTCTATCTCCCCATCATGTTTAATGTCAGTGTCTCAAAATCAAATGTAATGAGCCCATTTGATTATAAAGTTATGTGTCTAAGTTATATTTCACAGTCACAATGAAAAATAAGTGTGTTAGATGCTGCTTTAAACTCTATTTTAATGAAGAACACATTGGAGACAATGGACTAGGAACTGATTTCATTTTAAAATTATTATTTTTGATTTTTTTACTTTAAAATATATTTATATCAATTCCCCCTCCCTTCTGAAACTTGTCATATACCTATCATTGCTCTCTTTCAAATTCATGGCTTCTTGGAACATACATACTAGTAACATTATACAGACAAAGCAGGTTATGTTTGTATATATATATATATATACATATATATACATACAATATATATATATAGATGCATACATATGCATTTATAAATTTAACTTTTTAAAAAAGCTTGTTTCATTTTTAGTTTCATAAGTCAAAAAGAAACGAGCAAGTACTTTGCTAAGAGCTATTTTGCAAAAGTGAATCGCACTATGTTACAAAGAACACAGAGCGCGGCTTGAGAACTCTGAAGGTTTTACTCTATTACTCCTTCTGTGGCCTTTTGGAGTTAGCATGCTATGGGCTTCCATGGATAAGACAATGCATCTTTTCTTCCTTGAATTTACTCATTTCAACCCTGTAACCGAACTTTTAAATTATTATTTAACACTTATTTATTTATTACTAAATTCACTTATAACAAACACCAACAATTTCTTAACTATTAATCCTATAAATTCCTACAACCCCTTTAACCTATCCACTAAACCTATTGATAATCATAACAACCACTTTCATAACCTTTTAGAATGATACAGTCTCTG
>CAJQZJ010034331.1:5417372-5466285 GCA_907164525.1 Lophiomys imhausi
TTAAACAGTCCTATAACCCTTAAGGAAATAGAAGAAGTCATTAGAAGGCTTCCAACCAAAAAAAGCCCAGGCCCAGATGGTTTCAGCACAGAATTCTACCAGACATTCAAAGAAGAGCTAACACCAATATTCTTCAAACTCTTCCACAACATAGAAACAGAAGGAATACTGCCAAACACATTCTATGAGGCCACAGTTACCCTGATACCTAAACCTCACAAAGACCCAACAGAGAAAGAAAATTTCAGACCAATTTCCCTTATGAACATGGATGCAAAGATACTTAATAAAATACTTGCAAACCGGATCCAAGATCACATCAAAAGTATCATACACCATGATCAAGTAGGCTTCATCCCAGGGATGCAGGGGTGGTTCAACATTAGAAAATCTATCAATGTAATCCACCACATAAACAAGCTGAAAGAAAAGAACCACATGATCATCTCATTGGATGCTGAAAAAGCTTTTGACAAAATACAGCACCCTTTCATGATAAAAGTCTTAGAGAGATCAGGCATACAAGGACCATACTTAAAAATAATAAAAGCAATTTACAGCAAGCCAATAGCCAACATCAAACTAAATGGAGAGAAACTTAAAGCATTTCCTCTAAAATCAGGGACAAGGCAAGGATGCCCACTCTCTCCATATCTCTTCAACATAGTACTTGAAGTTTTAGCTAGAGCAATAAGACAACTAAAAGAGATCAAAGGGATACAAATTGGAAAGGAAGAAGTCAAAGTATCCCTATTTGCAGATGATATGATAGTATACATCAGTGACCCCAAAAATTCCACCAGAGAACTTCTACAGCTGATAAACTCCTTCAGCAAGGTAGCCGGATACAAAATCAATTCAAAAAAATCAGTAGCCCTTCTTTACACAAAAGATAAATGGGCTGAGAAAGAAATAAGGGAATCAACACCCTTCACAATAGCCACAAATAATATAAAATACCTGGGGGTAACTCTAACCAAGCAAGTGAAAGACCTGTATGATAAGAACTTCAAGACCCTGAAGAAAGAAATTGAAGAAGATATCAGGAGATGGAAAGATCTCCCTTGTTCATGGATAGGTAGGATCAACATAATAAAAATGGCAATCTTACCAAAAGCATTATAAAATTTCAACGCAATTCCTATCCAAATACCAACTCAATTTTTTACAGATCTGGAAAAAACAATTCTCAACTTCATATGGAATAACAAAAGACCCAGAATAGCTAAATCAATCATGTTCAATAACAGAACATCTGGAGGTATCACCATCCTGGATTTCAAGCTGTACTACAAGGCAATAGTAATAAAAACAGCATGGTACTGGTATAGAAACAGACCAGTTGACCAATGGAATCGAATTGAAGACCCAGAAATAAACCCACACACCTATGGTCACTTAATTTTTGATAAAGAAGCCAAAAACATACAATGGAAAAAGGAAAGCATCTTCAATAAATGGTGCTGGTCTAACTGGATGTCAACATGTAGAAGAATGCAAATAGATCCATACTTATCACCCTGTACAAAACTTAAGTCTAAGTGGATCAAGGACCTCAACATAAATCCAGACACACTAACGTTAATAGAAGAGAAAGTGGGAAAAAGCCTTGAAATCATTGGCACTGGTATCATCTTCCTGAATAGAACACCAATAGCTCAGGAACTAAAACAAACAATCAATAAATGGGACCTTATAAAATTGAAAAGCTTCTGTAAGGCAAAGGACACTGTCCTTAGAACAAAACGGCAGCCTACAGAGTGGGAAAGGATCTTCACCAACTCAACATCTGACAGAGGGCTAATATCCAAAATATATAAAGAACTGAAGAAATTAAATACCAAAAAATCAAATAACCCCATCAATAAATGGGGTACAGAGCTAAACCGAGAATTCACAGAAGAGGAATCTCTAAAGGCTGAGAGGCATTTGAGGAAATGTTCAACATCTTTGGTTATCAGGGAAATGCAACTTAAAACAACTCTGAGATTCCATCTCACACCTGTCAGAATGGCTAAGATCAAAAACTCAAATGATAGCACATGCTGGCGAGGATGTGGAGAAAGGGGAACACTCCCCCATTGCTGGTGGGACTGCAAACTTGTGCAACCACTTTGGAAATCAATCTGGAGATATCTTAGAAAATTGGGAATAAATCTACCTCAAGACCCAGCCATACCCCTCTTGGGCATATATCCAAAAGATCTGAAACGAAACCAAAAGGACATTGCCTCAACAATGTTCATAGCAGCTTTATTTGTAATAGCCAGAAACTGGAAACAACCCAGATGTCCATCAACTGAAGAATGGATAAAAAAACTGTGGTACATATACACAATGGAATACTACACAGCTATCAGAAATGAGAAAATCATGCAATTCAAAACCAAATGGATGGAACTAGAAAAGCTCATCCTAAGTGAGCTGACGCAGTCCCAGAAAGATAAACATGGTATGTATTCCCTTACAAATGGATATTAACCATACATCAGAGGATAACTATCCTACAACCCACACACCCAAATAGATAGGAACCTAGCATATCTATCCTAGGAAAAATTCTACCCACCAGTGAGTCATGGAATCTGCTGCAGGTTAGTGGAACCCCACACCCTAGATGGTGTGCCTTATCAAGCTCCAGTATGAGTGGAAACTCTTGGGCCTCACATGACGCAAGATCTGAGGGAGTATGGTATGTGAGGACCCACCTCATTTGAGGAGAAGGAGAGGACCAAGTAGAGGAACAAGGAGGGAGTGAGGGAGGGAGGGAGGGAAGGAGAGAGGGAGGGAAGGAGAGAGGAAGGGAGGGGCCAAGAGGGGAGGAGGGAGGAAACTATGTTCTGGAAATAAATAATACTTTTTTAAGAAAAGAGTTAATAAGCTTCATAATAAAAATACAATATAAAATTTTCAAACTATAGTTTACCTTACTGGCATGAAAGGAAAATGGCCTTAATTTCAGATTAGAATGTTAGACTGCAGGTGGCTACAGAGATTACACAAACTTGATAGGAGCGTAAAAGTTTTTTTTTTTTTTTTTTTGTAGAGGTATAGGCTATTTCCATGGTTTGGCAGTAAAAAGCAGGTAACAGGTTTAAAACACTGTAAATAAATTAAAGGTGACAGCTGTTCAACCTGGTTTTACAAACCTCCAAGAGTTGAAAAAACTTAGAGCTAAGGTAAAATAATGCATGGTGTTAGCCCATGCCTTTACCTCCAGTAGAGACAGGAGGATCACTATAGAGTTAGTTGTCTTATAAATTCTAGAGTTACAAGAAACAGGGTGGTGATGGTGCACACCCTTAGTCACATCATTGGGGAAGAATACACCCTTAATCCCAACACACTAGAGACAGAAACAGGCAGATCTCAGAGCTCAAGGCCACCTGATACAAAACAAGCTCTAAACAGAGAAAAACTTTGATCCAGGAGTGGAGGAGCACATCTTTAATCCCATCAGTTGGGAACCACATGTCTTTGATCCCAAAACTTAGAATGCAGAGACAGGCACATAGGATTTGGAAAGATTTAAGTTTAAAAGCTACTTACAAAAGGCAGGCTGCAATTCAAACAAATTGTCCTTTGAGATCTCAAAATATATATGCTAAAGTTTTGTTTAGCTCCAAAATACCAAAATAATTTCTTCTTTAATCCAGATTGAAAGGTAATACTTTATATATTATCAAAAAAACCAAATTTGCTCCAGGAAAAATATTACCTGACACCCCCCCCCCCAAAAAAAAAGGTAATTGTCCCAGGGTTAGGATTAGGGCAGGGCTCTGTTCTTATCTTTCCAGGAGATTTAAAGCATCCATTCAAGGAACCCAGGGACAACTGGACAGCGGAAACCTCAGCAGAAAACAGATCAGACACCAAAGAAGACGAGTGGCCCAGATGATCCAGCCTTGCAGATTTCTTCAATAGCAGTTTCCTCAAAAGTCTACAACCACAACAACTCAAAATCGCTAAGATCGTTCAGCTCCACAGACTACTCCAGCCAGATCTTCAGTAAAGCTCTGAAGATCAGCTTCTGTCTATGAACTTCTTAGGACATCTAAATAGCTGAGCACAAAAGGACTGAACATCAAATGATTCTATTAACATTTTTAACCATTTTTCCATTCTTATTTGGGCCCCAAACAGGTTTACTACGTCCCAAATCAGCAGGAAGTCATTTTAAGAGAACAACGTCCCATCCCCAGAAGGTGGGGAGGGTGCTCTTCCCTTTTGGTTATTTGATAGATAATAGAAAATTTTGTTATTTAGGGGAAAAGACTACAAGCTGTTAAATGGTCTTGTTAAATGGGTTTTGGAGGTTAGACCCAGGGACTTCTCTCTTTTGCTTTTCTGTATCCTCCTTTCTCTCCTATATAGGAGTGAACAGACTTGAGAAAAATGGGACATAGACATAGTATAGGTAAGATCAAGAAAAAAGGACAGATTATTGAATATAGCTTTATACCTTTGTATACTGATACAAAATTAATATTATATTTGGCTAAATTGGTATTGATCATTGTATATTAATGCAAAATTAAGATTGTATAGGGCTACACCAGTACTGATCTTTGTATATTGATACAAAATTAAGATTATATTTGGCCACAATGGTATTGACCCTTGTATGTTGATGTAAAATTAAGATTGCATTGGGCTCCATCGGTATTGATCTTTGTATATTGATACAAAATTAAGATTATATTTGGCCACATTGGTATTGATCTTTGTATATTGATACAAAATTAAGGGTAACGCTTCTTAAAGGTACTGTTCTTAGTAATACTTAAAAATGAAATGTCAAGTTTTGACCTCTCGCTACCAACCGACATAAACTGTTTAGGATAATTAAGAAACGGAAACTAATAGTCATGAAAACGTGTCATTTTGTTAGTTACTATGACAGTCTATCACAGTTATTTTCGAAGCTACTCAGAAATCAAGTTGCTAAGAGACAAGCAATATATGCTTATCTAAATATAAGAGATAGATAGGGCATCTTCAAAAACCTCAAGAGATCTGCAGAATATGGCATTCAAAGATGTTTTCTTAACTTAAGATTTTTTGATATCGAGACATGTCAGCTCCTGACAGCACCCCCTATTCTACTCCAAGTAGAAGATGAGCATCGAAGAATCTCCAGTGGGAGATGATTGAATTGGTGGTAAGCTGTTCTCTTGGCAAGAAAAATCCCTTGCTTCAACTGTAGACAGACTTCTGTCCAAAAAGGACAAAACTTGGAAGCAGATAAGTCGACAGCCTAGCTCTGCCAAGACAGGTTAGGTAAGTCCTTCATAATTCCTGCGCTACAACCAATGTCTGTCAGAGAAATGGGGCCAAATGGCTGGAGATTGATGCTGTAATGTATGGAGAGAAAATGGGAACTGTCCAGGCAGCCACTGGTATGTCATTTTTTAGTTTTGGAAGCTGCAGGCCCTGTACTTCCTATATAATCAGATATATTTATCCCTCTCAGGTCTCTGAGGTGGTTGAAGAATAGATAGCTAGAGTCTCATAGTTAAATTTTGAGTTGTTTAGGAATCAAGAGGGTATTCTGGATCTAAGAAGATATTTTTAAAATTATGAGGCAAGTTAGTATGAAAGGTGAGTTAGATATAGAACTTTAAACTCATGGAGATGGTTAGATAGTAGAATGTTAAAGTCAGGTGCCAAATACATATGGACTGGACATTGGGAATGTATGCTAAGCCATATAACTCTTATAATTGTGGCCTATTTATTTCTGTTGTTTTGTATTGTATTTATAGTTATAAGAAAAAGAACCATTTTTTGGACTGAAAGGGAGAGCTGTTGGGGGGGAAATGAAATACCTTAATCTAAAAAAAAAAAGAAGAGAAGAGGATGGGGGGGGGTTGAGGGGGAGGAGGGTGGAAGGGTGGGACTGGAGGGGCGAGTAGGGAGGGGATTGTGATTGAGATGTAACTTGAAGAAATAAAAAATAAATTATTAAAAAAAATCAAATCTAAGAGGAAAATGTTCTCTCTCTTTCATATGTGTGTGTGTGCGTGTGTGTGTACACATAATGTATGTATTCTTCTAGTTTTCTTATTTCTTCCAATAACATTGGGTTTTGCACTTATGTGAAAGAGCATTATAAAGTCTCTCATTATCATAACCCCACCTTTGGTAGAGCTCAGCTTAAAAATAAAAATAGAATAATGAAATTTCTGTGAGATTATAAGTGTGAAATTAACCCAAGTAGAAAGGGCTTCGATTCTGAAGAAGCCCAGAGGAATAAAAAGAATTAAATTGAAAGGCAGGATTGATCTTACATACATACAGACATTGTTTGGATACTGACAAGATGAATATAGAACTGAAGGTGTTAAAATCAAGTAGTTTTTATTTTTATTCTGCATTAAATATATCAGAAAATTTGAAATTTAGTTGAATAGAGCTATTGAAGTTCTCAGTAAGCCATGAGGTCTAAGAAGATATAAATCTCTGTAGAGTTCTGTTCACTAAATTTTTAAAAAATATACATATTTAGTGCTCAATATGTTACAAGCCTCATGAGAGGCATTTTCATAAATTTTGGAAAAATTTTGTTTTATGGTACTTTCATTTTTTAAGTGAGTTGTAAAACAATACACAGACTTCTTATATGCTAGTGATTCTTAGCCAAGAGTAATTTTAATTCTTTCCTCAAAATTGTTTGGCACACCAAAGAAGGAATGTTCTAATTCTTGTACTGTGTCAAGGCCAGCAATAATATTCACATGCTTTATTATACATATCATGCCCCCACAACATAGTATGATATCCGGTCTTCAATAGCCATGACACTGAGGTTGACACTCATTTGCTAGTTTCCTAATTTCATTAGTGTTGTTGTGACATGCACCCTGAGCAAAAGTAACTCAGGGCAGAAAGACTTTATTTGGCTTAAAACTTCAAGCTATAACCCAATGTTCTCAAGAAAGCAAGCAACTAAAGTCTTCAAAATGTCAGCCCTTCAAAAGCAGCAAGTCTCTCTAAATGGACAGTCTCTTAATCGTGGGTCCTATAAAATAAAGTCAATTACATGCTTAAATATTCTTATTCCAGATGGGAAGAACTGGATCATAAAATGAATCACACCACAGAATCCAGAAGTTAGATTCAATAGCTCAATGTCTGATAGATATCTAGACTTTATATTCTGGGCTCTAAAGGTAGCCTGATTGTTCAGCTCTGTCAACCACACAAAGAATTTCTCTCTTCTGTTTAGGCTAGTCCCACTTCATACCTGCCTATCTTCAAGGCAAACATTCATTCCCCTGGAATCTTCAATATTCCAATAGCAACTGAGACTTTTCCTTCACCAGTGACCTGTCAGGGTCTCTCTTCAGAGAGTCTGCCACTGTCCAAAGGTACACATGCTCTTCTTGACCATCTCAGTCTTGAGTCTTTTCATATCTTCAAAACCATTGATGCTTACATTGCCAAGTTCTTATCTATCAAATACAGCCTAAGCTCCTTGGGCCACAGCTGTATCACCTTTCATGTATGGATCCTAAGGAACTGTATTTCTTTTTCCCAAGGAAGAAAGAAGATTTTGTACCAGTTGTACTGGTCTTTTTGACAATTGCAATTGCTGCTTCAATCCCAGGAAGGACTGTGTCAAACCAGGCCACAGAGATTCTTAGGTAAATATCACACTAATTACCCTATCAACAGTCTTTGTTCCCCTCTAAAAACTTGAGAGCCTCCACTGTCCATATTTGTTTATTTCATCATAACTATCTTCCACGCTTCCACAAGAATGGTCCATTAAGTTCAGCCAACATAATCTGATGTTTTTTTTTCTATTCAAAGTCACATTCTTCACTCCCGAAACATGATTTGACATATTACAGAAACAACATCACTTCATAAGTACAAAAATTTTGTATTTATGTAAAAATTCTTCCCTTACTTTCCTTTGTTCTAGATAATTCTCAGATGCCTTTCATGATGCTGCCACTTTTAAGATCACTGGTCATACATTTGGTAGACTCTTCCCCCAATGAAGTAGAATATTCATTTTAATACATAGATTGTGTACATTTGTGATAGGAACATCCTTTCACTCTTGCTAAGTAGATGATGTTGAGGTTTCATTTAGCATTATTTAATTATGATTATTTATTTAAAATGGTGTTTCTAGGTTCCTTCACTACAGTGTTACTATTCTTCCCTAATTATAAGTGTCTTTCAGGAGAGACTTTTAGTTTCTGCAATTATTCTATGTTTTGACAAATAGACAATAGCTAATTTTATCATCTATTAATGATATTTTTATCATAGAGTTTGACCAGTGGTATTATTCTTTAACTAAATTTAACCATTTAGTTAAAGGTGAAATAGACTATTTATTTTTATATTAATATTTCTATCCACCTTCCAACCCACCAACCTGAGGTACAGAAGAAAGGATGTTAATAGAGACAGAAGATGTAGACCTCTTTAGTAGTAGGTCCTTAGGGCAACCTGTTAAAATTCAAGCAGACCAGCCAAACAGCATACACCGTAACAGGTACTAGCAATAACTGGAACATAGCCAACCAGGAAACCAACAACAGTTTTGGGGAGTATCAGCGGGGACAGCCAAGAAACAGCAGCTCTCACACCCCTATTCTGGGCCTCGATCTCTTCAGCACTATCTGGGCCACAATCTTCAACAGTAAAGGCAACAGAAAGTTTTGGCAAAGCGTTTGGAGCATTTCGAAACAAAGCAGCAATGAGAAGCGATGCCAACCAAAATCCCACTCTTTTTCTGGGGTTTCTATTTATACCCCCCACAAAAGAATGTTTTATAATTGGGCAACCTCATGCCCTCTGCAGAAGATACTTACTGTTGACCAAGATCACTCCAAGGTGTCTGTCCATTAGAGGTTGTAAGCAAGTTCCCCACATGTGAGAGTTTCAGGTTGGCAAAACATCACAGGCTCTTCCAACAGGATGTTTGGCATGCTCCTCTCATGAGTCTGCTTTTCAGTGGTGGAAAAAGCACCCCCACATCCCACACTTAATACCAAGACAAAAAAAAAATGCACACTCATTCAACACAACCATGCTTCTAAAGAAGTCAAAACTTCCACAACATTTAAACACTGAAGTTTTCTTCTTAAATACTTTTATAAATTATCATTTATTCTTAAACAGATATCAGGTTGTTTTCAGAATGTGTATTATATTAAAACCATATTCTTCCATTTATATCTTCTTATCTTGCTTTCAGAGTTAGAAATGAAACCCCTTCCCTCCATGTTGAAGAAAATTTGTGTCGAACAGATGCTAAATAAGATAGCAGCACACATTGTCCTGGAAGTTTAGCACACTCCTAAATGTAGTTGACTTAGCAATAAACACATGAACCAGGGTTTGCCATAAAGTATGAACACAATGAATTAGGTGTAGATATAATTAATTACATTGTTTAACAGTATTTATATTATAGTTAATGGTTTGGCAGCTGTTGATCCTTAACTAGCCATTATAAATGAGTACACACAGACACCACATGGATTTTGACAAGCCTTAGCCTGAATTGAGCAGTCTTGGCCCACCCAAGCTAGCTCTTAATTCTATTCCCCAAATATGACCCCATATATACATACATCCCCTTGGACTGCTATTGTCCACGCTATGCCGATGTTCCTGGTGTGTGTCTTCCTTATTCCTGCTCCTGGCTGGAATGAATTAATCCTCTGTGTAAAGTGGAGGGTTCCTGTTCTAATCTCAGGAAGTCCCACCTTCCTATACTCCTTCGCCAGCTAATTGGCTATCAGCGACTTTTATTAACCAATGAAGAGAATGCCTCAGAAGGGACAGTAACCATATCTCAGCATTGAAATCAGCCTATCAGAAACAATGTTATTAGACTTTCCCCAACAATTAGTTTTCTACATGGGAAGAGAAAACTAAATCATGGTGAACAGTCTGTAAAGCTGAGGATTCAAGATTCTATCTTGTGCCCACTAGAGAAGAAATTTCAAGAAGAAAGTATGACAAATCCATCAGTCATAAATTGAACCCTTGAAGCTGTCTTGACAATAGGACAAATGAATAATGTAGTCTCTCTTTTAGTGGTACCATTGCAGAAGATCATCAGTAGACAGAAAGTTCATTTTCAAACTTCCTAGAGGGGCATTTGATAGATTTAATTTATTTTTTTTCTGAAAAAGGACATGTTGCAAGCACTTTAGACTTTTTGATTCATATGGTCAACTATACATATTGTTGTAATTTTTGAAAAAGTCAATTAACCCTAGTCATTGCATGAATGTGTAAATCTGTTTCTTAAAATCTTGTTTATGAACAGTGAATGTATAGTTTAATATAACATTACAAAACAACAAACTGTACTTTCTTTTATTGCTTTGGATTCACTATAAATGCCAAAAGTTAATTTAAGTTTATTAGCTATATAATTACAGTGGGAGGAACCAAATGACAATGGACTGTCATGTAAAAATCTCTGTTATCAAGTAGCTAAAAATTCCAAGAGAGAATATCTACCACTTAGATTAGGCTTCCAATTTCTATGATTTTTCTTTCAAATAAGACTACTGACATGTAGGACAGGCATTTTTTCTTTTAAAGTTGTTTTATTGGTTCTTTGAGAATTTCATATAATGTGTTTTTATCATATTAAACCCTACCTACCCCAACTCTTCTCAGATCAACCGCTTTCCTTTTCTACCAAACTTTGAATTTTTATTTTTCTCCTTCAAAGTTAGTTTGTGATACCAAAATATTCTTACATGTGTGGTCCTCCACTAGAGTGTGGTGTGGTCATTTTATCATGTGCTATATTCTTGCAGAAAACTGACTTTATCTCTTTCAACACAATAGAATTTCCAATAGCTCCTTTGCTAGGGGTAAAACCTCAGGCCCAGCTCTCAACTCTCTGCTAAGATTTTCTGGCTTGAGCTTGCATAAGTTTTGTGCATGCTATCAGAAGTGTTGTGAGTTCATATGTGTAACGTCTCTGTTGAATTCAGAAGACACTGCTTCTTTATAGTCATCCACCATCTCTTGTTCTTCCACTGCTTTTGTTCCATCTTCTGTGATAATATATGCAATCCTTTGTTAAGGGGAGATGTGCTATAGTTAATAAGTAGCATCATCATAATTGTACATTTTATAATGCTAGACGTTGTAAGAGGAACATCAATGATTAATGTCATTCAAGCTATTTATTTTTTGTTAAGAGATTATCATGTCATATCATAGACTGAATTGTATTCATTCAAAGTCATACACTGAAGTCATAATCTCATGTACTATATAGCATGACTATATCTTATAACAGAAGCTTTTAGGTATGATTGTATTAATGAAGCCATTAGAGTATGACTATGGCAAAACATAAATGGTATCCTTACACACTAGGGAAATGTTAAGAAAAACCGGTGTCCAGAGGGCTGGGCCTGCCATGCAGGGGTGTGGGCATGAAGGAGATTTGCCCTCAGACACCCCCAACATCTGTGAGAGACAGGATTACTGGCCCTGCCCTTCACCAGCTCACCTCACCTGGGCAGCACAGTAGAACTGACCCTGGTGGAGGGGGGTGTTGGTGAGCTGGCCCCAGTGCATGACTATGGGAGACCTAGCACCTATGTCCCCACTTGCTGCCACTAGTCTGCCAAATGGGTGTGGGCCAGGGAGAGATGCACCCAATATCCCTTGCCAACTATGGCAGGCAGGAGAGCTGGCCTGAGGTCATGGGAGTGGGAGAGTAGCCTTGCATCTTCCCTGGGAAGCACAATGAAATGGCTCTGCTGGTGTAGGCTCATGTGAAACAGCCAAGGTAGTGAGAGAGGCTGAGATGGCTCTGCCTCTTGGTGCCTGAAACATTAGGTGAACTAGCTGGGACATTGTTAGAAAACTTACCCCAGTGGTATGGCTATAGGAGAGCTGGTTGTCTGACCTGCTCAGCTATCACCTAAGCCCAAATTCAGGGTTATGAGTTGGCCCACCCCAACTTCTACCCCATCTATGAACTGCTGGAGAGGCTGAAGGGACCAGTCCTACATATTCAAAGCTGCAGGGTCTCCATGGCACAGGCAACAACAGGATATACAAAAGGTGTCACAGTGAAGGTCCGTTATTGATAGTGTAGCAGGAGTCAGAAGCCTTGAATCAGACCAATGTCTAATTGCAATGAATACTTGCAAGTAAAAAATGTGTGGAAAACACATTATACTGTGGGATACACTGATACACACTACAGCTTCCATAATGAGATTTATATTCTTCTTTTGGGAGAATGGTTGCAAGGACTGAAGGTAGGTATGAAAGGATGGGAAGATGAGTGGGATTGGGTGCATGCTGTAAAATTTAAAAACAGTAAGAAGTTTATGTTTCCTTGTGTTTTGTTTTGTTTTGTTTCCTTTAAGGAAACACCAATGTCTATATACAAACAGGAATGACAACTGAAAGAGTCCATAGCAGAAGCTCAAAGAAATTAACTTGTCAACATTTTTATTCTGAAATGCTGTCTCTGTGAACTTTTAAGAAAATAAATTTCTATTTAAACTTCTCAATCCATGATTTCTATTATTGTTCTTGTTATTTTACACACCAATACTATACAAATCACATATACACCTCCTTAAATGCTTTAGTCCTTACCTTAGGAAGAGTTACGCAGTTCACTCATCACCCTATCTCTTATTATTGTGGATGTTATTATTAGATGAAAATTATCATATGCTATATCTTTCCTTGATATTGGGTAAGGTTTATGTAAACATGAAGTCACACACCTGCTAAGCAGTCAACTTCACCTGTGCTATTGAATGACTTAGTTGTCTAGGAATAGTATAGGACCAAATTACACTAAAGGCTCATTTTCTTAACTATTTGTGTTACATGATGTCACAGAAAATTAGCAACCTCTAGTTTAGCTGTTTCCTTGACCCAGGATGTTATGCTATCCTTGGTGGTAGGCAGAAGTAATATAATAGAATGTGAGTGATGAGTGTAATGATGACTTCAGCTTTAATGGGATCCTTAGGTTCCAGGCACCGTGAGTGCTTGAGCAACTGATGCTAGTATTGAGTAAAGATAATTATTTTTATTATCCTTCTTAGTTCACAGCTAACAGAACATAACTTCGAGTAGGTTAAGCAATATGCTTGAGCTTCCAGAGCTACTAAGTCATGCCAAGGGCTTCTGGTAGCATCTGAGCTTTCCTGTTGGTGTTGGTGCAGAAGAAGGGACAGTATGGGAAGAAAACTTTAGTGGGAGAACGTTTTAGTTGCAGAAATGGGAAACATTTGTTCTTGATCTTTGAAGTATACAGAAGACTGCCAGTAATTTCTGCATATGTTAGGGAGCAGGTCACTGTAGAAGAGAAGAAACTACTTGACAAGATACCAGCGTACATCTTGTGTGGCCAATAAACAAGTGTAGGGTAGCAGCGCCTGTTTACTAACAGATGATGATACAGAGCAAACAAAGGATGATAACGGTGATCCTTCTTGTTAGGTTTGAAAATATGGCTCTCATTTTGGGGCCACTGAAGTCTTTAAAAATCTTTAACCTGCAAAATCCGCATGGTGTGATTCAGACTAGAGTATACTTAGTGTGGCCGAGTAGAGAATGGCCTGAAAAAAGTGAGACAAGTTTCAGTTTTATACATTAAGAATCAAATTAGTTCAACGTAGGCTGAGAACCTTTAATATATTCAACAATATTCCATGAATATAATAACTGCTTGAAAAATGCAGTACTGGTACTAAAGTGAGTTAAAAAGTCATATACTGATCTCAAAGATTAGCATAAAGAATCCTAGTGTCAGACCTGGGTCTATATGAAAAAAAGAGAAGCACCACAACTTAATTTCCACACTCCAACTAGCTTCAAAGGCATACTCTTCCTTCTAAAATTGCAGGAAAATGTTATGTAACTTCTGAAGGAAAAAGCAATTGTCTCAGTTGAATTATGGACTTATTTTTAGTGCTTCATATTCCAAGGATCTTACCTTCCCATTTCACAACCATTATACAAATAAAAGGGCTTTTTATTTTTTACTTCAGTTCTGATAATTGGTCCTCTTAATATTCCTCTTCCCCAAGGAGTCCTCAGTGGAATTGGTATGCTCCTTCAAAATTAGCACCACTAAAATCGAGTTTCAAGTAATCAATCAGACAATGCAGCTGGAAATAAATGAGTGATCTGAAAAAGGCAGTCAAATGTGTCCCTCACTTTACATGCCTCAGGTGAACAAGTGGAACAAGAGAGGAGTTTTATCTACTGTCCACAGAAATGACTCTCACATTCTGGTAGCTAGCAAGCTGGACATGTGTCTCAGAAGTGGAATTCTTGCTTATCATATGCAAAGCCCTAGATTCAACCCCTATCACCACCAACAGCAATAACAATAACAATATATATATATAGTACCTTGAGAAACCCCTAAATGTTGGTATCCTTTCCCTTGAACTCATTCAAATGGCTTCTTTTTCATTCTGTCTAGAGATTTCTATCATAAGGAAAGCCAACATCAAAACCACACTTCATGACTTCATGGAAAATTGGACTTTATGAAAAAGTCCACAGGAGTTGGACTCAATGACCGAGTTCCCAGGAGGGTTCTTATTATGTACTGAGGGCAGGGAAAGACAGAGGAGCATCACAGAGAAATATTACCCAGCTTCTCATAGCAATGGGAAACACATGTATTCAGATGGCATCATACTACCAAAACAAAACACTTTTAATGTACAAACATGGTTTAGAGAGTGAAAGCCTCACAGGGACTAAAAGTCTGACTTCAGAAGGTAGGATATGGATTTGGGCACTAACATTTTGGAGATGTTGATCCTCACAAAAGATATGAGCCTCATGCAAATGTTTTCTCATTTGCATGCCAAAGATACATAGATTTTATTGCCAGCATCCACCCCATGTGGTCATAGGATGTCTAAGTATGATAACCCCTCAATGTAGCATCCCAGTCTACTAAACCTGGAGTAAATCTGAATTGTTCTTAATAACTAGAGAAAGCATATTTTTAAGAAAAGTATCCTAATTTTTATTTTTATAATAAGATGAAATTCATGTTATGTGATTTGACCTAGAAGACTTTAAAGAGATGTAATTTTTGTGTGATTTTAATATAATAGTAGATTACTTAAACCAATTGTCTACTTACTGTAAAATGTATTTGTTAATGTAGTTTCCCAATGGCCCCTTTCTAGATACTGTCACCAGTCCTGGCAACCACTAATCTATTTTTTATATATAAAGTAGGCAAATCACTTAGAGAATTACTTTTTAAATTTATTTGTTCACTTTATATTCAGATCACAGCACTCCTCCTCCACTCTCAGTCCCACCCTAATACCTTCTTCCCCTGTTCTCTTCCCCTTATCTAAGGAGAAAGGAGGCCCCCACATGGGTACCAAGTTGTCTTGACAGATCAAGTAGCTGTAGGAATAAGTGCATCCTTTCTCACTGAGGCCAGACAAGGCAGCCCAGCTAGGGGAAAGAGATCCAAAGACAGGCAACAGAGTCTGAGAGAGTGCCTTGCTACAATTGTTAGGGAACCTAACATGAAGACCAATCTGCACATCTGTGCATATGGGTAGAGGTCCTAGGTCCAGCCCATTCATGGGCACAGGTCCAAGACCACTCTGTAGGTCTTCTTGTGGTGTCCCTGGCCCCTCCATCTCCATCAATCCTTCCTCTACCACTCTTCCGCAAGTCTTCCTGACCTCTGCCTATTTATTGTTTGACTGTGAGTCTCTGCATCTGTTCTATCAGCTGGTAGATGAAGCTTCTCAGAAGACAGCTATGTTAGGCTCCTGTTTGCAAGCACAGCAGAATATCATTAATAGTGTCATGGGCTGGCTCTTTCCCAAGGCATGTGTCTCAAGTATGGGATTGGTTGACTATTCTCCTCAATAGCTCCCTGCAATTCTTGTAAGCAGGACAAATTTTGAGTCTAGGGCTTTATGGGTGGGTTGGTGTCTCCCTACCTCCACTGGAAGTCCTGCCTGGTTTCAGGAGGTGGCCATTTCAGGCTCTTTAACTGCTAGGAGTCTCAACTAGGGTTACCCGTAGGGCCTTCTGGGATCCTCTTCTGTCCCAGGTCTCTGGATCTTCCTACAGATGCCCCACTACTGAATTCTGTTCTCTCTCAGGCCCCGCAATCTCCCAACACCTGCTCTCCACCCCAGTTCTCTTCCCCATGCCCTTTCCTGCCCAGTTCCCTCTCTCAATGTACTTCTGATGCCTATTTCATTTCTCCTTCTGAAGGAGAATCAAGCATCCTCTGTTGCAGGATATTTGATCAAATTGTGAACCCATGGGACTGTGAACTGAAAAAAAAATCTGTTTCTAATTGTGTTTCGGCTCAGCCTTTGATCCCAGAGCTTTTGTTTACTGTAAACAAGTACTTGTGGTGTGGCTCAGCCCTAGCACACACCTTTAATCCAAGAGCTAAATAAAGTCAACCACAGTTCAAGAGGCAAAGCAAGTAACCAGCCAACAGGGAGTGAACATAAATAAACAGCTAGGAGGGACAGTGAGGAGGAAGCTATTTAAGACAGCTTTGTATAGAAGGAGGAGGGGCTTTTTCCTTCTGGGACATCAGTGGAGTGGGAACATCAGCTGGGTGCTTTCTCTGCCTCTCTGAGCTAGCAGGTTTTCATCCCAGCATCTGACCCCTGAGTTCTCATCAGTAAAATTGAATGATTGAGATTTTTTGTTTTAAAAATAACAATCTTCCCTTAGGCCCTCCTTGTGATTTAGAGTCTTTGGGTCTGTGGATTGTAACATGGTTATCCTGTACTTTATAGCTAATATCCACTTAAAAGTGAGCACATACCACTGGAGTGTTTCTGCATCTGGGTTACCTGACACAGGATGATATTTTCTAGTTTCATTTATTTGCCTGCAAATTTCATTATGTCCTTGCTTTTAATAGCTGAGTAGTATTCTATTGTGTAAATGTACCACTTTTTCTTTATCCATTCTTCAGTTGAGTGGCATCTACGTTGTTTCCAGTTTCTGGCTATTATGATAAACAGTTTAGCAAGTGTTCTTGTGGTTTGGTAGAGCATCTTTTGGGTATATGTCCAGGAACCTAATGAATTAAACAAATTAAATGACTATTGCTATAAATTTATAGCAATATAAATTACTATTGCTATGAAAATATAGTAACTCTATACTTATTGCAGTATTACTTTTGTGCACTTGATATAGAATATTGCTTTCATTTTTGCATATTTAATGCAGTATTCTAGGAGACTTTAGCTTTGAAAATCAGCTATTTATCACTGTGACTCAGATATTAATTTTAATAGAGATATATTTTATATGAAGTAAAACTCACCATTTAAAATTGTAGTGTTTGTTTTCAAATATCTTCTGGTAGTTATGTACCTATGTTAATTATATACTCCCAATGTGTAACTCCGGAATGGTCATATGACACTAGATCTCCACTCATCAAGTCGGTGCAACCTCTGGTATACTTGCTATCTAAAGAGACTTATATATTGTGGGCATTTTATATAAGGAAAAACATTTGTCTTTTTGTATTTAAATTCTTTTACTTAATACTTTCTTTGCAAGATCCACCCTGCTCTGTCATGAACAAATACTGTATTCTTATTTGTGGCAAATTATCTTTTGTTTAGATGAAAGTCACTTTCTTGTAGGGAACTTCATGTGTAGTTCACTGTATGTTTATCAAACATTTTACTCACCATTTATTAGTTGATAAATATTTGAATTATTTATATGTCAGGGCCACTAAGAATTATGCATATTTTTAGGATTCAATTATGGATTTTTGATTAATTTATATTTTGTATTACTCTGACTGTATACTTAAGAGTGAAATTTCTGGTTCACATAACCCTATGCTTAAGATTTTGCAAATTGCCTGCCCATGTACCTGTCCACTTTATATCTCATTTTTCTGGATACTTACTACCTGTCTATATTAAATTTGCTGTCTTGACTATGTCTTCTTGGGCTTTGATTATTTTGAAAACTTTGAAAACTTTTCAATTGTTTTTATCACTTGTATGTCTTTGGAGTAATGTCCATTCAAACCACTTGCTCAGTTTTAGTTGACCATTATCTTTCTTTTTAGTTTTTAATTCAGTCTTTTTTCTCAATAATTTCAGACCAGATCATTTTAACTCCCATTTTTTTTGTTTTCATTCTACATGGAGAGGTATATTCAAAGCTTATTGTCCAATAAATAGGGAAGTGTTTTCCAGGGGTTTATTGTGACCTACATAGAATTAAGCACTCATAATAGGTATTAACATTACAATCTTCAGTTTTTCTTCTAAATTCTCAGTGTAATCTGAGTTTCAGCTCAATTTTGAATTTCATATATGTAAAAATACAAACCAAACAATTTTCTTCTTGCCTTGGGGAACCAACTGTAAGAATGGTTGCGCTTGTTTAAAAAATGTAATGGCAGCCAGCGGGTTATAGTCTAGTACAATAAAGCCTAATTGAAAACTAATTGTATGCATGGGAAAATGTGTTGCTCTAATTTTCTGGTTTAGATTTTCTAAGACAAATAACTTCAGAACAAAGTTGTAAGTGCTCTGAAAGCCAATTCAAATCTATGGAAAATTAATAATGTGAATGTTTATCAAGGTTACTGGAGCTGTAGAAGTTTTAGTTGTTTACTCACATATCCAGAAAAAAAATAGCAAGAAATATTTGAGTAGCATTCACTTATATTTGTGGAATATGAACAAAAGGAAGACACATGGTCCTCAAAGCTTATTAAGATAAGGACATTAAATAAAAATATTCTTGTATAATTAAAATGTCTTTTTCCCTAAACTGAACTAATGATACCTTATCTATGATTTTGGGTACATCCACATGAGATGTTGATAATCATGGTGGTGAAGTTATTCTGTATTTCCTGACAGTTTTTCTAATTTAAAAATTGCATATTGAGTAATAAATGTACTGGCTTTGGAATTATAAGTGAGTAGGCTGAATTCCTCTAGTCATCAACTTCTTTACATTTAATCTTACATCACTGTCTTACTTGCAGAATGGCATTATTCAGTTTTATATCACTGTGATAAAATGCCTGGAAAAATTCACATATAGGGAAGGATTTCTCTGGCTCTCAATTTTGCATTTTACTACATGGTCTCTTGGCCCTTTGTTCTTTTAGATCTGGGGTGAGGCATCACAACATATTAGAGAATATATAGCCAAAGAAACTGTTCATTTCAGAATTGTAGGAAGAAAAGAAATACTAGAAGGGACTTTAGGTTCTTATGAAACATTTTCCTAGTGAACTCAGGTCTCCCAAAGGCCTTGCATTTTAAAGATAACTTCACCCTTTAGTAATACCATGAGTTGGTAACCAAGTTTTAGGTGAACAACTACAATTTGCATAAGAGCAAACACTTGTGGCAAGATCATTCATTTTATTTGTTGTTTACTTTGTGTGCCTTAAGTCTATTGATCAAGTATCAAAGTATGGAAATAAATATCAAACCATTGTTGTAATATTTTAAATTAGTTATGTGAAGCATTTAACATGTTATTTACCAGATTCTCCCTATGGTAGGACTTAAAACCTGAATCAAGATGGGCTGGATATTTTGTATTTCAATAACAGGTTACTATACTTTGGCATTTGTAGCTGTAACCCTTTGACAGTTTTTTTTTTAATGCACAGGTAAATATTGTCAAAAGATACTTATATGGGTATTAAAAAGTGAGGAAAATAAGACCGAATAAAGGAAAAAGAACAGAAACTTACTTTCAAATACTAATGACTGTGTGTAAGTGTGTTCTTCACTTGCATAAAGAGGTACATTTAGTAATATACAATAAGTCCGTGCACATATAGAAAAGGAATTAAATAGACAACAGTTGATAACCTGTAGCTGGTCAGAGAATCAGCTCATCAGAATGAATGCTATCTGCAAGTTGGAACGGAGTCTTATAGACTTCTACTACGCTAGACATAGAATCTCTAATTATTGAATTATCAGAGAATTCAGTGATTTTTTTCAAGGTGAAACTGTGATTTCTCCAGAGGCTGGAAATGAGAGGGTGGATCTCAGAGAAGAGTCTCAATAATATTTGGTTAAATGTCAAACCTTTCAGACATGTGAATCATACATCCATGTATCTAAATATAGATAGACATATTTAGAATAAAACCATGATTCTACTGAATTTGTGTAAACGTTTTTGTAATTATTACATAAATAGTACAGCATGATGACAATCTGCACAGCATTTGCACTCTGATACTCATTACAATGACTTTAGAGACCACTTAAAGTGTTTTGGATGATGTGGACAGGTTTAACGTTTTATACAGGGGGATTGAGAATTCTTGGCTTTTAGTATTTGTAAACGTTGGTAGGGTTCTGTATCCTATGTCCCATTGACATGGAGAGAGAATTGTACTTTAGTCTGTTGACACTCTTAATGATGAGTTTGTAG
Source organism: Lophiomys imhausi (assembly GCA_907164525.1). Classification (NCBI taxonomy): domain Eukaryota; kingdom Metazoa; phylum Chordata; class Mammalia; order Rodentia; family Muridae; genus Lophiomys; species Lophiomys imhausi. Next base: position 5,437,824 of record CAJQZJ010034331.1, read on the forward strand.
TTGAATATCATCATATTATGTTACTAAAATAAATAAAACAGAATATCTTCCAGGACATAACAGATGGAGACAAGATTATTATCCCCAGGTAAGCTTTCTTAAGTGTTTTAAAAGGATGAGCTATGTAACCATAGGTGATCTCAGAGGACAAATCTCTGCAGGTATTTGATTCAATGACAACTTCCAAAAGAAACCAAGGCAATCACAGCAGCATACATTGAAGGTCATGTAGTTGTCACTCTGGACAGGTGACTGAGCAACTGTGTGGAGTCTCTTTACCCCTTCTCTGGTTATGTATTGGAGTGATGAACCTAAGGTGGAGAATTTGTGCAAGTTGCTACAGACTGGTGAAATTACTCAATGTGAGGAGTGCCAAAAGGATCATAAACACACTCAGTCACAGAGAAGTTGTAAAAAACAAAACAACAACAAATAAACAGAAAAACAAAATAAAAATTGCCTCAGGAGAGTGAAGTAATCTTCAGGGAAAATGACATACAGGACCATCATGGAGGAAGAAGTCAAAAACGCATTTCAGGTAATGGGTGAATGGCACTGAAGACTTGTTTAGCAGACAGGAGAATAAGGGCTACAATATACATACAGTAGAAACGAGAACACCATTTGTTAAGATAGAAAAGTATTACTCAAGGTTTGATGATGGACAGTGCAGATATTTTGAAGGTTATTTTTCTTTTGTGTTTGTTTTAAAATAGTTACCAGAAGTTTCTGTGTTAAAAGTTAGTGTGACTTGAAGGAATTAGGTAGCTTTTGTTAAATTTATTCTTCTGCAATTTCATGTATGTATTTTTATCAAATCTCCCCCTTACTATCCTAGTCCAACTACTCCTAGGGCCCTCTATCTCATCTTCCTCCTGACTTAATTTTGTTTATTTATGTATTTATCTGATTACAGCTAGTGCTACCTTTATGTTTCGAGTTTAGGAACATGTATCAATGCATGGAAACAGTATCATTAGCTCATAAACAAAAATGATTTCCTTCCCCAAGTATCCCTCAGCTTCCAATACTTACTCAGGTAGGGGTAGTGTCATTGGAGTTCCACCCTCTCCATGCTTGAATTTTAACAGGGTTGGCCTTGAACAAGTCTTGTGCAATAAATCCACATGTACTGTGTCCATAGAACAGCATTTATCTCCATTCCCTGGCTCTTGCATTCTTTCTACACATTTCTGTGATGTCCCATGAACCCTAGAGAAAGGAGTATGACATAGACATCCCTTCTCCAGCTGAGCACTCACAATTGCTTATTCTCATTTTAAATAAAAATGTGTTGGTTTTAGTTTGAGAATTTCAAATATAAATATTACATGCTTGATTAAATCCACTCTGTATTTCCTCCCCCTAATTCCTAATGAACTTACCACTTTTCTCTTACAACTTCATGTACTGTCATAAACTCATGAAGTCCAGGTAGTATTGCCTCTTTGTAAATAGGTATAAGAGCATTAACGGGACATGTGAAACATTTCAGGGAGGACTGCTTGAGAAGAAACTGTTTTACTGTGTTACAGCCATGTTAAAAGACTTAATTGAAATTTAAGTGGTTGAGAAGTATATAGAAGGTCATCAAGAGGAGTGTGAAATTCCCTGATATCTGTGTTCTGAAGTTTTGGAAATGGTGCTGATGGGTGAAACACTGTGAATGCAATCAATGACATTGAACTATACATGTAATTTAGTTAAAGTAGCAAATCTTAAAATTTTTCACAATTTTAAAAACATAAAAATAGTATCTGTGGATGAATGTATGAAACATATTTGCCAGGTGAGCAGGAGTGTTATACGATACAGCAAACACACAGAAACTTCCACACTGAACCCTAACCCTGACTGTTAACATAATGAGTGAAAATGCTTTTACACATAGAAACTGAGACTCAGAAATTCTGAGATTCCAATAATTGAAGGACATGCTAATACTGACCCAGGAAAGAAGTTTAATCTATTAGCACCAAATTAAGAAGTGTATTTCTCATAACTCAAGCCACTTTAACTCCCCATTGCTCAATTTTGATGCTTAAATAGGTTTTGCTTTCCATTTTGAAGACTCAGATATAAATTGCCTTTTTCGACTATGCATGAAAAGACCCATCAATTGAAACAGTAAGCATTCTCTTTTTATGACAGTGCAATTTTTCCATATATAGCAGTAATTACAGGACATGTGTTAAAGTAGTCATCACATTGTGTGAAATTTCTGGCAGACAAGACAATTGAAATATTTTTTCCATTTAGGTCATAGTTGTTTATTTACTCCTTATGTTGTTTATCAAATGAATTGGTTTTCATGTTTGAGATTAAAATACCTTACATAGCATGAGTTCTAATAGATTTTTAAAAACTACAAATCTTTTTAAAAAAGAATTTACTTTGTTGAATTCATGTCAGGCTCATCATTCACTGCAAATTCTTAACAATAAGTAAGCAGAAGAATTCTCTCATCATTCGCTCTGTAAGCTCTTACAGTAAGTAAGGAAAAGAATTCTTCGATACTGAAAGCCTCACATTAGACTATCTGCAAAGATAAATATAATCAGAGGAAAAGTATATCAAAATTGAAGTACCTCTGACAATGGTCTAATCATGTTGGGCAATTGAACATGTTTGTCCAGAGAAAAGGAATTTGAGTGACTAGGATTGTGGTATTATAAAAGAGAATCACTAATCCCCTGATCACTTAAAATGGAATTTTCTTGAATTCACAATAGCAATTTCAATAATTTGACCATGAAGACAGAATCAGAACAATGTGTGTCTAGAGTAACCAGAATAGGAATTTGTAATATATCCATGCTGCATGTGTTTCTTAACCTATGAATCTCTGTAGGAAGTTTCAGTAACTTCATTGTTCAGAATAATCATCAACCACATCAAGTGACTTAGTCTCATTTGTAGTACAACTTCTTACTCCTGAAACGTTTCTCGTAGAATCTATCCAGTGTTGTCTGTGTGTCTTTCCTTTCATTAACTCATGAGAGTCTACATTTTAATATGCCTTGGTTTTCAGAATAAAGAATTCAATGAAGAAAAAGCTGAAATTTCAGCATGGTGAGGAAAGAAGAAATAGCTTTGATGTGATAAAGACTCATTTGTATCAGTAAAAATATTATAAAGTAATCAAAGTCTTCAAACATTTCTCAATTTCATATTCTTATTCTGTCAAAAAATATTCATCTAAACTTACAAGGAAGCCATGAGAAAGCAATATAATTATCATTTAACGTACTTAGCCAAAGTCCTATATCATAATACATGCTCTTTAATATTGATGATTACTATTCTTTTGGCCTAGTTTCCCATTGGTGAGATATGAGTACAAATGTGTGTACTGGATGCATACCACTCAATCACATCACTTTGAATGCATTGTTCAGAACTTTCCTATGTGACAAACCAAAGTTTAGACACTGGAAAAATATCATTAAAGAATAAAACACTTCCCATTTTAACATTTTTCCATTGTATTGTAGAAAACCATTAGCTATCAAATTGATAAATAGTAGCAGTAAATTTTAGTGAAATATTTACTATATGTCAGCTCCTAATACACACACACACACACACACACACACACACACACATATACCAGTAATTTCTTAAACTTTTGGAGTAACCTTGTAAATTATGAAAAACATTAATTTTGTGTGTGATGTACAAATATGGTGTGTCCATGTGTATTCACATTTGTCTAAGTGTATATGTATGAGTGTACACATGAACACATGCATGTGGAGGCTAGAAGTTGTTAAGTGCCTTTCTCTATTGCTCTCCACATTCTATGCTAAGCCATGCTTTCTCACTTCAATGTACAGCTCACTGGTTTTACTAATTTAGTTCTCAAGCTTACCCTAGGAATTCCCTTGTCTTTACCTCTCAAGGTCTAGGATTATAGGCAGGCTACCTTATCACCCTAGCATTTGTGAGACTGGGGATCCGATCTCAGGTTTTTATGCTTGCATGTCTAGTAATGGGAGTAATCTCCCTAAACCAAGTGCTGTTATTTTTATTCTGTTTACATTGTAAGATATTGAAACTCATTGTAAGATAGTATTGCAAAAAGACAGCAAGTGAACTACATATATTAGTAGCATAACATGGTTTCAAACACAGGCAGACTGTTCAAAACTATTTTTTGTTGCTGTCTCTTTAAGCATTAGATATCTGACTGCTAAAGGAAAAAGAAAACTAGACAGCTGTCCTTCAAGCATGGCAAGCAGTTGAATACTATTCAAAGTTTAATGAGAAGCTATTAGGAGAATGTAAACAAGGAACTGATGGAAATGTCACTATGCTTCTAAATTCAACCTGATTTGTACAGTGGGGAAAGGCATTAGGACAGCCAAGGAACTGTGATCACAGGTTAGAACACAGTGTTTGAAAGTTCAACAGGAAAAAAATGGAAAAAAAAAAACACATGGTCATCTCACTAGATGCTGAAAATGCATTTGACAAAATTCAACACTCCTTCATTCTAAGAGTCCAGGAGAGAGCTGGCACACAAGGACCATACCTAAAAATAATAAAGGCAATATACAGCAAGCCAGTATCCAACATCAAATTAAATGGAGAGAAACTTGAAGCATTTCTTCTAAAATCAGGGACAAGGCAAGAAGGCCCTCTATCTCCATTTCTCTTCAACATAGTACTTTAAATTCTAGCTAGAGCATAAGACAATTAAAGGAGATCAAGGGGATACAAATTGGAATGGAAGAAGTCAAAGTGTCCTTATTTGCATTTGATATTATAGTGTACATAAGTGACCCTAAAAATTCCCTCAGAGAACTCCTAAAACTGATAAATACCTTCAGCAAGGTGGAAGAATAAAAAATTAAATCAAAATATCAGTAGCCCTTCTTTATACAAAAGATAAATGGGCCAAGAAAGAAATCACAGAAACAATACCCTTCACAATAGCCACAAACAATATAAAATACATGGGGGAACTCTAACCAAGCAAATGAAAGACCTGTATAACAATAACTTCAAGTCCTGGAAGAAAGAAATTGAAGAAGACATCAGAAGATGAAAAGATCTCCCATGATCATGTATAGGAAGGATCAACATAAAAAAATGGTCACCTTGCCAAAAGCAATATACAGATTCAATGCAATTCCTACCAAAATACCAACACAAATTTTTACACACCTTGAAAGAGCAATTCTCACCTTCATATGGCCTAACAAAAAACCGAGAATAGCTAAATCAATCCTGTACAATAAAAATACATCTGGAAGTATCACCATTCCAGATTTCAAGCTATACTACAGAGTAATAGTAATAAAGACAGCATGTTGCTGGTATAGAAAGAGACCAGTTTATCAATGGAATCGAATTGAAGACAGAGAAATAAATCCACACACCTAGGGTCATTTAATTTTTGACAAAGAAGCCAAAGCTGTACAATGGAAAATGACAGCATCATCAACAAATAGTTATGGTCTAACTGGATGTCAGCATGTAAAAGAATGCAAATAAAGATATATTCATCACCTTGTACAAAATTTAAGTCCAAGTGGATCAAATACCTTAACATAAAGCCTAACACATTAATCTAATATAAGAGAAGGTGGGGAGAAACCTTGAACTCATTGTCACAGGTGACAACTTCCTTAACAAGACACCAATAGCTCAGGCTTTAAGACCAAAAATCAATAAATGGGACCTCATGAAATTGAAAAGCTTCTGTAAGGCAAAGAACACTGACATTAAACCAAAACGGCAACCTATAGATTGGAAAAACATATTTACCAACTCCACAATGACAGAGGATAATATCCAGTATTTATTTTTTCTTTTATTTTTTATTTCTTCAAGTTACATCTCAATTGCAGTCCCCTCTCTACTCCCCCTCCAGTACCACCCTCCCACCCTCAACCCCCCATCCTCTTCCCATTTTTTTTCTTTTAAGTTTAAGGTATATCTTATTTCCCCCTACAGTTTCCCCTTTCAGTCCAACAAATGGCTCTTTCTCTTACAATAATAAATACAATACAGTACAACAGAGGTAATTAGGCCACAGTTATGAGGGTTATATGGCTTAACATACATTCCCAATGACCAGTCCATATGTATTTGGTACCTGACTTTAACAGTCTACTATATAACCATCTCCATGAGTTTAATGTTCTATATCTGACTCAACATTCATACTAATTGCAACACAATTTTAAAAGTATCTTCTTAGATGTATAACACTCTCTTGACTCCTAAACAACTCAAAATTTAATTATGAGACTCTATCTGTTCTTCAATCACCTCAGAGACCTGAGAGGGATAAATATATCTTATTTTATAGGAAGTACAGTGTCTGCAGCTTCCCAAACTAAGAAATGACATACCAGTGGCTGCCTAGACAGTTCCCATTTTCTCTCCATATATTACAGCATCGCTCTTCAGACGTTTGGCCCTGCTTCTCTGACAGGCATTGATTGTAGAGCAGGGGTTATGAAGGACTTACCTACCCTGTCTTGGCAGAGCTAGGCTGTCAACTTACCTGCTTCCAGGTTTTTTCCTTTTTGGACAGCAATCTGTCTACAGTTGGAGCAAGGGGCTTTTCCTACCAAGAGATAGGCTTGCGACTAATTCAATCATCTCCCACTGGAGATTCTTCAATGCTCATCTTCTACTTGGAGGAGAATAGGGGGTGCTGTCAGGAGTTGATATGTTTTGATATAAAAAAATCTAAAGTTACGAAAACATCTTTGAATGCCATATTCTGCAGATCTCTTGAGGTTTTTGAAGAGGCCCTATCTATCTCTTATATTAGGGTAAGCAGATGTTGCTTGTCTCATAGCAGGTTTATTTCTGATTAGCTTAGCAAGTAACTATAATAGGCTGTCATAGTACCTAACAGAATGACTGGCTTGAATAACCATTAGTTTGCATGTCTTAATTATCCTAAACAGTTTATGACAATTAGTAGCAAAAGGCTGAAACATCACATTTCATTTATTTTCTTTACCACCTAACCCTTCCATCCCATTTCTCTGGGGTGGGGTGTCCTTATATAACAGTCCTTCATCTCAGTTGAGAGGTCATATGAGGGCCAAGAGCTTCTTCATTCATTGGGGATCTACGAAGCAGTACCATCAGTGAAAAGTGTCTTGTTGCCTGGGAGAGAGAACTACTAAACAAACAAATCAATAAGCATACAATAGATAAAAAAGACTAAAAAATAGAAAAAATAAAACTAATATATAAAAAATAAATAAAAAATAAAAATTAAAAATAAGAAGTCTATGTCCAAGTTCCCTTTGGTGTGTTAGTTGTAGTATTGATACCTTCTACTATATAGCTAAAATCCTACTATAAGTGAATAGATGCCATGTGCATCCTTCTGAGTCTGGGTTAGCTCACTCAGGATGAGCTTCTCTAGTTCCATCCATTTGGCTGCAAATTGCATAATTTCATTGTTTCTGATAGCTGAGTTGTAGAGAGCTGCGATGTGCCGCGCCCTAAAGATGGCGCCGGTTTCCGCCTCCCACCAGCCCGATGGTGTGCGCTCTCGGTGATAAAAAGTTCATATTTGGCAAAGACCGCTGATCTGGCTTGCTTCCGCATACGTGGGCCTCTAAGATACCACTACGTGGCTTTACTTGATTGGCTGTTCATATAGTATTTAGCCTGTGGGTTGGGTCTGCCCTGGCATTCGGAAATTCGGAATTCAGAAGACTGTTTTCAAGGGACCTGAATAAACTGCTGGAGAAGAGCTTTTGTGAGTTGCGTCATCCTTGCTGGTCGAGGGCGACGCGACACGTGGTGGCCCATACGGGGACCCAGAAAAGACTCAGAACTCCTGCAGTCAGGGGCAGCGCTGGTAAGTTCCTGGGATAAATCAGGACAATAAAGTTTCACGAAGATAGCAAACACAAAGTAAAGATTCGCGGAGATAGTGAACACAAAGTAAAGATTCGCGGATAATAGCGAACATACGGTAAAGTTTCGCGGAGATAGCGAACAAAAGGTACAGTTTCACGGGGAAGCTGCAAACCGAAAGTAAAGTTTTAAACATGGGATTGTCTGAGTCACATCCAATTTTTCTGGCTCTTCAGGAGCTACTTTTAGCTAGGAATTTGAAGATTAAAAAGTCTACCCTAGAAATATTTTTGAATGAATGCGATTCCGTGGCTCCGTGGTTTGCGGTGTCCGGGAATCTTACGGTATCCTGCTGGGACAAATTAGGCAGGGACTTGGATTTTGCTTGGGAGCAAGGGACTCTGAAGCATGGAGTAAGACCAATTTGGAAAATGGTGAGGAGTTGTTTAGAAGATCAGAGATGTTGTAATGCAATCAAAGAGGGAGAATCAGCCTTGGAACTGCTGCAAGGCGAAAGATATGAGAAGGTAGACAGTGAAAAGGAAAGTAACAAATGCGAAAGATTTGAGCAGGCAGACAGCGAAAAGGGAGGCAAAAAGAAAGTTCCTCTCTATCCCGATCTTACAGATTTTAGAGATTTTAGAGATTTTGAGGACTCAGAGAGCACGGATTCTGAAGGAGAGCTACATGCTCTAATAGAACAGTTGGAGAGGACTGTTATTAGAAAAAAGGAAAAGAAAAGGGTAAAAGAAAAGGACACGCAGGCGGCAGTCGGTGTGGGTGGAGCCGTTGCTACAGCGCCTGACACGTTGGCGGCAGTCGGTGTGGGTGGACCCATTGCTACAGCGCCTTCAGCCACGCTGGCGGCGGCTGGAGTAAGTAAAGCTGTTGTCGCGGCGCCTTCAACTCCTCCTCCATATCTAGAAGCCACTCAGATAGATCAGCCTGTTCAGAACCTGAAAGTAGGGAGATCTTTCTGCCCGGGGATGTGGACACAAGTAAGAACAGAATTACAGTTTGCCTATCCGGTATACCACGACCCACAAGGGAACAGGTACGAGGAACCGCTTGATTTTAAGGTGGTTAAATCTCTTGCAGAGTCGGTTCGTACCTATGGTACTACTGCTTCTTTTACAATGGCTCAAGTGGAAGCATTAAGCAGACATTGTATGACTCCGAGTGATTGGAGTGGCCTGGTCCGTGCCTGCTTAAGTCCAGGGCAATATTTAGACTGGAAAGCTTTCTTGATTGAGTATGCCACTGAGCAAGCAGCCAATAATCAGAGAGATGGAAATCCAGCCTGGGATAGAGATATGCTGCTTGGGCAGGGGAGATTTGCCAACCAGCAGATAGGATATCCTATTCAGATTTATGAGCAAATAAACAAGATAGCTATCAAGGCTTGGAGATCTCTTCCTAATAAAGGGGAGGTGAGTGGGAACTTAACTAAGATTCTACAGGGCCCCATGGAGCCCTTTTCAGATTTTGTAGCACCAATGGTGGAAGCAGCAGGGAAGATTTTTGGTGACCCGGATGCTGCTTTGCCACTAATAAAACAGTTGGTCTATGAGCAATGTACCAAAGAATGTAGAGCCGCTATCACCCCTTATAAGAACAAAGGCCTAGAAGCCTGGATGAAAGTGTGTAGAGAGCTTGGGGGAGGAATTTATCAAAGAGGTAATTTTTCCCTAGGGTCCGCTACCAAATTGGATTTTTCTAGCGGTAGTGGCTCTGGTACTTGGAATTCTTTGTTTCATTCTTACCTCAACAAGAACTTTTCAGCCTCGCCAGTATGTCTCTGGCCTCCTTTTCTGTGGATTGTAAGTAATGGGAGTGCATCCTTGGGTGAAGAAAAGTTAGTATGCACTCCGGGCACATGTTTTTATGCCCTATGCTGGAATGCCACAGCCTTTCCTGTGGCTGTGGTGACTAGAATGCCTCAATATGTACCAGTTCCTGTAGAGGCTCCTAATACCATGATGCTATTCAGGTTTAAAAGAGATTTTGGCATCACTGCAGCTATTGTTACTGCTATCACTGTTGCTGCTGTGGGAGCTACTGCCTCAGCTATTGCCTTGTCTAGTTCTATACAGACTGCCAATGCCCTGAATAACATCTCAGCCACTGTGGCACAGGCATTGGATACTCAGACCTCTATGAATTCTTATCTCAAAGGAGGTCTTATGATAGTTAATCAACGCATAGATTTAATACAAGAACAGATTGATTCTCTTTGGCAACTAGCACAATTGGGGTGTGAGTGGAAAATGCAAGGTTTGTGTGTTACTTCCGTGCAGTATCAAAATTTTACAAAGGCTGCTAATTTGTCTAGACAATTGTCAAAGTTCCTCTTACAGGATTGGTCGGCTGAATTTGAAAATTTGATTAGAGAGCTGAGAGCGACAATTGTCCACATCAATTCCACTCGGGTGGATCTGAGCCTGGCTACTGGTTTGACTTCCTGGATACAGACGGCTATGGATCATCTTAAGGAGTGGGCGGGCGTAGGCTCTTTGGCGATACTGATGATACTAGCCTCTCTGGTTTGCCTATGGTGCATCTACAAAATAAGAGCCACACAAAAGCGTAATGCAGCCATGATTATACAGGCCCTTGTTGCCATTGAGGCGGGCCAGTCCCCTCAGGCATGGCTCGCTGCCGTGAAGTAAATCTTCACTAAACATAGTCCCTGCCCACTGAGGTATTCGTTCCATGGATATTAGGGTCTGGCAAGTCAGTGACGGAGTTGACGGGTAAGTCTCGGCCACCTAAGACAGGGCAGTCCCGAGTGGGGAGGCTGACCCAGAGACAGGTAAGAGTTTGAGCACTGCCCTCCTACAGGCTCAGGCCCACCGTGAGATCCCCAGATATGGGGATTATGAAGCCTTTCCAGGGACTTTTACCAACTTTAGAAAAAATAAAAAAAGGGGGAACTGTAGAGAGCTGCGATGTGCCGCGCCCTAAAGATGGCGCCGGTTTTCGCCTCCCACCAGCCCGACGGTGTGCGCTCTCGGTGATAAACAAGTTCATATTTGGCAAAGACCGCTGATCTGGCTTGCTTCCGCATACGTGGGCCTCTAAGATAGCACTACGTGGCTTTACTTGATTGGCTGTTCATATAGTATTTAGCCTGTGGGTTGGGTCTGCCCGGGCATTCGGAAATTCGGAATTCAGAAGACTGTTTTCAAGGTACCTGAATAAACTGCTGGAGAAGAGCTTTTGTGAGTTGCGTCATCCTTGCTGGTCGAGGGGGACGCGACACTGAGTAATATTCCATTGTGTAGATGTACCACAGTTTTTTAATCCATTCTTCAGTTGAGGGACATCTGGGTTGTTTCCAGCTTCTAGCTATTACAAATAAGGCTGCTATAAACATAGATGAGGAAACTTCCTTATGATTCCGTGAAGAGGCATTTGGGTGTATACCCAGAAGTGGTATGGCTGAGTCCTGAGGCAGAGCTATTCCATGTTTTGTAAGATATTTCCAGACTGACCTCCATAGTGGTTGCACAAGCCTGCATTCCCATCAGCAATGGAGTAGGGTACCCCTTTCTCCACACCCTCGCCAACATGTGCTGTCATTTGAGTTTTTGATCTTAGACCTTCTGACAGGTGTGAGATGGAATCTCAGAGTCGTCCTGAGTTGCATTTCTCTGATGATTAAGGATGTTGAACATTTCTTCAAGTGTCTCTCAGCCATTAGGGATTCCTCCTTTGTGAATTCTCTATTTAGCTCTGTCCCCCATTTTTTGAATGGATTATTTGGTTTCTTGGCATTTAATTTCTTGAGTTCTTTGTAGATTTTGGATATTAGCCCTCTGTCAGATGTGGGGTTGGTGAAGATTTTATCCGCGTCTGTAGGCTGCCGTTTTGTTCGAATGACAGTGTCCTTTGCCTTACAGAAGATTTTCAGTTTCATGAGGTCCCATTTATTGACTGTTGATCTCAAGTCCTGAGCTGTTGGTGTTCTGTTCAGGAAGTTGTCACTTGTGCCAATTAGTTCGAGGGTTTCTCCCACTTTATCTTCTAGTAGATTTAGTGTGACCGGCCTTATGTTAAGGTCTTTGATCCACTTGGACTTAAGTTTTGTACAAGGTGATAAGTATGGATGTAACTTCATTCTTTTACAAATGGACATCCAGTTGGACCAGCACCATTTGTTGAAGATGCTGTCCTTCTTCCATTGTGCCGTTTTGGCTTCTTTGTCAAAAATTAGGTTGCCATAAGTGTGTGGGTCTATTTCTGGATCTTCAATTCGATTCCATTGATCTACTGGTCTGTTTCTATAGCAATACCATGCTGTTTTTACAACTATTGCTCTGTAGTACAGCTTGAAATCTGGGATGGTAATACCTCCAGATATTGTTTTATTGTACAGGATTGATTTAGCTTTCTGGGCTTTTTGTTGTTCCATATGAAATTGAGACTGGCTCTTTCCAAGTCTATAAAAAATTGTGTTGGTATTTTGATAGGAATTGCATTGAATCTATATATTGCTTTTGGTAGGATGGCCACTTTTATTATGTTGATCCTACCTATACATGAGCATGGGAGATCGTTCCATCTTCTAAAGGCCTCTTCCATTTCTTTCTTCAAGGGCTTGAAGTTCTTGTTGTCAGGTCCTTTACTTGTTTGGTTAGAGTTACCCCCAGGTTTTTTTGTTGTTTGTGGCTATTGTGAAGGGGGTTGTTTCCCTTATTTCTTTCTCAGCCCATTTGTTTGTTGTATAAAGAAGGGCTTCTGATTTTTTTGAATTAATTTTGTATCCAGCCACTTTGCTGAAGGTGTTTATCAGCTGTAAGAGTTCTCTGGTGGAATTTTTGGGGTCGCTTATGTATACTATCATATCATCTGCAAATAGGGATAATTTGACTTCTTTGTTTCCGATGTTTATCCCCTTGATGTCCTTTAGTTGTCTTATGGTTCTAGCAAGAACTTCAAGTACTATATTGAAGAGATATGGTGAAAGTGGACATCCTTGTCTTGTGCCTGAGTTTAGAGGAAATGCTTCAAGTTTCTCTCCATTTATTTTGATGTTGGCCACTGGCCTGCTGTATATGGCCTTTATTATTTCTAGGTACGGCACTTGTATGCCCATTCTCTCCGGAACTTTTAGCATGAAGGGGTGTTGGGTTTTGTCAAATGCTTTTTCTGCATCTAGCGAGATTATCATGTGTTTTTTTTTCTTTCATCTTGTTTATATGGTGACTGAGGTTGATAGATTTTCGTATGTTGAACCATCCCTGCATCCCTGGGATGAAGCCTACTTGATCATGGTGTATGATACTTTTGATGTGTTCTTGAATTTCGTTTGCTAGTATTTTATTAAGTATTTTTGCATATATGTTCATGAGGGAGATTGTTCTGAAGTTCACTTTCTTCGTTGGGTCTTTGTGTGGTTTAGGAATCAGGGTGATTGTGGCCTTGTAAAATGATTTTGGCAATGTTCTTTCAGATTCATTTTGTGAAAGAGTTTGAAAAGTATTGGTGTTAGCTCCTCTTTGAAGGTCCGGTAGAATTCCGTGCTAAAGCCATCTGGCCCTGGGCTTTTTTTTGGTTGGGAGATTTTTAATGACTGTTTCTATTTCCTTATGGGTTATAGGGCTGTTTAATCTGTTTATCTGATCTTGATTTAGCTTCGGTAGGTGGAATCTATCAAGAAAATTGTCCATTTGACTTAAGTTTTCAAATTTGGAAGAGTATAGAATTTTAAAGTAGGATCCAAATATTCTCTGGATTTCCTCAATGTCTGTTGTTATTTCACCCTTTTCATTTCTGATTTTGTTGATTTGTGTTTTCTCCCTCTGTCTTTTAGTTAATTTGGCTAAGGGTCTGTCAATTTTGTTGATTTTCTCGAAGAACCAACTGTTGGTTTCATTGATTCTTTGTATAGTTCTTTTTGTTTCTAAGATGTTGATTTTAGCCCTAAGTTTGATGATCTCCTGCCTTCTGCCTCTCTTGGGAGTGTTTGCTTCTTTTTTTCCAATTCACCCAGTTTAGCTGTTAATTCGCTAATAAGCTGTCACAATTTTCTTTTTGAAGGCACTTAGTGCTATGAACTTTCTTCGTAGCACAGCTTTCATTGTGTCCCATAGGTTTGGGTATGTTGTGTCTTCGTTTTCGTTGGATTTTAAGAAGTCTTTGATTTCCTTCTTTATTTCTTCCCTGACCCAGTGGTCCTCTAGTAAAGAGTTGTTCAATTTCCATGTGAGTGTAGACTTTCTGTTGATTCTTTTGCTATTGAAGTCCAGCTTTATTCCATGGTGGTCTGATAAGATACAAGGGGTTATTTCAGTTTTCTTTTATCTATTGAGACTATCTTTGTGTCCAACTATATGGTCGATTTTGGAGAAGGTTCCCTGAGGTGCTGAGAAGAAGGTGTATTCTTTTGTGTTTGGGTGAAACGTTCTGTAGATATCTGTTAGGTCCATTTGGTTCATGATCTCTGTTAGACTCATTATTTCTCTGTTTGTCTTCTGTCTTTATGATCTGTCCATAGTTGTGACGGGGTGTTGAAGTCTCCCACTATTAAAGTGTTTCGATCAATGTGCGATTTAAGTTTTAGAAGCGTTTCTTTTATAAATGTAGGTGCCTTTGTATTTGGGGCATAGATGTTCAATATTGAGATGACCTCTTGGTGTATATTTCCTTTAATGAGTATGTAATGCCCTTCTCTGTCTTTTTTTATTAACTTCAATTGGAAGTCGATTTTGCTTGATATTAGGGTGGCTACTCCAGCTTGTTTCCTGGGTCCATTTGCTTGGAAGACCTTTTCCCAGCCCTTTACTCTGAGGTAGTGTTTATCTTCAATAGTGAGATGTGTTTCTTGTATACAGCAAAAAGATGGGTCTTGTTTACGGATCCAGTCTGTAAGTCTGTGTCTTTTTATTGGCGAGTTGAGTCCATTGATGTTGATGGATATTAGTGACCAGGGGTTGCTATTTCCCATTATTTTGGTATAGCTGGCTGTCTTGTGTTTCTCTTTTGTTTAGTTGCTGTGGAGGTTTCTATTTCCTCTGTTTTCTTGGGTGTAGTTATCTTCTCTGTGTTGAAATTTTCCTTCTAGGATCTTCTGTAGGGCTGGGTTTGTGAGGAGATATTGTTTGAATTTGATTTTGTCATGGAATATATTGTTTTCTCCTTCTATGTTGATAGAGAGTTTTGCTGGGTATAGTAGTCTGGCTCGGCACCTATGTTCTCTCAGGGCTTGTAGGACATCTGTCCAGGACCTTCTAGCTTTTAAAGTTTCTGAGGAGAAGTCAGGTGTGATTCTGATGGGTCTGCCATTGTATGTGACTTGGCCTTTTTCTCTTACAGCTTTTACTATCCTTTCTTTGTTCTCTACATTTGGAGTTTCTATTATTATGTGGCGAGAGGAGTTTCTTTTCTGATCTAATGTGTTTGGTGTTCTGTAAGCCTCTTGGAATTTTACTGGCATCTCTTTCTTTAGGTTTGGGAAGTTTTCTTCTATGATTTTGTTGAAGATATTTCCTGGACCATGGAGTCGGGAGTCTTCTCTTCCCTCTATGCCTATAATTCTTAGATTCTGTCATTTCATTGAGTCCTTGATTTCTTGGATGTTGTGGGTGAGAGATTTTTTAGCCTTCTCATTTTCTTTGGATGTTGTACTGATTTCTTCCATCGAATCTTCCATGCCTGAGTTCCTGTCTTCCATCTCTTGCATCCTATTTTTCATACTCACATCCGTAGTTCCTGTTCTTTTCTCTTGATTCTCCATTTCCATTTTTAACTGACTGTGTTTTCTTTATTGTTTCCATTTCTATTTTTATGTCTTGAATGGTAGTGTTCGTTTTGAACATTTCCTTCTCCAGTTTGCTTGTTTTTATCTGTAGTTCTTTCATTGCTTTATCCTTTTCCTGTTCAAGCTGGGTCACCTTGGCTTAGAGCTCTTTAATGATGTTATTCGTTGTTTTGACTTGTAGAATTGTGACTTCTTTGAATTCCTTCATAGTTTTAAGTTCTTCTTGAAGGGACTTTATCACTTTCCATAATGTAGAATTGTCATCGTTTTCATGTGTTTCAGTTGTGGTGAGGTGGTTCGGGCTGGACCGGCTGGACGGAATAGCGTTGCTTTCTTTTGTTGGAGACATTTCACTCTGTTTTTTTTTTTTTTTGTTGTTGTTTCTTTGTTTGTTTGTTTTTTTTTTTTTTTGCTGTCTTCTGGACTTGGGTCCAAAGGGGGCACTGTGGTGTAGGAGTTGCCTTACTCCACCCCTATAAGGTGAGTCATTCAGTCCCGCCTCCCAGGTGGGGACCTAATTGATTCATGTGGTGGAGCTGTGCACAAGTAAGCTCTGATTCCGTGCCAGAACGGCCCTTACTAGTACAAAAGTTCAATATAGGACATTTTCAAATATATCACAGTTTGCCCGGGGTTGGTTCCTGTAGGGGGTAAATCTGCAGTTCAGCTCCAATAGCCTTGCTGCTCCCGAGGCTTGGAAGCTGGCCAGTGACGTCACAGACTGGGATCTGAAAGCGCTTTGTGGTGGAGCTATTTCACTTCCAAGGGTCGCAACCTTTCCCAGATAATTGGATCATCTGTGTGAGACCTGGGAGTGCCCAGCAGGGTGGGGATTATCTCTGAGTGGTTTCTGAATCTGCTGGGTGGGTATTAGGTTGGAACTTACCGGGGATTTCTCCTTTTGGGGGGATGGGTTATCCCGATTCCTGGGTCCAGAGGCTTCCTAGCGTGTCTGAGAGTTAGAAGGGGCTTCCTGCCCAGGCATCTTCCGTGGTCCCTGTGTAGCTGGGTGAGATTTAGAAGGGGTTGTGCGCTTTGTACAGCATCCTGCAACACTTGCCGCCTTGTGACTGTTGACCCCGAAATCTAAATATGTCTGCGCCGGCCGCCGCCATCTTCAATATCCAGTATTTATAAATAACTCAAGAAATTAAACACCAACAAACCAAATAATCCAATCAAAAAATGGGGAACAGGTCTAAACTAAGAATTCACAAAAGAGGAATCTCTAATGCCCTAGAGATACTTGAAGAAATGCTCAACAACCTTGATCATCAGAGAAATGCAACTAAAAATGACTCTGATATTCCACGTCACATCTGCCAAAATGGCTAAGACCAAAAACTCAAATGACAGCACATGCTGGTGAGGTTGTGGAGAAAGGGGAACATTCCTCCATTGCTGGTGGAGATGCACACTTGTACAACCTCTGTGGAAATCAGTCTGGTGATATCTTAGAAAACTTGGAATAGTTCTTCCTCAAGACCCAGCCATACCCCTCCTGGGTATACATGTAAGTGATTCCTCACCAAACCACAAGGACATCTCCTCAACTATGTTCATAGCAGCTTTATTTGTAATAGCTTGAAACTGGAAACAAACCAGATGTCCCTCAGCCAACAAATGGATAAAAAAAAAGCTGTGGTATATTTACACAATGGAATACTACTTAGCCATCAGAAACAAGGAAATCATACAATTTGCTGTCAAATGGACAGAACCAGAAAAACTCATCCTGAGTGAGCTAACCCAGGCCCAGAAAGATGCACATGGCATCTATTCACTTATAACTGGATTTTACCCATATAGTACAAAATAACTATCCTACAACCAACAGACTGAAAGGAAAGCGAACATAGAGTTTGTTACCTGTTAGTGGGAAACTTTGCCCTAGTGAAGCTGCCATGTAGGCCCCCAATACAAGAGGAAGCTCTTAGCCCTCATATGGCTGATGATGTGAGTAGGGCTGATATGTAGGGCACCTCACACTGGCATAGTAGGATTGGTGGAAGAAGGGATAGAGAGACAGTAGGAGGGTGGTACAGGAAGGGTTGGAGAAAGGGGACTGTGATGGAGATGCAAATTTAAGTAATAAATAAACATAAAAATGACTGAACAAATTGTTGGTGTTAGGGGCTTGTTGATGTGGGAAAGTTGGATGGTTAAGATAGAGGAGTCCGGGTAGTGATAGATATGAAAAATGAGAAAGCCAAAGAGGAAACTTAAATTCTGTTTAGAAGTAGTGAGTTTAGGATACATATTTGAAATCACCCCCATATACAAATATAAAGTTCTATGAAAACTGAAAAGTCAATGGATACTAACAAATTTCCATGGTATCATTGTAAAATGATCTCTTTCAAAAGGAGATAAAGAAATCCATTGTTAAGTATAAATTAAGTGTGATAAAGAAGAAACTTTTAATTTATTTTTATTTAATTTTGACGAGATATATCCCTTCCTATAAATTTTATATCATGAGAAGATAAGCCATCTAATAGTTAAATCTGCAGCTGTCTGTCCTAAGGCTCAATTATGAGTCTAGCCAGTCCTGGATGTGCAATCAACTATACCTCATAGATGAATGAAACAGAAATTTCCTTTTATCTTCATGCTTTGTCTGAATGACTGTAGGTTGTAAACCTGGGAATATAAGAGAAAGTGGGAAAAAGCCTCAAACTAATTGGCACAGGTGACAACTTCCTGACCAGAGCACCAATAGATCAGATTCTAAGACCAGCAATCAACAAATGGAACCTCATGAAACTAAAAAAACTTCTGTAAAGCAAAGGACACTGCCATTAGAACAAAATGGCAGCCTACAGATTGAGAAAAGTCCTTAACCAATCCCACATCTGACAGAGAGCTAATATACAAAATATATTTAAAAAACACAAGAAATTAAATACCAACAAACCAAATAACCCAATCAAAAAAATAGGGAAAAGAGCTAAACCAAGAATTCACAAAAGAGGAATATCTAATGGCTGAGAAGCACTTGTAGAAATGCCCAATATCCTTCATCATCAGGGAAATCCAACTCAAGATAACTCTGAGATTCCATCTCACATCTGTCAGAATGGCTAAGATTAAAATCTCAAGTGACAACATATTCTGGCTAGAATATAGAGAAAGGAGAACACTCCTCTACTGGTAGTGGGGGTCATAACTTGTACAACTACTTTGGAAATCAATCCTGTGATACCTCAGAAAATTGGGAATAGTTCTACCTCAAAACCAAGTCATACCACTCTTGATTATA
Organism: Lophiomys imhausi; assembly: GCA_907164525.1. NCBI lineage: Eukaryota > Metazoa > Chordata > Mammalia > Rodentia > Muridae > Lophiomys > Lophiomys imhausi. The sequence continues at coordinate 5,456,687 of CAJQZJ010034331.1, forward strand.
TATCAAAAAGCTTCTCCACCAAACCACAAGGACATTGCCTCAACTATGTTTGTAGTAGCTTTATTCATAATAACCAGAAACTGGAAACAATTCAGATGTCCTTCAACAGAAGAATGGATAAAAAAACTGTGGTACACTTACACAATGGAAATCATGCAATTTGCTTCCAAATGGTTGGGACTAGAAAAGCTCATTCTGAGTGAGTTAATCCAGACCTAGAAAGATACACATGGTGTGTACTCACTTATAAGCAGATATTAGCCATATACTACAGGACATCCATCCTACAATTCACAGATCCAAACAGATAGGGGCCTAGCATAACTATCCTACAAAATCTCCACCCAGCAATGGTCATGGACCCTGTTGTCTGTTTGTGCAACACCTATTCTAACTAGGATGTCATATCAGACCCCAGTACAAGAGGAAGCTCTTATCCCTCATGCGACTGATGGGGATTGATATATGGGGACTTCCCGTCACTGAAGAAAAGGAAAGGACAGAGATAGGAGAGAGGGAGGAAGGTGCAATGGGGAGGAGAGGAGCGAGGGGGCTCTGATCAAGATATAACTTGAAAAATTATTTAAAAATAAATAAATATGTTAGTCAGAGGTGTCACCAATCCTGATAAACAGAATATAAGACTATGACAACAGGAATATTGATAACAAAAGGGCAGGTCTACGTCTTGAGCTTCAATTTACTTAACAGTAAAGAAAATGTGTATACTGAAAACAACTGCAGCAGATGTATCATAGAACATCACAGAAGAGGGGTGGAAAAATGTAAGAGGCAGAGGATCAAGACGTTGAATGTGGGATCATGTGTCCTAGAAATGACAAGGAAATCACACTAGTGATATCTTAACAATATTGATGCCTAAATAGGAGCCAAGCAGTGACAAAACCAATGGACATGTTGTTGTGAAAGGTGAAAATCTAATGGAGCCCCACCTCTAGTTGGAAAAATAAAACTACAGGTGACTAAAGACTGCTGAGAAAAGGAAGAATATTTGCATCCAGGGATGAGCCCCTAATTGGCTATCCAATTTTAAGTGGTCAGTCTTGAAAACATACATACACAAGCAACACTAAGCAGATTCAATGCTTGTATTTGTATTTATGCACTTGTACTTATGCATCTGTGCACATCAAAGAAAACAATCAAAGAGGCCATGAATTTGAGATGGAGTGAGCAGAGGGTACATGGAATGGGTGGGAAGGAACAAAGGGCAATGATGGTATAATTTTATTTTAATTAAAATAGAAACTTTTAAATTAAAAAGTGACATAATAATTCTTTAATGAAAAAAAAACCCTAAAGCAGTAACACAGGGATGCTAAGAAGGTAAGAGTGCTTACTGTAAAAATGTGAAAACCTGTGTTTGAATATAACACACATATAGAAATCCAAGCATGGATGCCTCTGCATCTATAGTGCAAACACTGTTCAGAGTGGGGACATCCAGATCATGTCAGCCACCGTGGCTCCAGGATCAGTAAGAGACTGTGTCTCAAAGGAACATGAGAGAGAATATATAATAGATTTGGGAATTGTTAGGATACACCAGGCATATGAACCAGGAGAGATGACAAGGTTTTTGAAAAATAGGAAAACTGGTTCATAAAGAGAACATTTTACTCAGTTTTCTTTGACAGCAAGAATCATTTTTATTCATTGCTGTCCTCCCTGACACAAGCACAGTGCTTACGAACAAGTCAGTGATTGCATTAGATGGCATTAAACACACTTCTGTGGCAGGCCCTTCTAACCCTTCTGAAAGACCCTGAGGTAGGTTTCCTTTTTATTTCCATTTCATAGGTCAGGAAATTGATAAAAGCTTAGAACAGTTTCTATTCTATTATAGGTATTCCTCAAGTTCTCTGTGTACAAATGGTTAATTAAAAACTCATGATGAAGAGACATGTCCCAAAATTTTTTTGAATATAGTTCTGCATTTTAACATCTTTTAGTTATCATAAGATCATTTTGTTGATAAGACAGCCAACATCATTAATTCCTGTGGAGGCACTAGGTCTGGACAAATGTCAAGTTTGCATCAGCCAATTAGTGTCTTACATCATGATCATGTTTGCAGCCTTGTATGCCCCATACAGGCCCCTGTTAGGATAGAGGTTTGGTAGAAGTATGAAGACTTAATAAATGTACAGACATAATTAATTTTAAATTAAGTTTTTAAAAATGATACTGATGACTAAAATTATATAATTTCTTTGTAAGAAAATAATGAAAGCTGCAATTTGCATGAAATGAAATGAACTCACACTTGTGGAGTTTCAGTTTATTGTTTTCGTGTAACTCTTTTAAAATATATTAATATGTAAAAAGAATATAAACAATCCCAATTATAAATGAGCCACAACTAAACACCAATATCATCTAATTTAGTCTGAAAAAATTCTTTAATGAACTCTTGTTGTGCCACAGACTTTAATAAATATCCTTTTATTTATTTTCCTAGTGTTGGGAAGGCTCAATTTAGAAACAATTAATTATAGTAATTAAGTGATACAATACAAGTAAGCAAACACTGTTGAAATAGTAAATTACAAAGTAGGTAATCATTAATTATTTGATGATGTTAAATGTTTTGCACTTACAGGATGTAACTTTAAATGAATAAACTTTTAATAAATAAAGGGAATACATTTTTCGACTAGAAGATATTTTAAATAGTATTGTTGATGCAAGTGTTAATTCATTGATTCCTGTAGCATTCTTCTCTGGAAAATTCATTAGGCATCTGAGATTAAATCTTGCTTTTGCTATGAGAGTTTCATTATATAGACAAGGCTGACCTTGAACTCATGATTCTCTTGTCTTTGTCTCTAATGTTATGGGATAATCAATGTGTGTCATTATGATTAGATGAGTATTCACTATTGTATATCACTATCATCTTTAAAGATAGAAGGTAACATAGTCTCAACAGGTACTATGAATTGAAATTAGTTTCATCACATGTAAATTTTTAAGTAGTATGACAAGCTGGACTTTTTTTTCATATTTTTGATTTTTAAAAAAAGAAGTGAGCATGATCATCAGTTTTATGAAGCTAAAAAGTTCACATTTCAAGTCTTTGTGCATTCTTAGAAAGTTCTACAGAAATTTCTAGGAATCTGTAAATTCCTTAGCACTAGGGTCCATCAGATGCTCTTTATGGTGTATATCACATTCATAAAACCTAGTGTCCTGCTTTTCAGGCCCATAAAATTACCATTTTAGTGGCATATATCTAATCAGGAACTACTCCTGTTCAGGAGAGAATGTGGAATGATGTGGGAAATATTCAAATGTTGATCAATGTTAATTATTTTGAAAGAGTCTTACTTCAGTTTTCCCCACAACAATGTATGTATGGACTATTATAGTGTTTTCTGACTACAGAATTAGCACAGGATTTTATCCTCCTGATGTACAATAGTAGTACAACATTTCCAGGTTGCTGAGTTCTTTGGCTTTGGGGATCTAGCACAAAGGTAAGACCACCTCTTGTCAACCCCAAGTCCAAACTTTCTTTTCATGTAAACCTCAAACAGACACTGCGTCTTCTTGTCATCATTACATTTTAAAACTTATTCTATTTTATGTGTTTTCCTGGATGTATATATACACACTGTGTATGTACAGTCCCCACAAAGGCCAGAAATATCTGATATCCTGGAACTGGAGTTTCAGATATATTATGAGCCACCATGTGGGTGCTGAGAACTGTCCTTGGGTCCTTTCCTAGTGCAGCAAGTATTATTAACTGGTGAGCAATCTCTGCAGCCCTGACATAATTATGTTTTAAAAGAAAGACCTTCTTATAGTACATTAGTCCTGTTAATTAGAATGAATCCCTTTTCAAGTTCATCTCTCTTTTAGTGGTTGATATTTGGAGTGAATTATGCATAGGCGGTTCACCAGGTTACTAATTTAAGAAATAAAAAAAACTAAGTTATTTCAAATATGTAGAAACAGATAGCTTTAAAATAAATTGGCACTCATAAGTTATGATTATTTTCATTATTATCACAATTTATTAGTATTCATGCAATTTCCGTATTTTGTCATTAGTCAGGAAGAGGAAACTGAATCTTAGAGAAATTGAAGAACTTCTTTAACACTACATAGCAAGTCAAGAAATTTTTGTGGTGGTTTCAAAGTCAGTTGTGCCCAGAGCCCCTGGTTTGCACATATTAGACTGAAAAAAACACATTTTTTTTTTTTACATCAAGAGAACATGGCCCACAGAAACAACTGACCAGGACTCATGTGAACTTGGAGAAATCAGGGAGCCTGCAGGAGTTTGACATAGGTCTTCTGCTTATATTTTATGGCTGAGTAACATGTTGTTCTTGTAGGAATCCTAACAATGGAGTGGGGGCTCTTCCTGAATCTTTTGCCTACTTGTGGGGCCTTTTCCTGATACTGGCTTGTCTGGTCTAGCCTTAATCTGATGGTATGTGCCTGTTCTTACTGTAACTTGTTATGTTGTATTTGGTTGATGTTCCTGGGAGGCCTGCAATTTCCTGAGGGGAGAGAGAGGTCAGGTGGGTCTGGGGGAGAGGGGAAGTCAGGAGGAGAGACTGAGGGGAGAGGAGGAGGAGAAATTGTGGTCATGATGTAATATATGAGAGAAGAATAAAAATAATAATGTTTACAAACATAAAAATAAAAAATATCCTCTGTTCTGGATTTTCTTGTTCTTTTCCTGGGACATGAAAATATAATAACTCTAGAATTTATATTTTTCTACATTTCTTTTCAGATATCATTTAAAGAAGCCCTTTCCTTCTTCTATCTGACAATTATATTAATCAAACCACTGATGCAGTTTGGAGGTCTTTTTGATAGACTCATTGGAGAGGAAACCCTGATTATCATACTCAATGTTCCTATCAAGTTGCAAAAAGCCAGCTAGGTCGTTGTCCCAAGTACGTACTGACCATTAGGTCCACCTCTTCAGAGTGGTTAATTATGAGAACAGGAGTTATAAATTGGTTAGGCAGCTTAGGGTAAAAAGATCCCAAAGTAATCAGTTTCTTTTTTGGCTGAAAACCAAAACCGTCATTGGATCTCTTGACAGCTTCATCCTTACCATAGATAAGAGACAGCAGATATATTTGGGAGCTCTGATCTCTCATCTGATTTGGAGGGAGACCTCTTCATAGAGACTCACATTAGAGCAGCAATAAAGGCCTATTAGAGGAAAACTCTTGGTAAAGAGAATAGAATCTCTGACCTTAATGATGAGCTAACATTCTAATTGGCTGGAGTCAATGACCTGGTTAAGGGCCCACCTCTAGGTATGCTGGCTCACCTTAAATCATGTTAAGGAGTTGGGCAGAATAATTAGTTCTTTAAAGTGATGATGAGTTTTTCTTCCCAGAATTCTTCTCCAAAGGGCAGCAGCTTATCAGTCCACAACAATGCACCTTCATAAGTCTGCCCACTTTTCTGAATTATACAGGAAGATGTATGTAATGTCACCTTTTCTTCCTTCTATCTCTTTTCTAAGCATGATTTTCCTTATACTGTGGATTATTCCAACATTTTGGGCTTCTTTACTCTTTCTCTAAAGTAACCATCCACATCATGTGGCTGCTCATGCACCATGTGCCTGGACTCCATGCCTGCTCAAACATCATATCCTTTTTCATTTATTCCTTCATTCTCTTCCTTTGGGTAATTGCTGAGATTTATATCTTGCCTGCCCTGGAAATTTTGTTTTTAACTCTAAGGCTTAAAAAATAAAATGTAGCACCAGTATGGTTTGTTAATATATATGAGCATATATTCTAACTATAAATTTGCATATAAAATGGTCATGTTTTACATTCAAGATAAAGCATTAATATCTCATTAGTACTGGCATGAAATCAGTTACCATATTTATCCCAAAGGCTTTTGTCAAGAGATAGAGTTGATTGTTTTATTTCTGTTTAAGTTAGCTGTAGACTATTACCCTCTAGCTGCAGTGGGTCATTCAGTAAGTAAAGTAGAAATTTAGAATAGGATATGCTTGTCTGATGTTTCTGTTACTTCTTAGATGAGTGAACTTTATTAAGTTATTCAACCTAAGTGCACTAATGTTTTCACCAATGAGAGAGAAATCCACATGGTTTCACTGCTGGGCAATGGAATCCAAACTACAGTACAAAGTAAAATAAAATAAATATTGCTTAGAGTTCTCATGGGAAGCCATTTCTTAGGCAAGACACATAATTTAACACAATTAATTTGTTTATTAAGAAGAAGAATGCAAGTAGCAGTGTGTTAATAAACTGGCTCCCTGGAAAGAAAAGCTTACTTGGTAGAGTTTGCTGATTCCAGTGATGCAAACACTCCCTAGTATCCAATTTCAATTGATCAACCATCCTCATCAAGTGACTGAATCTTGGTAATCTGTTCTTTTAAGCCAATAGACACTCATTTCAGCCCCCAATGAGTATTCAATGAAGCATTTTCCTTGCTAGTAACTTCCATGCTCAAAAAGATTGAAGAAATAAGTGTAAATTACCTACTAGAATTTTGCATTTGCAGGATAAATTTCCTATAAACACAAGAGCCATTTTAGTCCATCTTTCTATCAAAGGTGATACTTATTCTATTTAATAGGTTTATAAACTATAGAAGATGTGAAGAAAATGTATTAGGAATCTTTTATAGAAGCAGCTTTGTATACAATATTGCATTTTTATTGTACCTTAGGAATCACACTATGAATAGAGCAGAATAGAATAACAATATGTTTTTAAAAGTCCCAGGAGCAATAATAATAATATACACACTGTGATCAATACACAGACTGAAACAGTCAATCTACAGGGCATTAATTTTCCAGTAGCATTCATGATCTTCTCTTGAGGCCAAATGAAATCAACGTTATTTCAAAACATCTTATTAAACATTTCATTTATCCTTTGCCATCTAAGCTTTGTGTTTTTCATTTCTCCTTTTCAATATCCCCTTCAAATCCATTATAGTGCCATTCTTGCTTTATATTTTACTTCATCTTCTATTCAGACACTTCCATTTCAGTGTTACCCTTTTATATTAAATCTTCACTATTCTTTCTTTCAAAACATCTTTCTTCTGCTAATGCAATTTTATTCAAGAGAGGCAGTTTCTACTTTCTGATTTTGTTTTTGGGTCAGAGTCAGCCTTATTCATAAGAATAAAATATTAAATCTTAATATTAATAAAATATTAATATTTTAATATTATTAATACTAATAAATGAATACATCCATATAAGTACTACTTTAACTACAAACAAACATGTGTCCACTAAGCCAAAATTGCTTCTCCTGTTGTGTTTTTATTGTTTCTATACTATAAGGCAATTGTTATCATGATTTAATTTAATACAGATGAGTTCAGCATATTTTTGAAATGCTTATTTTATTACATGTTTGTGTGTATATTTATTTGTAATGTGGCCAGAGGTCAATGTGGCAGGAGTTGGTACTCCTGTTCAACTAGGTGGATATTAGAGATTGAACCGAAATCATCATGTTTAGCAGCAGGTGCCCTGACACTTTGAGTCACATTGCTGGTCCTTGTTTAATCTATTTGTCAATTCTACTTGTATTCCACTGTAGGCGGTATCACACAATTTATACGTTTTTGTACCTGAGTTTTTAAATTTAATGCACTTTTGAATTTATTTACTCATTTTTAACATGTTATTCTCATAGGTGGTGAAACAAATTATTTATGATATAGTACAATTGTTGGCAGATGCTGTGAATGGATTTTTGAGTTATTTTGTGTTTAGCTTGTGGTATTCATGAGTAGTACTGTCATCAGCATTTTGGTTCAAATATTGTTTAAGTATATTCACAAACTTTAAATGTAGGATTATTTGCTGGGAGGATATTACTAGATCCTACATTAGGTATATACTATTGGAAACAACCAAAAAGTTTCTAAAGTTACATAACATTTTAATATTTATTAGCTACCTATGAGAGTTCCAATGACTTCATTCAGGTCTATTCACATCATGATTGAACTTCTGACTTTCTAAATTTACATTTCATGATCACAATATTGTATATTATTTCAAATTTAAGTGCCTATTTATTAAAAACCAACACTCAGGTTCATTTTTATGTGCTTTAAAAACCTTCATATGTCCTATTCATTGAAGTACATGGAATTTTCATCTTTCTGTTCTTTTACATTGGCCAATTTAGTTATTGTTGATTTGTAGATATTTCTTGTATACTCCAGGTAATTATTTTCTATTAGAGAAATAGAGTAGATATTCTCATATTCTTGTACCTGTTCCCATCTCATTTACTCTCTTTGAAGCAAATAGTAGACATTTCTATTCTTCATGAAGTCTAAAGTGTTAAATAGATATTGATACACATCCCCCCATATATATACATATATATATATATAAAACATGTTTGTGCATATATATGATAAAAAATATGATAGATAATAGATAGATATATAGATAGATATAGAGAAAGATACATAATTATATAGATACTAACAAAGAAAGACAGACACTGAATAAAGTGATGGTGAAGGAAAAAGAACTCTGTCTCCAAGAAAGGTATACATACACATACACATATATTTGTCCTTTGAGATATCTTTGTAGGAGATGATAAAATGGAAATAGAGTTATAAGAAAAATACTGTTGAAGAGTGTTATGGAACACAAATAAAAGGAAATATTTTCTAATGATATTCACCAGGGCACCTCAGAGCTGAGGCACTCCAATAATGGGTTTTACCAGGGCAGACATGCATGCAGCTCCTACTCAAATTCGCTTTCACTGCCCTTATGGCTCTCATCAGTATAATCTTGAAGGGTACTCTGAGCAGTACAAGCACAGCAAACTCTATGAAGTGGGTGAGTCTGTGCTTCACATTAGGAAAGAAGCTCCTCCCATTTGCATTGATTCTGTCTTCCTGAAGTGAGAATCCCACTGAGTAAAGCACAGTGTGGTTCTGTAGTTTCTACAACTGGGCCAGGGCTGCAATTGTTATTGATCGAGTTCTTCCATGACTGTTGTAGAATATCTTGCTCTGAACTCTCACCACTTCTGCTGTGGTGGATTACTTGGTAGAGTTAACCTAAACCCCCATTCCTGGAGGGGTCTAAGCCTGTGGGTATTGAACCCATTTCCAGATAGACTCTGTGCACATGTCCATGTACACAGTCACGGACTCTTCCAGACTATCTGACAGTACTAAGAGTTCAATGTGCCAGGAGCAGGCTATGGGGTTTGTTTGTTTGTTTGTTTGTTTGTTTTGTTTTGTTTTTATCTGAACAAGATTCTTGTTGGGTTCTTTCTTCAGTGTTTGTGAAATCCAAAGTCAAATATGGCTGCTGCAAGATACAATGGTCCATTGTGACATCTGCGATGATCCTCAAACTAGAGCACACACAAGTGCACTTTTTGCTTTTACTGCTTTGTCAGGTCTTATGCAGAAATGCCACACAAAGGGCAGAGACGGGCTATGGACTGGTTGCCAGGAATGAGGACGTTGTGTCCATGTCAATGCAGCTACTTGTGTCCCGTGGTAGTTTGAATTAGAATGGCCCATTTAGGCTTGTGGTAGTTTGA
>CAJQZJ010034331.1:5466295-5484809 GCA_907164525.1 Lophiomys imhausi
GTGGTAGTTTGAATTAGAATGGCCCATTTAGGCTTGTGGTAGTTTGAATTAGAATGGCCCATTTAGGCTTGTGGTGGAATACTTAGTCCCTAGTAGGTGGATCTATTTTGGAAGAGTTAGAAAGTGTGTCCTTGTCAGAGGAGGGATGGCACAAGGGCCTACCTTTGAACTTAAAAAAAAAAAAAACCCAACCAACCAACCAACCAAACAAACAAACAAACTTGTGGCATTCCCAGTGTGTTTTTTCTCTTTGCCTCATGGTTGTGGATCAAGATGTGAGCTCTGAGCTTCTCTTTCACTATGGCATCATGGATTCTGCCTCTCTTAAGGCAAAACCCAACTTACATGTTTTCTAAGTTTCTTTGACCGTGGTGCTTTACCACCATAATAGAAAAGCAACAAAGACTTGCGCTCTGCCTAATTTTGCACTTAGGGATGACCTTTGAGTATACATTGTGGTTTGAATTAGGGAATAGCAGAGGACACATTTTATAATGCATGTTTCTAAAAGAATTACCACTTAGGCCTGCGTTGTGAACTTTCTTTTTTTGTAAGGACCCAGTTTCACACCAAGACTATTTTATCAAAGGGCATATCATCACTCAAAGCATACAGAATTGACTTACTCTAGAACCACAGGAACTTCCACTATAATCTTCCCATGGTTGGTTATTCAAAGGTTTTCATATTGTATAATATTTTTACTATCACTGAAATTTTTATAATGTTAAGACTTCTATATCTTGGAGCCCATTCTGGACGTCTGTTTTATTGGGTGAATGTGATGGAGAGTCCTCCTTCTGTACACAATTGTGCTTGTCACCAGAGGTACAGGGCTGAGCAACAGTTCTATGAATGTGCAAAATGTAGCATTTCATATTTTGTGGCATGTGGCAACCTGCACAGTTTAGTGATTGCTCCAATTGGGGTGGTGAGGAATGAAGAAAAGACAGAAACACATACATAGAAGCTGGGATCAAGTGGGTCATGTACTTTGTTGGAGATTCACCAACAGTAAACCTGAAATACAGTGGTTTTTTATTATATTGTATGAATAAGAAGAGGTGGGTCAGCTAATCTCAGTGGTAGGAGTTCTTTATTGATAATACTCTTGGTTTTCAGTCATCAGGTAAAGTAGTGCTTGATAGTTCCATATGGAGTGTCACCAAGGATGGGGAGTTGCAGTTGATAGGTTTACCCCACACTGGTTTTACCGACATATCAATTGTTGGTCAGTACCTATGCTTACACTAGGGGGATGTTTGCTCTTCCTCTAAGCCTTGTAATGGCAAAGTCTAGCGCGTCCTATAGTCTGAAGCACTGGCACCTTTAACATGACCTTGCTTGTACTAACAATATACACTCAGTCCAGACTTCATCCATTCCCCATCATGTATTTTCTGAAATAGTAACTGGATGCCTACATTAATGGGATATACTATTTTATCTTTAATCATCAGACCCATAGCACCACCACTAAAATTAAAATCTTTACAATTTTATAGGCTGTACTAAAATATTTGCAATACTTTCAGTATCATTTCTGACTCTTGATTACTCATGTGAGGTAAATGCCATTATAAAATGCATCAATGAGCTATTCTGTAGAATGTTCAAATGGCCCATGTATCTTTGTTAATATATAATGTAGCCCTGAAGCAAAAGTGAGAAAAACTCATTGTTATCTCCTTCCCAAGAACATTTGATATTTCCCTCTATTTTTCTTAGAATTGAAGAGAATGTGTTTTTCCAATCTATGGTTAAATGCTACATACCTGTGGATCAATTATTCTCATAACATGACAGTAGCAAGTGAGTCTATTCTTTCAGTGAAATTCTAAGTACTTTTTTATCTTCTTGCTATAGGGGCAGGAATGAAAAAATTGTGATGAACTCACCCTAGTTTCTCTAAATATTTGTCAGTGGCCCAAATATTTGCCACATTGTCATCCCCTTGTCCACATAGAGCATGAGTTATGAACATGTTTTAGTTTACTTATTTTACAAGAAAGAAGATGAGTAGCTGCAAAGGCTTCTTGTAATACATCTTACTTTATAGACTAAGGACTCAATGAGAAATGGCCCATTGGGAAATGATCAATAAGTAAGAGCATCCTTTGGATCAATAGTATACTGAATTTATTTATGACTGCATTTATTATTAGGATTCATAAATGGATGACTCTAATAGATGAGTCTTCATGATGCCTTTGGTCTGTGTAGGTATGTCTTTTCAGACAGCCATTGTTGGTCCTTAAAATATCTGAATATTTCTATCTATCTGACGTTCAACTGTCTAAGTGGATACACACAGTTCCTGTGAGAAATAACATAAACTTGCTTTAATGCATACTTGTTATGACAGTTTTTAATTCTTTCTCCTAGGCAAGTGGTCAGTTATGTAGTCAATAAGTGGAAGGTTAGGAATATCACAATTACTTACAAAGTTTTACTGTGGTAAATTCTTTCAAACTTGTTATCATCTATTCTTTATCTTTGAGAGAAAATGCCTATCTATCTGACAAATACCTATCTATCTATGTATCTATCTGGTCTGTCTGTCTGTCTGTCTGTCTGTATGTCTATCTGTCTATCTATCTAGCTATCTATCATCTGTCTGTCTATCTATCTATCTATCTACCCACATCTATGTATCTACTTATCATCTATTTTTCTATTTCTGTCACTTACCTATCAGCTATGTAATCTATCCTCTGGTGGTACTCTAATGGACTGCATCTCTCCACTGATATAGATAGATACTGTATTAACCAGGACATCCAGAGAAAATACTGTCCATTATGACAGTCTCACAGCAGATCACAATGCATTCATACTTGTATTATTATCTTACTAAGTCATTGACTTGAGTCTTCCCCAAGAACAAAGAGTATAACCACATCTAACACTTTAAGTAGCTAAAAGTGGAAGATGGCCATTTGATTGCACTTTTCACTGGAAAACAAAATGAAATTATGTTTGCAAATAGACATAATTTCTTAAAATTTTATTGACGTTTAAATTGTTTTTGAGGGAGAGTCTTGAGGGATTTCACTGGGCATGTCTTTGAGTATTTGATAAAGGTAGTTTTAATCACTTTTACATTTTTACATGATTTTTCTGCTCCTTATTTGTTTCTCTCTTTCTATCTTTTCCTCCTTCACTTTCCCCCTTCACTTTTCCTATGTTTGCCCCTTTCCTTTCTTTACTACCCCTCTCTAATTCTCTACTTTTCCTTCTCCCTTCACTCATTCTCTCTCTCATTGTAAGCATACATAGTCAGCACCCAACAGACATGACAATTCCATAACTTCCCAGAAACCTTTCCTTTTTTATAATCAACAGTACTCTATAACATAAATAATATTATATTTTCTTCTTATAAATTTACTTTTTATGTTTTATCTCAAAGTGAGCTTCATTTTTTCAATATTTTAAACAGAAATATCTTCATGGTGTTTGTATTCTAAAGGAAACATTTAAAAATTATTTCAATTTCAACAATAAACCTGTTTTTAAATCCTCCCCTCCAAAAATGATCTGTTCATAAGTTCCTTTCATTCTCATTTGAGAAGAAAATATTACTTTTATGATGACACAATATATTTAGTCTGTTCTAGTTCTTTCTTCAAAAATTATGGCATATGTGGAATTTAAGGATTTTTTTTTTTTTTACTGTTTGAAAACTTCATACATGAAAATAATGTACTTTGATAAAATCACTCCCCATTCCCTCCTTTTACTTCCTGCATTACATTCTACCACTTTTAAGGGATATATTGTGAGAAAATTATACACCTTAATATGGTGATTTTTTTATGTATTGTATAATACTCACATAACATTAGATGTGCATATCAAGCAATTGGTCTTTCTCTATGGTGACAACTTTTCACAATACTATCATATGCATAGGTCACCATCTCTTCACACCACACACTTCTCACTTTCGGCCTCTAGTATTCACTGTAAAATTCTCTAATTTTATGATATTAACAATTTAATATGACTGTTGTCATGATTTATTTGTCTTTATGGTCTGTAGCTTCTTTTCATATGATGTAATAATCTTCGCTTACAATTATATTGTCACAAGTGGTAGAAGTTCATTCCTTTTAGGGCTGAAGAATATTCCATTGGTCCCTTCTTCAGTATCTATTTGTTAGCTGATGATTACTTAGGTTGTTTCTATTTCTTAGGAATTGTAAACAGTGCTTCAGTGGTCCTGTAGATATAAGTGTATCTCTTTAGATATTTCATTTGTTAGAAAACACACCAAACAGTCAAATTTCCAGATTGTACAGCAATTCTACCTATATTTTTGAGGAATTTTCATACTGGATGTATTTACTTAAATTTCCACTAAAATTATCCAATAGTCCCTTTTATCCACATTCTTGCCACACCTTGTAATCATTAACTTTTTTGAAGCATTCATTTTCTTTTCATTTTTTAATTGAAACGACACAAAGACCCAAAAAAGAAAGAGAACTTCAGAACAATCTCCCTCATGAACATTGATGCAAAAATATTTAATAAAATACTAGCAAACCGAATTCAAGAACACCTCAAGAGTATCATACACCATGATCAAGTAGGCTTCATCCCAGGGATGCAGGGATGGTTCAACATATGAAAGTCTATCAATGTAATTTACCATATAAACAAGATGAAAGAAAAAAACCCACATGATAATCTTGATAGATGCAGAAAAAGCATTTGACAAAATCCAACACTCCTTCATGCTAAGGTTCTGGAGAGAATGTGCATACAAGGACCATACCTAGAAATAATAAAGACAATATACAGGAAGCCAGTGGCCAACATCAAATTAGATGGAGAGAAACTTGAACAATTTCCTCTAAATTCAGGAACAAGACAAGGATGCCTGCTTTCACCATATCTCTTCAATATAGTACTTGAAGTTCTTGCTAGAGCAATAAGACAACTAAAGGAGATCAAGGGGATATGAATTGAAAACGAAGAAGTCAAATTGTCCCTATTTGCAGATGACATAATAGTATACATAAGCGACCCCAAAAAGTCCACCAGAGAACTCTTACAGCTATAAACACCTTCAACAAGGCAGCTGGATACAAAATTAATTCAAAAAAATCAGAAGCCCTTCTTTATACAACAAACAAATGGGCTGAAAAAGAAATAAGGGAAACTACTCCCTTCACAATAGCCACAAACTATAAAATACCTGGGTGTAACTCTAACCAAGCAAGTAAAGGACCTGTACAACAAGAACTTCAAGCCCTTGAAGAAAGAAATTGAAGAGGCCTTTAGAAGATGGAAAGATCTCCTAGGCTCATGGATAGGTGGGATCAAAATAATAAAAATGGCCATCCTACCAAAAGCAATATATAAATTTAATGCAATTCCTATCAAAATACCAACACAATTCTTTATAGACCTGGAAAAAGCTATTCTCAATTTCATATTGAATGACAAAAAACCTAGAATAGCTAAATCAATCTTGTACAATAATAAAAAAAATCTGGAGGTAACACCATCCCAGATTTCAAGCTGTACTACAGAGCAATAGTACTAAAAACAGTATGTTACTAGTATAGAAGTAGACCAGTAGATGAATGGAATCGAATTGAAGACCCAGAAATGGACCCACACATGTAGGGCCATGTAATTTTTAACAGAAGCCAAAACCACACAATGGAAAAAGGACAGCATCTTCAACAAATGGTGCTGGTCGAACTGGATGTCCACTTGTAAAGAATGAAATTAGACCCATACTTATCACCTTGTACAAAACTTAAGTCCAAGTGGATCAAAGACCTTAACGTAAGTCAGGTCACACTAAATCTACGAGAAGAGAAAGTGGGAAAAACCCTAGAAATCATTGGCACAGGTGACAACTTTCTGAACAGAACATCAACAGCTCAGGACCTAAGACCAACAATTAATAAATGGGACCTCATGAAACTGAAAAGCTTCTGTAAGGCAAAAGAACTCAAGAAATTAAATGCCAAGAAACCCAATAATTCAATTTAAAAAATGGGGGAAAGAGTTAAACAGAGAATTCACAAAGGAGGAATCCATATTTACTGAGAGATACTTGAAGAAATGCTCAACATCCTTAATCATCAGAGAAATGCAATTCAAGATGACTCTGAGATTCCCTCTCACAAAAGTCAGAATGGCTAAGATCAAAAGCTCAAATGACACCTAATGGTGGTGAGGGTGTGGAGAAAGGGGAACCCTCCTCCATTGCTGGTGGCAGTGCAGGCTTGTGCAACCACTATGGAGGTCAGTATGGTGATATCTTAGGAAACTTGGAATAGCTTTGCCTCAGGACCCACTCAACAAGGCAAGCTATTAGGACTAAAAGAATCTCAAAAACAGGCAAAAGAGTGAGAGGTACACAGGCTCAAACTGTTAATATTCTCACAAAAATATCAAGCTAACAGTTATAACATATACAAAGAGAACCTGGTACAGAGGTAGGTCTCATGCATGTTACTTCAGTCTGTGAGCCCATGCAAGTCCTGCTTACTCGATTTCATGAGTCATGTTCTCTTGGTGTCCTCCATATCCTCTAACTCCCAACGTCTGTCCTCTCCTCTTCTATCGGGTTCCCTGATCATTGACGAGAAGGACCCAAGTGGAGACCTCCAGTTTACAACCTCTCTCTCCAAAATGTCTGGCTCTGTGTCTCTGAACTTGCTCCCATCTGTTGCCAGAGGAAGCCTCTTTGATGAAGACTTGACAAAGCATCAGTCTATGAGTATAGTAGAATATCATTTGGAATCATTTAATTTGATTTTTTTGGTCTAGTCATGTTTGTTTCTGCCCTAAATCTCTGAGTTATCCAGTCTTTGGTTTATGGCAGTACAAGCAGTGTTGGGCATGGGATCCCTCTTGTGGAGTGAGCCTCAAGTTAAATCAGACATTAGTTGGGTACCATTGCCTAGCACATCTTGTAGGAAGTACAGATTTTAGTTAAGCCTTTGTGGCTTGACTCATGTCTAGGTTTCCCTTTCTGTAGCCTGCAGAGTACATTTCTGTGCCAAAGAGACTAGAGAATAGAGGTGAAGGCTCCAAGCCTGAACCAGATTGACCTCATTAAGTTCAATGAGTGAAGTGGTAGTTGTCCTCAGCAATTGGGTTCCAATGTCAGTTTTCAGAGGGTGACCTTCTGTTCTATCATCAGCTTGGGTTGTTAGGGATCTCCATGGGACCCCATTGCCCAATAACTCAACATAATGAAGCATGCCCCACCAGTTGAATCCTTGCCTAGCTTCAAAAGATGTCCAGTTCAGACTCCATATCCTCTATTACAGAAAGTCTTCACTATGGTCATCTTCATAGATTCTAGGAAGTTTCCACTCCACAAGGTATCCAGACTACCCCCAAGTTCCTCCCAATCCCAGATCTCTCTCTCTCTCTCTCTCTCTCTCTCTCTCTCTCTCTCTCTCTCTCTCTCTTTCTGTGTGTGTGTGTGTGTGTGTGTGTGTGTGTGTGTGTGTACTTTTTCCCTCCATCCCTTCCCCCTCATCTCTCCTGGTCCCATTCCCACCTGCCCCCAGTCTACCAACAGAATCTATTCTATTACCATTCCCAGGGAGATTCATGTTTTACCCCTATCACTCCCCTGTTTACCTAACATCTCTGGGTCAATGGATTTAAGTTTGATTATCATTTATTTAACAGCTAATATATACTTATAAGTAAATATATACCATATTTTCTTTATGGCTCTGGGTTACCTCACTCAGGGTGATTTTTCTCTAGCTGCATCTATTTGCCTTCAAATTTCATAATGTCTTTTTTTAACCACTGTGTAATACTCCATTGTGTAAAAGTATCATGAAGGCATCCATTTTCAAATGGATCTGGTAATATTGTAGTTTTGTTTTGCATTTTTTTGATGATCAGTTTTGTTGGAGATTTTCTTAAATACATGTTATATATTTTCATAATGGATCTACTGTTGAGAAATGTCTATGCAGATATATTGCCTTTTAAAAAATCAGATTATCTTGAGTTTTTTTCCTATTATGATCTCAAAATCATCTCATTATTAAATATGTATATATTTCATGCATGTTATTCTAGAGGCTTTTTCTTCATCTTGTCATGGTTTCATCTGTGATATTTAGGCTTTTTAGCACGTTTTAATCCCATTCATCTTTTTTTTTTTGGTCTGATATCCTGTGTTTTGTGATTTCATAAAAATTTCTTGGCCATTTTCATAAAAATGTCTTGACACATTTTCTTCATATCTTCTTCTAATATGTGTATAAATTCAAGTCTTATAGCTAAGTCTGCAGAACACTTTGATTTGATTTTTTTCCACACATAGAGGAAATTAACAATGTTTTTATGGATGTGGACATCTAATGTTTCATTGAGTAAAAAGGATTACAAATGACCTATTAACATGGAAGGAGATAATCTCATGAAGTCTCAATCCTAGACAAAGAACTATAAGTTACTAAGGGATACTCAAAGGGTGAGAAATGATCTTGCCTAGAGAAGCATCACCTAACTGTCTATTCAATACCAAATGGTTGTACAAGTGCATTATAAAGACTAAACAGGTTGTACTTTTATACATTAACAATATATGCAAATATATACATGTATATATATGTTGTGTGTGTGTGTACATGTGTGTAAATAACAACTAAAAATTATATACCTTGAATTTGTGAGAAAACTAGGGGATAATATGTGGGAAATGTACAAGGAAGAAAAAGCAGAGGACATAATTCAGTTGTATTTCAATTTCAAAAAAATTAAAAGGTTACAATTTTTCAAGCATGTACTCAGCACCTTTGTTAAAAATCAACTGACTTTAGATACATGGGTTTTTCTCTAGATTGTCTATCTGTTACATTGATCTTGGTATTTTTTATGTCAATAACATGCTGTTTTACTCAGTTCAACTTTTGAAGTCAAGAAGTATAATTTTGAGTTTAATGCTTCATGTAAATGAAATTATTAAACATTAATATCTGTAAATTAAATTTCTCAGAGAGGATACCAAAAATAAATTAGGAATGTATATATTTGTTTGTTTTTCTCCCATATGCAAAGTCTTTTGTATCTATAATTCTACTCTTTGTTTCAATTGTTCTAACTTATATTGTGGGGTATTTATCTCTTAAACTAGGTTAGATTCAATTAATGTCCTTAACGTTTATTGTTGCCTTGAAATATGGCAGCATTTTTTTATTTCAAGAGGATGAGTTATTCCATTGGGCAATACACAAGATCTTTATTTATCCAAAGATGATGACAGAGTTGATTCTGTATCTTGGTTGGCTTGAATAATGTTGCTACCGACTTGAGAGGCCAGATGTCTGACTCCATGGTGGAGTTGCTGGAGCATACAAAAGTTCTATTTTTAATTTTTGAAAAACACATTCATTATTTACCATATGTACTACAGGAATAATTTACATTCCTACTAATGACCTTCAAGAAATCTCATCTCCTTTGTCTTTTTAAGAATGATCATTGTAAACAATATATGGAAATGGATGAAAAAAGGTATGGAGAGTCTTCAGCATCATGTGAATCCCATACTAGTGAGAAAAGGGAATATTGGGCAGAAAGAGAACTGTACTACAGTTTTATGATTACACCATTTCAGACAGATGAAATTTCTCATGGCAAATTTTCTCCCTGAAGTAGTTCTATCTCTAGAAGAATTGGTCTAGCCTTAAAAGCTCACTTTTGGTGGGAGCAATGCACAAGGAATCATCTTTTGTCTTGGTACAAATGTGATGTGGATCTACAAGGGCAGAATCTAGGGCTGTAATGCATACATGGAAGCTAAGCTGAATCAGGAAGTTTTATATCCATTTCATATATATATATATATATATATATATATTACTAGATGTATTTATAATTCCTCTCTGCTGTTGCATGTTTCAATAGTTGTTTTTGCTTATTGATGAATAACATGTAATTGCATGCATATACAACAGTTTATATATTTTCCTATACATAGCCAATCTTGTTATTTCTAATCCAGAGCTGTTATGAATAACACAGCTGTAAAATACTCCTGCATAAATACACTTATGGTCTTATGTTTTCAGTATTATTATGAAATGCCATAATTGTAAACTTTTAGGGTCATAAAACAGATGTATAGTAAACTTTACAAGAATCCTCTATTGTGGTTTGAATGAGATGCCCACTATAAGCCGTGGGGATTTGAATGTTTGCTTTTCTGTTGGTGACATTGTTTGGGGAGGCTTAGGAGGGTTAGCCTCTCTGGTGGAATGTCACTTGAGGTAAGCGCTGAAAAATCAAAGACCCACACTATTCATAGCCTCCTCCTGCTGCTTAGGGCTCATGTTGGGAGCTCTTGGCTGTTCCTGGTACTATGCTTTGCCACTGTGATAGGAACTGAAACTTTTATCCTTCTGAAAGTATAAGCCCAAAATAATTTCTTCCTTCTGGAAGTTGGCTTGGTCGTGATGTCATTTCACATCAATAGAAAAATAACTAATAAAATCACTAAAGAGATTTCTGGATGCTTACATTTTATCCACACAATATGAGTGTCAAGTTGTCCTACACAGAACATTTGGATTTTTACTTTTTAATTTTTTTCTTAAATTGGCTATTCATATGAACATGTACATTTATCTTAACATTACTACTCAGCTATCAAAAACAAGGAAATCATGCAATTTGTAACCAAATGAATGGAACTAGAAAAGCTCATCCTGAGTGAGCTAACCCATACTCAGAAAGATGCACATGGCCTCTATTCACTTATAATTGGATTTTAGCCATGTAGTACAGGAAAACTATCCTACAACCAACACACCAAAAGGAACAGGAACATAGACTTTGTTACCTGTTAATGGGGCACTTTGCCCTAATAGAGTTGCCTAATAGGCCTCCAGTGTAAGAAGAAGCTCTGAACCCTCATATGATTGTTGAACTAAGGGGGGCTGTTATGTAGGGGTAACCCTGTCCAGAGGAGCAGAATAGGTGGGAGAGGATGGAGAGAGGGGACTGTGATGGAGATTTAACTTGAAGTAATAAATAAACAACAAAAACAATATATTAATATCTTATATTTTCTGGTGGCTCAAGTAATTGGAAAAATATACATATGTGGATTAGTCATTCTATTGTAAATTAGTTTCTTAAGTATTTTGCAAAGGTTTTAAATAGTTTGTTGTAGTCATATTTTAAAGTAAGGGTAGTTTGCCATTTATCAATTATCATT
This sequence comes from Lophiomys imhausi, assembly GCA_907164525.1. NCBI lineage: Eukaryota > Metazoa > Chordata > Mammalia > Rodentia > Muridae > Lophiomys > Lophiomys imhausi. The sequence goes on from CAJQZJ010034331.1 coordinate 5,477,520, forward strand.
TGTACTTTAAAAATAATACCAGCATTTATGAAATAAGGGGGATGGAGAGGGTTTTAAAATAATGAGATTGTCTAGAAAGTATGAAATGTGTCCAAGTAGATTTGTGAAAATAAGGAAAGGATGCTGGGGTGGAGGTTCAGTGGCATTTAGAGGTGAAACTACTTGAAGATATTTTTTTTTCTTTTTGTAAAGTTTTAATTTTATTTTATATTTTTCCTGAATGTATCTCTGTGTACCAAGTGTGTACTTCATGCTAAAAGAGGTCAGAAGAGGGTACCAGGTTCTCTGGGACTGGAGTAACGGAGAGTTGTGAGCTTCCACATGGGTGCTTGGAATCTAACCTGGTATCTAGAAGAAATGGTCCTCTTAACCTCAGATCCATGTCTCCAGTTCTGGAGGTTTCCTAAAAAAAAAAAAAAAAAAGAAAAGAAAGAAAGAAAGAAGGAAGGAAGGAAGGAAGGAAGGAAAGAAAGAAAGAAAGAAAGAAAGAAAGAAAGAAAGAAAGAAAGAAAAAACAACCAGTGGTAACAGTCGGGGAAGCACAAACTTTTCTATTCACCTCCAACACATGCGTTGAGCAATGTGGAAGGAGTGTGCTGTGCTTTGAGTCTGTCACAGTCAAATAGAAAAAGCAGGGAGACTCTCATACCTGTGTGCACTTTACCCACTGACTTGGATGAGATAATCATATTTCATGGATAGTCATATTTTGTCAGATATAACTATAGTGACAATGTTCTTAATATCATGCTTGACTATTAATTTTAAATATTTTCTAAGAAACTTATTTTAAATTTCAATAGAGTATAATAGGACATTCCTTTTTGTTTTGTGCCTTGTGTGACTTGAGATCTGCCCCTATTATTTTTGCCTTTTCCAATGTTTATAATGCTATGAAAGGTTTTCTCTCTCTCTCTCTGAAAAAGTATCTCAGGCTCTAAGGCCAACAATCAATAAATGGGACCTCATGAAACTGAAAAGCTTCTGTAAAGCAAAGGAAACTGTCATTTGAACAAAACAGCTACCTACAGACTGGGAAAAAGTCTTTACCAACCCCACTCTGACAGAAGGCTAATATCAATAATTTATAAAGAACTCAAGAAACTAAACACCAAGACCAAATAATCCAATCAAAAAAGAGGTAACAGAGCTAAACTGAGAAGTCACAAAGGAGGAATCTCTAATGGCCAAGAGAAACTTGAATAAACACTCAACAACCTTAGTCATCAGAGAAATGCAACTCAAGACAACCCTGAGATTCTATCTCACTCCTGTCAGAAAGACTAAGATCAGAAACTCAAATGACATCCCATGATGGCAAGGCTGTGGAGAAAGTGGAATACTCCTACATTGCTGGTGGGAGTGCAAACTTGTACAACCAGTATAAAAATCAGTCTGGCAATATCTTAGAAAACTTGGAATAGCTCTACCTCAAGACCCAGCCATACTACTCCTGGGTATACATCTAAGTGATTCCTCACCAAACCACAAGGACATCTCCTCATCTATGTTCACAGCAGCCTTATTTGTAATAGCTAGAAAAAAAATCTAGATGTCCCTCAACTAAAAAATTGATAAAAAAAATACCTGTGCTACATTTACACATTGGAATACTGATCACCTATCAGAAACAAGGAAATCATGCAATTTGCAGCCAAATGGATGGAACTAGAAAAGCTCATCCTGAGTGAGCTAACCCAGACTCAGAAAGATGCACATGGCCTCTATTCACTTATAATTGGATTTTAGCCATGTAGTACAGGATAACTATCCTACAACCAACACACCAAAAGCGATAGGAACATAGACCTTGTTACTGGTTAGTGGGACACTACTTAATTACCCCAAGCAAAGTTTGATACAAATTTGACACTATAAAATATAAAACTACTGTTTCTCCAATGTCAAGAAATATTATCGTTTTGTTTATTATGTTGGTGTCAATCTCATTATAGTCTTAGCTATTTGACATTCTGTGATTAGAAAGGGTTATAGAGACCTCAGTATTTCTTCCAACCTATGACAATTTAGAGGTGAAGAACTTTCTGCAGGCTTCTGTGCCACATTGACTGAATCCCTGTATTGTGAACTTGGTTCTGCTAAGTCACAGTTTTTGGGAGGGCATGACTTTAAAAGAGGAAGATTTATTTTAGCTCAGCCTCAGAGGCTCAGCATCAGGACACTTGATTCCTCTGTTTGGGTGGCTGTGAAGGTGTACTTTTAAACTATTAATAACTCTATATACTTCCAACTTCTCCCCCCAAGGCACAAGAGAAAGGATACTATTACAGGCAGAAGGTGAAGAACTTCTCAATCCAGGTCTTTGGGATGACTAGTCAGCAGTTTCACCAGATAAGCATACACAAGAATAGGTAAAAACAACAATGGACAGCAACAGAAACACAGTAGTATCAGCAAGGACAGCTGAAGAAGCAGAGGCTATTTTGGCCCCAATGGGACAACCTGGGCCCAGCCCTACCTTAGCTATGATCTTCAGCAATTCTCAGCAGCAGCAAACTTTGACAAAACATTATCTTGAATCTTTCAAAGTGAAGCAGCAATAAGAAGCAATGAGATACAATGAGAAGTTATGCCAAGCAAAAAGACCCTCTGCATTTCAGGGTCTCCTTTTTATATCTCCTCCAAATATGCACAAGGATACTTTCTAGTTGGCTAACTTCATGCCCTCTGCACAAGATACTTCCTGTTGACCAAGATCATGAGCTCTCCAAGGAGTCTGTCCATAAATATGTTCCCCACAGTTGAAAGTCTCTGGCTGGCAAGACATCACTAGCTCTTCCATCAGAATATTCTACATCATTCATGGGTCTGTTTTTCAGCAGTAGACAAAGCACTGCCACATCCTACATGTGAGACCAAAACAAAAAGTGCATTCATTCAACACAAGTGTGTTTCAAAAGAAATACAAGCTCCCACCACAGGGCTATGGTGAGGTAGGGTCATGTATTGAAAGGAAACAGATCACCTCGTGGTGACTGAGAATTCATAGGCAAGGCTGCTCGGGCTCCTATCAAACCCTTTAAGGACACAGAGACTGTGCCCTTGAAGGAAAAAATAGTTCCTGTTACCAGTCTCCATCTTCCTTCAGTAGTCCTACTAACAGAGGAGTCAATATAATAAAAATGGCATTGTTATCATATACTCACCCAAATGAGTGTACTAACAATTTCATCAGTAGAAAATAAACATCACTTACATCCTGTGTATGCTCTTATTTTTGTTCAAGAGCACTTTCACACTTGTATCCCAAATTTTACAATTAATTCTTTCTTCAAAATGTTTATTTTGATACATTTGTCAGTCAGTATTTATTTTTCCTCTTTCTTATGTCACTGCCATAACATAACTATCACTACTTAGACAGAACCTTTACATCTATAATCTGATTTTATTTTTACTACAGCTATACAAATTAGGCAGAACAGCAATTTATGCTAATGAAATTTGAAGGAACAGATTTCACTGTAAATGTAAAACTATAATATAACACCATGTAAATACCTTAGGAGTGAAATTATGTGACAGTTGCATACAGTTCGTATTTTAACACTTTGTTTTGCTATTTTGGGAAATAAATCTTAAATCTACATTTTTCCTCTGTTCAATAATAAAATACCCAATTGCAGGACATTCAAAGTATTTTGTTGTTTTAAATATTGAGTGATTTTTCCAATGGAAAAATATTTTTTTTAATTCTCATTGAAAAGGCTACTCATTATGTTCATATTTTCTTAAATTCAGAAAGTAAGATAACTTGTTCAATATTATTTAAAATAATATCATGTAATCTGTCTAACAGTTATCCAACAACTTGTGAAATGTTAATTAAATATTCTTAGTTTTCTTGCTGCCATAGAAATGGGGCATCTCTTAGATAAAATGCATTTGTAAACTTGATTCTGAAATTAGATCACCAAGCATTGTAATGAAATTTTAATGAACTCTTCCAGTAAGCCAAATCGACAAGGTGTGACCATAGATTTATAAAATAAAATGACAACAATGTCCCTAATTTTCAAACTAATTAGGTATTTAGATATTTGAGTGTTGTCTTGAATATAGTGTGATTCAACTATTGTTTTAAAATATACATATGATTGAGTCTTGATATGTGCTAGTATGTCAACCACGTCCACTATTCTAACTGTTTTTGTGGAGATCATCAAACATTGATTCTTTTAGTTGACTTATGCATCTCAGTACTCACTTTTTTGACTGCCTTTGCAATCTACTCTTTTCTTATACCTACAAAGGTTCCTCACTGTGTTCCCTTTTGACATGTAACTCACTGACAGTCAGAGGACTTCAGAAGCCTGATGCCTTCCCAAAGCTGTTTTAGAATGTACCGTGTTGTTGTGCCAGGCTTAGCTACATCACATAAAAGCCTCTCCAGTACATTAATTTTGCATTGTACATTTGATATTATGCATCTATCGAGAGTCTCCAAAGCAACAGAAAGACAAATACATAAAGGGAAAATGAAGGAGTGAGGAAGAGAGAGTGAGAGAGACTTTAAACATCAGTGTTGCTTTATGAGATTTGGATACAAATGAGTTCAAACTACACAGGGTGAGTGGCAGGCTCAACTGTCCAGTAGTTTCCTTGTTACATCCTAAGGCCAGGTTCCTTTGGCCATATCAAACTGACACATAAATTCACCATCATAACTGCAATAAAAATTAAAGTTTAGCATTCCACATAAAAGGAAAGCATCAAAAACTCAGCAAAATGGGCTAGTGAGCTAGCTCAGTGGTTAAGTGCATGTGGCTGCTCTGCCTGAAGACCTGTGTTCAATTTCTGGCAACCCAATGGTGGCTCACAACTCTTTGTAACCTCAGTTTCAGGGATCTGCCTATCTCTTCTGGTCTTTATGAGCACCATGTATACATGGGGTACGCAGACATACATGCTACAAGACATTCATATACATTAAATAGAGAAAGAAAGAAAGAGAGAGAGAGAAAGAGAGAGAAATAAAGACATCAGAAATACAAGACAAACTAAACAAAATCTGAAAATACAGTCTTACAAATACAGACACCTCTCTAATCACTAATTATGACATTCTGCACTCTAGTCCAAAAGTAACTGATCTATTGCTACATCACCTTTTAAAAATATAATTGCTCTCACTTAGTCACTTTAATTTTTACAGTAATATAAGTAGTGTGATGGTAAGTTTTGTAGTGACAAGCCTCAGACCTTACCCATGTTGAAAGGCTTATCAACAATTACACAGATGACAAAAATCCTGAAACATACCATCTAAAGGCAATAATAATCATTTAAACAACCAGCCTGTAGGCAGAAGCTGATCTTGCAGGCTTCAGTGAGGTTCCGGCCGGGGCATTGTGTAGAGCTGAATGGCCCCAGCGACATTGGATTGCCATGGTGGTTGCAGGCCCCCGATGGAGACAGCTATTGAGGAAGTCTGCCAGGCAGAATCAACTGGGTCACTCGTCCTCCTTGGTGCCTGATTCTGCTCTCTGCTGAGGTTTCCGCTGTCCAGCCGTCCCCGGGCTCCCCTAATGGACGCTTCGGTTCTCCTGGAAAGATAAGAACAGAGCCCTGCCCCAATCCCAACTCTGGGACAATTGCCCTCTTTTTTTTTGGGGGGGGGGGCGCGGGGGGGCTAGGTAGTACTTCTCCTGAAGCAAATTTGGCCTTCCGACAACATACAAAGCTTTATCTTTCAATCCGGGTTAAAGAAGAAATCATTCTGTCACCTTGGAGCTAAACCAGCTCCAGTGAATATATTTTGAGATCCCAAAGGACAATCTGCCTGCATTGAGAAGGCCTTTTGTAAGTAGCCTCCAAACCTAGATCCCTCCAAATCCCATGTGTGTGTCTCTGAACTCTAATTATTGGGATCAGAGACCTGTGTTTCCCATATGAAGGGATCAAAGATGTGTTCCACCACTCCTGGATAGAAGTCTTTCTCTATTTAGAGTTTGCCCTGCATCAGGCTGACCCTGAGCTCCGGGATCTGCCCGTTTCTGTCTCCAGTGTGCTGGGAGCTGGGACCAAGAGTGTACTCTTCCTGAATGGTGGGACCAAGAGTATGTACCCTCACCACCCCGCTCCATATTACTCCAGAATACATAAGACCATCAACTCTACGGTGCTCCCCCCGTCTCCCCTGAAGTCAAAAGGCATGGGCCAACACCACAATTCTCTTGTATTTTACCTTAGCTCCACGTCTTCTCGACACCTGAGGTCTGCAAAACCAGGCCGAATGGCTGTATCCTCTATTCCATTCACAGTGTTTCAGCCCTGCCACCTGCCCGTTTTTTTTTTTTTTGTTTGTTTGTTTTTTTTCTTAGTTAATAAATTTATTTGTTTGTTGCTTCAGGTTACATCCTTATCATATTGTCCTCTTTTCCCGCTTCCCAGCCCCACCCTCCCATGCTCTACCCCCTGACTCTTCCGTCTTGTTCCTCTGGGGTGGAGTGTCCCTGCCTAACAGTCTCTCACCACAGATCAGGAGTCATATGAGGGCCAAGAGCCTCTTCATTCACCGGGAGCCTATGAGGCAGTACTGCCAGTGAAAGGTGTCTCCTTGCTACTGGGGGAATACTAAAAAAAAAGACCAACAAACACACAAACCCACAAAAACAAAGAATATCAACAAAAAAAGAGAGGAAAAAGAGAAGGGAAAAGGAAAAAGAAAAAAGAAAAAAAGAAGGAAAAAGAAAAAGATAAAAAAAAAATTTATGTCCATGTTCCTTTTGGTGTGTTGGTTGTAGTACAGATATCCTGTACGATATAGCTAAAATCCTACTATAAGTGAATAGATGCCATGTGCATCCTTCTGAGACTGGGTTAGCTCACTCAGGATGAGCTTCTCTAGATCCATCCATTTGATTGCAAATTGCATGATTTCATTGTTTCTTCTAGCTGAGTAATATTCCATTGTATAGATGTCATCTGAACAGCTGAGAACAGAAGGACTGAACATAAAAGGATTGTACTAACATTTTTAACCATTTTTTCCATTTGAGTTCGGGGCCCCAAACAGGTCTACTACGACCCAAATCAGCAGGAAGTCACTTTAAGAGAGCGACGTCCCATGCCCAGAGGGTGGGGAAGGTGTTTCTCCGCCCTTCTTTTTGGTTATTTGAAGGATAACTGAAAACTCCGATATTTAAGGGAAGAGATTACAAGCTGATAAATGGTCCTGTTTAATGGGTTTTGGAGGTTAGCCCCAGGGACTTCCTACTTCTCCTTTTCTGTATCCTTCTTCCTCTCCTATGTAGGAGTGCATAGGCT
>CAJQZJ010034331.1:5485209-5500775 GCA_907164525.1 Lophiomys imhausi
GGCCCTGCACTTCCTATATAAGCAGATATATTTATCCCTCTCAGGTCTCTGAGGTGGTTGAAGAATAGACAGCTAGAGTCTCATAGTTAAATTTTGAGTTGTTTAGGAATCAAGAGGGTGTTATAGATCTAAGAAGAAACTCTTAAAAGTGTGTTGCAAGTTGGTATGAATGTTGAGTCAGATATAGACCTTTAAACTCATGGATATGGTTAGATAGTAGAATGTTAAAGTCAGGGGCCAAATATGTATAAACTGGACATTGGGAAGGTATACTGGGCCATTTAACTCTCATAAATATGGCATATTTATATCTGTTGTTTTGTATAATATTTACTGCTATAGGAGGAGGAACCATCTGTTGGACTGAAAGGGGAAACTTCTGGGGGGAAGAGGGTGGAAGGGCGGGATAGGAAGGGGGAATAGGGAGGGGTTTGTGACTGAGATGTAACTTGAAGAAAAAAAATAAAGTATTTATAAAAAAAAAAAAAAAAAAAAAAACAACCAGCCTGGATTTGCTTTGGCAAGGAGGCTTGGCCATGAAAAGCCAGTGTCTTTAAATTCTGAAAGGAGATCATGTAAAGATACAAAAGACAGTTCCAAAGGGTTGATAGAAATTGGATTTTGTCAGTTGTGGAAAGAAGGAAAAAATTGAGTTAAAAAAAAAACCAAACAAACAAACAAAAAAAAACTATTAACTATTTCCCAACCCACTGCCCCAAATAAAGAGTCAGTGATTTTTGAAAGGCTTGATAAAGTGAAGACATTTTGTGGCAGCATCCTCAAACTGGTGTGCTGCAATGGCACAATTAGAGCTATGAGAGGTTATTGTGAGTGTGACAATTATTGCACAGTCCAGGTGTTTGATGATGGAAGTAAGAGCCTAGACAGGCATGAAGGAGATGAGTTAGGGGGAGTTAAGGTAAAGGAATGAAAGGCCTGGTGGTCTATGATGTACTTATTTTTATGGTGATATCTTTAGTGGTTGTGATAGGAATAGTAGTTAGTTCATAATGGCAGCTGCAGCACAGTCTTCATGACATGACTAAGTAAGTTGAGGCCATGTTGAAAATGGAGTCATATTCTATCACAAAGAGTTGGAGATCAGGAGTTGATCAGAATGAAATCATCTAAATTAAAGGACTTCAAAGAACTAGGGAAAAATCAGTGTTTTAGGGACACTGTAGGATGAAAACAAAAATATGTGAGACCAGATTCTCAGAACTCTAAAAATAACATACCACAGCCAGGTTTATAAAAGAATGACTGAAAAAAATGGTCTTTGCCTTGGCAGGGTTATCTTTCATAATTCACAATATTTTCTTAGCATTTCGGTAGATTCTATAAGGAAAAGGAAGCCGTTATGAGCCACACTTTTCCTCCTCAATCCTACTTTATACATAGCATGCGATAGAACTATGCTTAGTTATAAAGTTACACTTTTGCTACCTTCCTGGCTACGGAAGCAAATATCTGAAAGAAATGTCAGCTTGAACAGAAGATGATACCCATACAAACAGTGTCCTGGGGTCACCATTCTCTCCTTCCAATTTTACAAGATGAAGCATTTCTTCCTTCAATGACATGACAGTGGTGTCATTCACTGCCAACTATCTGTCATTTTGATAGCAAAAAATATCATCACATTCTTGTATCACAGATATTAGAGATCCAAAAGAAACACTGTGTTGACATTTTTCACTCAAAAATGTAGGATTGATTGTCTCCAACTTTAATTTGTCTAAAAATATGTATGAGGGAGATGCACAGTGTCAGCATCAGAAATGACAGAGGCTGAGAGAGAGGTGGCAAGATTTTAGAAACACTTCCTATGAGAATTGCAGGGCCACATGTATTTAAAAGCCAAATGATCCTGTATGATTGGAATTAAACACAAAGAGCAGTAATCCTTGCATGGAAAATAGCAATGGATTTAAATTTCATTTCAGGAGGTTGAGTAAGGCCCCATCTAACTTCTCTTTTCACATCCTAGAATAGTTTTGAGTTGTGGATGATCTTATTAGAGTTATTCTAGAAAGCACATGAATACTGCTTATCATGTGTTCACCGAGGGCTGATGAGGAGCGCACATCTGGCAACTGTCAAAATTCAGCAATTCTGCCTTTTGTCTTCCATTATCTTCAGTTTCCTTGGGAAATTAAGATTAAACTTGAACTTTCAGGACATCAAGAAAAGAGGAGACTTATCAGAGAGTTCTGGTGTTACTTTTTTGTTTCTACACAGAGAAATGCTAAATGAAACTCAGGAATTATGACTGATAGTAATTCCAGCATTACGGTTATGACATCATTTTTTTTTCTCTAGGAGTATGCACGCCTTGACAATAATATTTATGGGGGAGGATACAGGAATAGGGCATCTTTCTGCATATTAGAAAGCTTACTAACATAATAATGATTAAAGCTAGGAGATGATGCCTGGTCCAGCCTTGTCTAAGGAACAAGGGACAGGCAACACTATTTAAATAATGTTATATTGGATGTGAGGTGACTAGGTCATTTAAGGGAAGCATTGAACACTAAGCTAGGATGATATTTCAAATGTAAATCTTCCCTGGAATTCTGTATATATTCCATGATCTGTTAGTGATAAATAAAAACTTCTGACTTTGACTTACATCTTCATTTATTGTGTCAATATCAGAACATATTTTTATACATTTATGCTAAGATTAAACCCTATAAAAGAAATCATTGTCTAAGGGTCTACTGGCACAGACACTTTTCCCTGAATAACCTCTTATTCAAGTGCCAGTTATAGATGTCAAGTCAGATGACTTCATGTCCATTACTTTCACATTAACCCATAAAGTCTCCCCTCTAAGAACCTAAAACTATATTTCTCTATCAAATCACATACTCTATACTGACCCATGTCTGTTATTTACTTTATCTCTCACTTCCTCTTAAACTCTTTGAGATATAGATCTGTCTTTTATTTATCTTTTTGTAAAAACTCACTTTCCTAAACATAAATTAACTCCTCAATAAGTGTTCTTCAAATAAAGCTGCACTTTAGGTCCAGCAAAATGACTCAGTGGGTAATGACACTTTCTCCCAACCATGATAACCAAGAATTCAGTCCCTACAACTTATGTGGTTGATGAGGAGACTCAAGCCCCCAAAACTGTCACCTGACCTCCACATGTGCATCATGGCATATTTTAAAACAGGAGAGTAACTTTAGTTAGTTTTGTGTTATTTTTTCTGATCAGTCTGGTATGCATTTTCCCATGTGAGCTAACCCCCTTTCACTGTCTACAGAGCCAGCCGTGCTCTAACTATTTCACTGTAGATAGATTTATGTCTAATGCAAGTCACTAGCATGAAGCTGAAAACAAATGTTTATGAAGTATGCACTGTAAAATTCTACACAAACTTTCACCTTTAAAACTTATTTAATGCATAAATATATTTAAAAAATTTGGAGGGCTGCTAAAGAGTACATACATGTGATCTCCTGTTTTATTTTAAATGCTACTTTGTGATTTTAAAACAGTAAGCAGTGCTATTATTTTAACAATGTGATCATGAAAAAACGGTACAAATCTAAGAACATAACTAACAGGAAAAAATGGAGTATTAATACAGCAAAGGAAAAGGACTGTAGGAAAGAGACAGGTCAGATTGGGTGACCACCTGAGAGAGGCCACAGAAAGCCGGACGAGATACTATTGCCTTGACACCATGCAGCGTGTTCACTTTTGTGACCACAGAGAACCTTTCACCTTCGATGACCTCAATCATTCTAATGTTGACTTTTATCTGCACATCTTGCCTATCTAGACTCCCTTGATAATTTATGAAAGCTAATGTGGCAGACAAGCTGGTGTTCAGATTCACAGAAGAAGGAAGCTTTGCACTTTCTCCTAGGGACACTGCATATTGTCATTCACATATAAGTCCAGCTGATAAACCAATGCCAGGAGAGAAGTGTGGTTTGGAAGCCTCCAAAGATTTGGAGTAAACATCTGGAGATTCCCACCACCACTGTGTGTTCTTTCTGAGAAGAGTTATCTGGTGTCTCCTAAGTTTACTTGTTTCATTTAGTTAAAGAGAACAAGTCAAGGAAGTGCCAATCTCAGAAGGTTTTATAAGCATTACAGTAAGATTTAATGGAAAATTCTCCTTCACCAACATTAGTATTTTGCCTATTTTAAATAATTAAGAGATGATAGCCATTGAATAACTTATGTTCTAACTTCTCAACGCTGCTTCCGCCAAAAGTGTCACCAAGAGGATATTGTAAATGATGTGAAACTATCCTGGACACTATCCTATGAAATATGTTGGCTGTGATTCATTACAGAATGTTATTATTTAACTAAAACATCTTCACATCCTTCTGTGTTTGATTTATTCATTTTGGTAAGAATAAATACAACATTTAAACATATGTATTATTTCTATAGAAGTTTAAAATCATTTGGGCATCATAATTTGAACTGTCTGGTTTCTCTTCAACTGGATTGATATTGTAAGTAAGTCAGTATGTGAAAATTTGCTTCTTGGGTTCCATAGAGGAGATATTGATGTATGAACTACTAACCTATGCAAGATAAATCTATAGTGTTGAACAGTATTTCTGAGCTTAAAATCCAGACAAAAGTGAAAGATTGTAAATTTGATTTAAATTCTCCTAACTGGGAGAAATTGCCCACAAAGGACCAATACTTGCAGAGGTGTAGGGTTGAAGAGGGTCTCCCCCTTTCCCCATGACTCTTGGTCACCAGTGCACATGGTTGAAAGGAACAGATGTCAGGGAACAGAGTTTGTGCAATAGATTAAGACAACCCTGGACTAGAGCAGGGAGGCAGGCAGATTAACTTTATTGCGATGAATGAAGGTTATATAGAACTCTAGGGAGGGAGTAGAAATATTTAGATTGGGCAAAAGTCATTGGATGAAAGTTAAGGTATTAAGATAGCTTCATTATCATGGGGAGGCATTTATGGAATCTCAGGTGCTGCTGAATGAGTTTCTTATTGGGAGAAAGGATTGGACCTGTAATTTCCCTGAGGGTTATATGACATGCCTCATCCCATAGAGGGTGTAGGGTCTGGCAATCTGGGACACACCCAGGTAGAGAAGGGGAGACCCTTCTGACAAAGAGAGTCTGTTATTTTGCACCAAGCTCAGGGGCTTTCAGGTAATGCCAGACTTTGACCTTATCAACGGGACTTCCTAGCACAGAGATTCTGTAGTGCAGAGATCACCATCATGTCTAACACCCTTTTTCTTCTATGAAGCAATTCCCTTTCTTTGGAGATGATGTTGCCTCAGTTGAGAAGGTATAATACAATGGTTTGTAAAAAGTAAATAAATACTTAATGGAAATTGCAGTTTGGTAAGGGCCACACATTGTTGTTGTGTCCTATGCATTTCTAGTAGGAGCAAAAAGGCTTTGAAAGAGGGGGAGACATGTACACCCTTCCATGTCTACATTCAAGGTACAATGATGTGTAAGACAAAAGGTCACTTACTAAGGAGAAGCAGTCCTGAATAGGGGGAAACACTGCCAAGATAATATATATGCAGGCATATTTTAAGGAGAATTTGGGCTTTTATTGACATATAAAGTAGACAAATGAATTCTGAGGAACTGGATAGCATAGCAATAAGAAAGATAATTTGCTAACTTCATAAAAGGATTCAGTAGGCAGAGGTTTGATTTAAGAGTCTTATTCATAAAATCAGTGTGGTGGCCCCAATGAATGACAGAGGGATCTAAATAGAGGGTTGAAGGTACATTACTGGGCCTCTGTTAGCTTCATAACACAGTTCAGTGGTAATGTCTAGGGACACAGAAAGGAACCAAAAATACTACAGGGAAATTCCACATTTCTTTTTTGTGCCTCTGTTTTGAATGTATGTGTGCATGTATGCACATGCCTATAAAGTTGATCAGTCAGATTTAGGTGTAATTCCTCATGAGCTGTTTGCCTTGGCTTTGAGATCATCTCTCATTAGAATGAAGCTGACTGACTAGGCTAGGATTACTGGCCAGTGAGCCCAGGTATATACTGTCTCTGCCTCTCCAGCACTGAGATTACAAGAAAGCATCACTGTATCAGCTTCTCATATGGCCTGATGGGATTAATCTTAGATTCTTCTGTTTGCAAGTCAATTACTTTATTGACTGAGGCATATTGATATCATGGAAAAAAATCTGAACTAGTCTTACTGTGACTGAAAAGGGAATAGAGAGTTTCCTTTTTACCTATTAACTCTTAGCCTTCCACTTACTGAATTTATATCTTGTGTGATCATACAAATGGATCAAACAAAGATGTTTTGGCTGAATATTTTGAAAAGTTTATATAAAAAATGAACAAACCAGGAAATAGACCTAAGTAGACTTGGCATTCTATTACATGTCAGCTAGTGACTTCATGGGAACCCCTGACTTTTTAAAATATGAATGACAGTAAAAGAATTTTGTAACTTTACAGAAGAAATTCAGAAAACAAATCACATGACCATAGACATCATTAGTCTATAGAAACTCAATGTCCTACACATTGTTTTAGAAAGCAGAACTGCAAATGCACTAGTATCACAGAGCATCCATGCTTGAAACAGAACTCCCATCACTGTGTGGACAGTAATTATTTATCCCAGTTGTATTTATATGCTACACTTTTGAAAATGATTTGGAAACATAAGAAGAAAACTAGTTTTATAATGATATATTTCATGATTATTTCAAATTATAAACCTGCTTCATCTATACCATATGCTTAGTGGGGACTGTGATGTACAATGCTATCTTAAAGGTTCAGAAAGGTACAATTTACCAAGATTATGATTAGTGGAAATGCAGTTCAATCTAAACTTATTAACTGACCAGTATGTTATGTGTCACCTCACTGCAAGAGACATTTGTTGGGAAAGAGAGCAGCTATTGCAGTGGAGAGACTAGTCCAACAGTTAAAGGAGAACCGAATTTATAGTTACTAGAAATGTCTCCAATTTTAAATTACTAACGGGTGTAAGCTACAAAAGGCATTCTTTTATTAATCAATCTAGTATACTCCCCAATATCTAAGCCTCATGAAATTTAATAAACCTTTCCCCTGTAATTTCCAAAGTGGATGATGATGTGATAATCTTGGAAATGGTAATTATTCACTGACATCCCAGAATAATAAAGAAAGTCTGAGTAACTCTAGAGGAAACCTGATTAATGAGCTACTCAGTGGAAAAACAAGTAAAAACTGGATTGGCTTAAATTTTATAATTTGTAAAATATTCAAAGTTTTATAAAATATCCAATCAGTTGAAAGCCTGGTTAAAACTGATAAAGGAAATTGAAGATACATGTCTGATGATCCCTTTATTCTCAGACTCACTTGCTTAGAACAGTTCCCTGGAAAGAGAAGTTGTGCAGTGAAGAAGGTGACCTGGCAGGCCGAAGGATAATGTTCTTACAGGAAACCTCTGTAGGTGGTAATGAAGGCAGAGACCAGGAAAGGAAATACAAAGCTCTGCAGTACACAATCTTACCAGCTTCTCAAAGAAGGCTGTTGATAGCTGTTCTACTTTAAAGTAGGAGATGGACAAGCCTGCACTACCACCAGCAATGGAGTAGGGTACCCCTTTCTCCACACCCTCGCCAGCATGTGCTGTCATTTGAGCTTTTGATCTTAACCATTCTGACAAGTGTGAGATGGAATCTCAGAGTCCTCTTGAGTTGCATTTCTCTGATGATTAAGGATGTTGAGCATTTCTTCAAGTGTGTCTCAGCCATTAGGGATTCCTCCTTTGTGAATTCTCTATTTAGCTCTGTCCCCCATTGTTTGATTGGATTATTTGGTTTCTTGGCATTTAATTTCTTGAGTTCTTTGTAGATTTTGGATATTAGCCCTCTGTCAGATGTGGGGTTGGTGAAGATTTTCTGCCAGTCTGTAGGCTGCCGTTTTGTTCAAATGACAGTGTCTTTTGCCTTACAGAAGCTTTTCAGTTTCATGAGGTCCCATTTATTGATTGTTGATCTCAGGTCCTGAGCAGTTGGTGTTCTGTTCAGGACGTTGTCACCTGTGCCAATGAGTTTGAGGGTTTTTCCCACTTTCTATTCTAGTAGATTTAGTGTGACTGGCCTTATGTTAAGGTCTTTGATCCACTTGGACTTATGGAGGTCAGTCTGGCGATACCTTAGAAAACTTGGAATAACTTTGCCTCAGGACCCAGCCATACCACTTCTGGGTATACACCCAAATGTCTCCTCACGGAATCATAAGGAAGTTTCCTCATCTATGTTCATAGCTACCTTATTTGTAATAGCTAGAAACTGGAAACAACCCAGTTGTCCCTCAACCAAAGAATGGGTTAAAAAACTGTGGTACATCTACACAATGGAATATTATTCAGCTATCAGGAACAATGAAATTATGCAATTTGCAGCCAAATGGATGGAACTAGAAAAGCTCATCCTGAGAGAGCTAACCCAGACTCAGAAGGATGCATAAGGCATCTATTCACTTATAGTAGGATTTTAGCTATATAGTAGGGGATATCGATACTATAACTAACACACCAAAGGGAATATGGACATAGACTTTTCATTTTTTATTTATTTTTTATTTTTATTTTTTTCTATTTTTTATCCTTTTTTATCTGTTTGTCTGCTTATTTGTTTGCTTGTTTTTTAGTTCTCTCTCCCAGGCAATGAGACATTTTTCACTGGTGGTACTGCCTCATAGACCCCCAATGAATGAGGAGGCTCTTGGCCTTCATACGACCTCTGAATGAGGGACTGTTATATAGGGACACCCCACCCCAGATAAATGGGATGGAAGGATTAGGGCGTAAGGAAAAAAAATGAAATGTGAAGTTTCGGCCTTTTGCTACTAATTGTCATAAACTGTTTAGGATAATTAAGAAATGCAAACTAATAGTTATGCAAGCCGGTCACTGTGTTAGGTACTATGACAGTCTATTATAGTTATTTTCTAAGCTAATCAGAAATAAAGCTGCTAAGAGACAAACAACATCTGCTTATCCTAATATAAGAGATAGATAGGGCTTCTTCAAAAACCTCAAGAGATCTGTAGAATATGGCATTCAAAGATGTTTTCTTAACTTTAGTTTTTTTTTATATCGAGACATATCAACTCCTGACAGCACCCCCTATTCTACTCCAAATAGAAGATGAGAATCAAAGAATCTCCAGTGGGAGATGATTAAATTAGTCGCAAGCCTATCTCTTGGCAGGAAAAACCCCTTGCTCCAACTGTAGACAGAATGCTGTCCAAAAAGGACAAAACTTGGAAGCAGGTAAGTCGACAGCCTGGCTCTGCCAAGACAGGGTAGGCAAGTCCTTCATAATTCCTGCTCTACAATAAGTGTCTATCAGAGAAACGGGGCCAAATGACTGAAGATCGATGCTGTAATGCATGGAGAGAAAATGGGAACTGCCCAGGCAGCCACTGGTATGTCATTTCTTAGTTTTAGAAGCTGCAGGCCCTGCACTTCCTATAAAATCAGATATATTTATACCTCTCAGGTCTCTGAGGTGGATAAAGAATAGATAGCTAGAGTCTCATAATTAAATTTTGAGTTGTTTAGGAGTCAAGAGAGTGTTATAGATCTAGGATGATGCTTTTAAAATTGTGATGCAAGTTAGTATGAAAGCTGAGTTAGATATAGAACTTTAAACTCATGGAGATGGTTAGATAGTAGAATGTTAAAGTCAGGTACCAAATACATATGGACTATACATTGGGAATATACGCTAAGCCATATAACCCTCATAACTGTGGCCTAATTATCTCTGTTGTTTTGTATTGTATTTATTATTATAAGAGAAAGAACCATTTGTTGGACTGAAAAGGGGAACTGTTGGGGGAAATAAGATATACCTTAAATTAAAAAAAAAAGGAAGAGAATGGGGAGTTGAAGGTGGGAGGGCGGGACTGGAGAGGAGAGTAGGGAGGGGAATGCGATTGAGATGTAACTTGAAGAAATAAAAAATAAATTATTTAAAAAATTTATAAAAGCAAAAAGAAATAAAAATTAAAAAAATGAAGTAGGAGATGTGTATTCCTCTCCTGAAGCCATTACTGCTTAGCAGCTGCCTGGGAGCTGTGATCTTAGGAACAAAATTGCTAGTAAAGAAATGACTGGAGTCTATCTGTTTTTTTTTCTCCATAGCTGTAGGAAGAATGTTTTCCCAGGTAGAGCAATAGAATCAGCTAACAACCACCCTTTTGAGCAGCTTAGCCCCAGAATAAATAAATAGTCCTAGTCACTCCTTTGTCAGTCAAAGGAATGTAACTAAACCTGGAAACAGTGCAATGATAATAGCAGTACCAACCTCAACCTTATAGATGATCTTGTTTGTGAAAAACATGATTTTTTAAAAATGTTTATTTGTTACTTCAAGTTACATCTCCATCACAGTCCCCTCCCTCCATTCTCTCCTTTTTATCCCACCTCTCCTATTCCTGCTATGTGGGGTGCTCCTACATATCAGCCCTCCTCAGTCATAGGAGAGCTAAGAGCTTCCTCTTGCACTGGGGGCCTATGTGGTAGCACCCCTAGGGCAAATTGTCCCCTTGATAGGTAACAAAGTCTATATTCCTGATCTCTTTGGTGTGTTGGTTGTAGAATAGTTATCCTGGAGAATAGTTATAATTGGCTAAAATACAATTATAAGTAAGTAGATGCCAAGTGCATCTTTTTGAGTCTGGGTTATCTCTCTCAGGATGAGCTTTTCTAGTTCCATCCATTTGGCTGCAAATTGCATGATTTCGTTGTTTCTGATAGCTGAGTAGAATTCCATTGTTTAAATGTACCACAATTTTTTTTTATCCATTCGTCAATTGAGGGACATCTGGGTTGTTGCCAGTTTCTAGCTATTACAAATAAGGCTACTATGAACACAGATGAGGATATGTCCTTGTGGTTTGGTGAGGAATCGTTTGGATGTATACCCAGAAGTGGTATGGCTGGGTCTTGAGGTAGAGCTATTCCAAGTTTTCTAAGATCACCAGACTGATTTCCATAGTGGTTGCACTCCCACCAGCAATGGAAGGGTGTTCCGCTTTCTCTGCAACCTCACCAGCCAGCATGTGCTGTCATTTGAGATTTTGCTCTTGACCATTATGAGATGTGTGAGACGGATTCTCAGGAAGTGCCATTTCTCTGATGATTAAGGATGCTGAGCATTTCTTCAAGTGTTTCTCAGCCATTAGAGATTCCTCCTTTGTGAATTCTCTGTTTAGCTCTGTTCCCCATTTTTTTATTAGATTAATTGGTTTCTTGGTGCTTCTTGCTACAATGGAATGCCAAGGACAGAGTGTAAGGCCAAAGAAGTCAACAAACCATGAGCCACATGTGTATTTAGAAGTATGCCATTATTGCAAGGTCTCAGACATTTTCAGGACATTTATATAACATTTTCATATCTTCATGTAATTTATCATATTATGTAAATTATCATGAACAAATTTAATTCATTTGAAAAATGAGAAAAATA
Organism: Lophiomys imhausi; assembly: GCA_907164525.1. Lineage (NCBI taxonomy): Eukaryota > Metazoa > Chordata > Mammalia > Rodentia > Muridae > Lophiomys > Lophiomys imhausi. The sequence goes on from CAJQZJ010034331.1 coordinate 5,496,706, forward strand.
GCCGGACTGAATGTGGAAGCCAGAGTTTTAGAGAGGGGTGCTTATGTCTCTCAATGAACTAAGCATCGATCTGACAAGAGATGGTAAAATTCTAATTTTGGGGTTTGTCTTGTCAGTGCAGTACTGTGATGGATACAGATTATATGCAGATACCCTTCTTCATGTAAGGGCCAATTTTCAGCCCCAGTGCTCACCACCCTAGTTCACTCAGGCACTACATGGCTTTCTGGAGACTCTGTGCCTTTCAATCAGAAGCCCTTATAGTTCCCCAATAAGATATAAACATTATAATTATATAAAAGCTCAAGATACAATCAGTCTACCTTACTTGCTTGGATTAACATATATTTGGAAGTTATGTTCTTCCTTCTCAATGTCTACCTGTAAAGGTTTGTTTCTTAGGATTGATTTGTGGGATAATCTTTAATGTCTATGTAGCTAGTTTTTTGTTTTTGTTGTTTTGAGACAGGGTTTCTCTGTGTACTATGCCTTGGACTTGCTTTGTAGACTAGGCTGGCCTCGAACTCACAGAGATCCACCTGACTCTGCCTCCTAGTTAGTGTTTTGGACTTTGAATTCCAACTAAGATCATGTCAATGCCTATCATCCATTGTTTTTCTGTGTGTGGATAATTTGAAAGGGTAGTGTTTATGCTCTAATCATACCGCCAGTATTGCCATGTGAATTCTGTATAGGATGGAACCTGTAAATGAGATGACTTACTACATTGTAGGATTCTGGGGTGACATACTACACTATAGAATTTCACTACTTTGAGCCAATAAGTGGGAACAGTCATTATTGTTTCTTTAACGCAATAGAAATTGTGCAAAATGATGCAAGAGACTTCTCAGGGTTTCTGAGAGTTGACTAATCATCATTTGGCCTTTGCCATGGTTCATAAAATATAAGACTGTCATTTGCCTATCTGTAACCAAGTTGTATATGAAGGTGGCAGGCATTGCTTAGGTGATTCTTGGCACCCATTATTCTTCCAGAAATGACTCTGGTGAACATATCCATTGCTTTGTAAAAGGTCCAGGTGATAGTCTGTCTTGGTTATGAATTTCACTGCATTAATAGATTTCTAGAACTTGTGCAACACATTCATAGCCAACATTTCAATGGGGCTTTGACATGTAGGAATATTGACTTGAAGGAAAGTGGAGATCCACTCTGTTGTGAATTTGGGTTAATATCTCAATTCAAAAGGAAGATAAAAAGGCGGCATATGCTGATACATACAAGTTCCTTTCTTTTCTGAATGAGTGTGTTTATAAGTCTTAACTTCAAGATTCAGCTTCTTCATTCTTTCAAAATGGACTCAATACCAGCGTGGCTCCCAGGATCTCTCAAGCTTTTAGCACTAAACAGTGACTTCTAAGATATCCTAAATTCTGTACTGAGAACCTAGTTTTCTGTCTATTGGAATGAGTATGGGCCATTATTGAATTACTCAGTTTTTGTGGTATATCTAAGCAGATAGCCGTGCTTTTACACAAACACACACACACACACACACACACACACACACATACACACACACACACTTTTATTGAAGTAGTTTCTCTGAAGAACTTTACCTAACACAACCCTTCAGAAATATCTTCAGTATCCCCTATACTTTTCATATAGCCATATATTTGAAATCCTATCCACTCTCTTTCTCCTACAAAATAAACTCAATGAAAAGGCAAATAAAAAAACTTGCGTAGAACCTAGAAAAGGCTATCAAAATGACATATTATACAGGAGAATTACCCACGGACTTTCATAAAATAATTTAGCTTCCAGAATTTCTTAGTGATATGTAGTATAATAAAATCTTTGAAAGCAGCATCTTAACTGTGGGAAAGGCCAGAGGATAAAATGAGGCAACGATCACATTCATTTTCAAAACCTCTCACCTTGACTGTATTTTTTGTCTGAAATGAGCATGTTCTTGATTTAGAAATGAGCTACAAAGTCAGATGAAGAGGACAACAAAATTTGAATGCAATACTGTGGATTCTCACTGGTGATACGACCTTCCAGGACAAAGAATATTAAGTATACCAGCAGAAGGCATATGACTTGATGCAAATAAAATCCCTTTGTGGCAGACACACTTTTATGCATTGAAGATAAGCACCCTCCTTTGTATTTAAGTAGCTCAACAACAGAATGAAAAATTGTTAAGGAATCCCAGCTTCAGTTCTGTGGAACAGGCCAGGGTCAAGTCTTTATATAAAAGGTCAGTGACTTAATTCTAAGGAAATATAAATGACGATCTTCTGAAAAGAGTGAACTTTATATACAACTGTTGTCAAGCACAGTCCACAGGTTTACTACATGGTAAGATTCTTTGTGTAACAATTGTTTTGCAGATACATTTCTCACAATCACCCCTTTTAAGTGAATATTAACATCTGGATCTTACAGAAACAGAGACTGGATAATTAAGAAGTTAAGTATAGTAACAAACTTCTTACATGACTTTGAACATGTATTTTTATGTACAATTTTTTCTGGTTTATAGTTAAGAAATTGTGATCTAATTTCTAACATTTGGAGTCATAGTATAATGAATTTAAAAATATAAATGAGAGAAGTTCCAGTTTTCTATGCTCTAGAAAATCTGTGATGTCTAATTGACATTATTTATTTGAGGAAATATACAAATGCTAATCTAATAAGCTCTCTAATCAAAGCCTTCTTGGAGGGCAGTCACACTCACCACTGTATTGACAATATAACTGGAGCCTTCAGAAGGGTAACTGCCTGAAGACTGAGGAACTCACTGTTTTTTCCCCTGTCCAGTTAGCATGTCTGTTGGTATTAATCTTTGTCAGCTCATATCTGGACAACCATATTGGTGAGACTTCATAGGTGTAGCTTCTGACAATCTCTCAGAAAACTTCTGATCCTTTGACTCTTACAAACTTTCTGAGTTTCTTCCACAATGCTTCTTGAATTTTAGATGAAGTAATGTTTCATAGATTTATCAGTTGGGACTGGGCTTCACATCTCTAGTTTTTAAGTGGTTCTGGTTTTACTGGTGTGGTCTCCATTTACTGCAAAGAAAATTCTCCTTGATGAGGGGTGAGGCTTATGCTTATCTGTGGGGAAAAGAACAAATATTTAGATCACAGTTAGGGATTGTGCTGGTTTAGTAAAGTAGGTTGTGGCTTTTCTCTGAGATGTATGGCTTCATCAGCTTTAAAAAGTTACTGAATAATACTAGAATCTTCTTTGCAGAGTTCCCGCCAAGATTTAATGACACATAACTAAAACTACTAAAACAACTATAACATACCGCTCAAAACAACATCAATTTTCTGTTTTATAGTTCTAGAGAGCAAAAGTGGGGATTTTCTTGAACCAGTATAAAACCAAGAAGTATTACAGCTTTTTTTTTTTTCTGGAGGATCTAACATGAGTTATGGTTTCGGTGAATTCTCACCATGTAGGATAATTCCCTGCATCTCTTGGCCTGTACATTCGTCGTTTGTCAAAAAGAATATTATTCCTAACCCAGCTTCCGTCATCCTGTTGCTTTCTTTTGCAGCCCATTATCATTTCATCAAGTCCATTGAGTCTGAAATGCTTCATTCTATCTTAAAACCCTGTTTTGGCACAAAATATGGCATTCCAGAGATTAGGAGGTAGTTGGCTTTTAGAGTTGGGAGTAATTTTTCAAATTTTTGACAGTCTATAAACCAAAATTCTCTATATTTTTTTTCTAGCTCATTAATCTTGTTCTCTAAAAATCCCTTTTTGCCTGCTTTTAGAACATTGATTGACATCTTTTCCTTGAAAGCTGTCTCAGAATACCACAATCTTTGTTCCTGATGATACATTTAAAAATAATAATAATTTGAGAAAACCCAGAACTTTCCAATATAGATATGTGAGTTCTGGACAAAAAGTAAATATTTGGTTGAATATATACCATATGACTAACTGAAGTGAAAAGTCTTCTACAGTGAACTCCTAGGTTAGATAGTTAGCCCCAGGGACTTCCTACTTTTCCTTTTCTGTATCCTTCTTCCTCTCCTATGTAGGAGTGCATAGGCTTGAGAAAAATGAGA